>JANBXA010000069.1:57830000-58310000 GCA_030556225.1 Cricetiscus sungorus | reverse complement strand
ACTTAGTATTATTTATAAATGCTCAGTCAATAGCTCAGGCTTATTACTGACAAACTCTTGCATTTAAATGAACCCATTTCTATTAATCTGTTTTGCCATGTGGCTCATTGCTTTACTTGTCTTCTAGCGTATTTTGTTCTTCCAGTGACTGGCTGGCATCTCCCTGACTCTACCCTTCTTTTTCCCCCAGCATCCTCAGTCTGATGGCCCCACCTATACTTTTTGCCTGGCTATTGGCCAGTCATCGTTTTATTAACAATGGACATAATCCACAGCAGAGCCTTCCCTCCCCCCAGCATTTAGTAGTTCAGGTTCAGGGTAAAGGCAAGCTAAGTAGCCAGTGTGCATCTGAGAACAATGTGGGTTGTTTGAGTTTTCTTTTCTTTTCAAGACAGGTTTTCCCTGTGTAGCTTTAGAGCCTGTCCTGGCACTCGCTCTGTAGACCAGGCTGGCCTTGAACTCATATAGATCCACCTGTTTCTGACTCCCAAGTACTGAGATTAAAGGTGTGTATCACCACCACCCTGCTTGGTTGTTTGTTTTTACTTATTTAGCCATAAAGCGAGTATAGGGAGATTTGATGGTCTGGTAAATTAGATAAACAGATCGATTCACATGATATATTAGTTACTTTTCTTATCCCTGCAACCAAATGCCTGACAAAAAGCAGCTTCTTGACTTTCAGTTGGAAAGTACAGTTCATCCAGGAGGGAGGAGCAAGAGGCAGCTGGTCACACTGTACCCACACTCAGCAAGATGAATGTTCAGCTGCTGTTCTTTTACCGTTTTAATTCCTTACAGGACCCTTGCCCAGGGATGGTGCTACCTATATTCAGGATGGGTCTTACCTGCTCAGAAAAACCTCTCTTGAAAGACCTGAGGTGTGTTTTCTAGGGACCTCAAATTCAGTCAGGTCAACAGTGCAATCTAAGCAGCACAGACAGCAAGCTGGTTACCAAGCTCTGATCAAGCCTTGTTAGGACACTTCCCCTCAAATCCACTATGCTGTAGTTAAGCTTTAGAAATGCTTGTATATCCCTGTCATGACAGAACTTGAACTAACCAAGAAAAAACTTGGGTATGTATAATGTTGAGCAGGAAGGAATAAAAGGTTCTTTATAAGATGACTGTGTGTTGTGAGATGCACAAATGTTTGGTCAGCGGAAGTGGTGGAGAGCTAGTGGAGGGGCAGCAAAATGGAGCGCTCTCAAAGCCCTCTCACTTCTATATTTCTCAGACATCTTTTACTTGAGAAAAATTGTATGAAACACAATTTTTGTTTTTCGAGACAGGGTTTCTCTGTGTAGTCCTGGCTGTCCTGGAACTTACTCTGTATGTAGACCAGGCTTGTCTCAAACTCAGAGATTTGCTTGCCTCTGCCTCCTGAGTGCTGGGATCAAAGACAAGCACCACCACCATCCAGAGATGTATGGATGTATGATACATTTTACAATGTATCAAAGTAAAATACCTGCCTTCTTTGGTACATGGAACTGGGGCAGTGCTGCTGCAGTGTCAGGAGGCCTGGTCAGTTACTGTTGGAAGAAGGGCAATGTGCTCTAACCATCAGTGAATTCATTTTAGAGAAAAGTTCACATGGTCTGGTTTTCTTACTGTGTTGTGAAGAAATCATATTTTCTTTATCAGGCTTGCTCTCATTTTGTCTCATACAGGGCTTTAAGTTACACCCGTGCTCAGTGGACATAAACTTGGGGACATAAATCCCCAAGAACAGTAACTATTAAGTAGATTTGAAGACCTCTTAACAATGATGAAAAAGGAGTTATTTCCCAAAGGACTGCTCAAAGACTGGTGCTTTTTATGCCAGCATAGGGCCAGTTTTTAACCACAAAAATTTCCCTGTAACCTTTCATGATTGAAAACATATTACTTGCTATTCAAAAACACAAGCAAATTAGTGAGGAGTGTTTCTAAAATAAGCTGCAGGGTTAGACATATAATTTGTAGATGACAACTCATGACACAAAGTGTGTCTCCTTCTGTGTTTTGTTTTAAATGGTAAGGGTGCATGAAACCCAACAATTCAGGCTTCAGAGATGTTTTCTCAGCTGTAAGATGAGTGTGCTTACTTTTTTAAGGAATTATGTTCCAAGTTTTGCATGTCTTACTTTGTGTTGATTTCTGACAGTTTGTGTTTTCTTACAGTGTATGTTTATGTAGCTTTGCATGGTACATAAGGTTGTTAGGGGGCTTGGCATGGTCATCCGGGAGCCCCTTTATTGTGGGTATATTCTCATAAAGCATATACTTTCAAGAACAAATATGAGACAGAGGACAGCTGTGTGGGATGAGCCAGCTCCCTGTCATGACAATAAGGACATGACACAGCATAGACTGTGGTGAGATGGTGACAATCAGTGGTTCCAGCTGAAGTCAACAGCTGATCACATGAGCAACGCGAATGTGCTCTACTGTGAGGAATGGGTCAGCTCTAGAGCTACAGTAGCATTGAAGAGCTAATAAAAATACTGTGCTTCCTCAGTAACATCCAAAACAGTGTTCTCTAGATCATTCTCAGGTGACCACAGAACTACTTGCCTTAAAGAAATAGGAGCAAAAGATGAATTCCCTTTTGGATCACTTTTATTTTGATGTAGCAGAAAATCTCATGGAAGTTACAAGACTCCTTTATACTTATTTCGTTCAGTTATACCACTTACTTGACATTTGCCTTATCACCTGTACCCACTATTTAAGAGAAAGTCACAGACATTATACCTCTACACCCCAAGTACCTCAAAAGGTATTTCCTCAGAACAAGCAGCATGTTAATGTGCCCACAGCCCAGCTGTATAAAGCAGGGCATCCTACACTGCATTGTGTGATAGCATCATATCCAGGTCCTTATTTAGGTTTTGCCAACTGTCCCTAATAACATTAACTTTAATAGTATACTTTCCCTTTCCAAGCTTCATTTTCTATCTTAACTCTTTTAATCTTAAATGAATTAACTCTTAACTAGAATGGAGAGGGCCTAGTTTCAGAGCAAATACTGCATGTATAGCCATGGCAGCATCTTCTCTGAAATATCATGGACAGAAATTTTTCTTAGCAGGTATTTTGTAAGAAACACTTGTGCTCTGACCCATCAGTTTGGACCTTTTTTTTTTTTTCAGATTAATTACTTTCTGTACAAGTCTTGTACAAACCAGATTTTAGATATAGCTACTTTTTCATTCTTCTAAGTACTTGATGAAACAGTTCAAAAGTTTCAAAACACGTCCTTCAGCATGTCTTTAACTTAAAATAATGACGAGCAGCCACCATCTTTCTGCTGAAAGTGAGCACTGCAGTTTCCTTCGCTGGGCTGTAGTTTCCCTCCCAGGTGTGTGCGAACAGAGCAACAAATGATTGTGGGTGCAGTCGTGCCTGACTTTCACCGTGTTTGTCCCAGTGAAAAATGCACCACAGTTCTTGGTATTTCTTTCTAGAAGTCTGACAGAGTTGTCATTACATTTCTGAATCATCCCCAAGACAGAAAGAGATCGTAAACTTAGTCTTCCCTTTAAAAGCTTTTGGCCTAAATGGCATCAAACAACTGAATTCAGTACAGTTGTTAAGAGAATATATTGCTCAATATTGTAATTCTACAAATTCTACAAAAATCAGAATTACACTTTCCTTAATCTCTCTATTGTGTCTGAATTTATTGTTTTCCTGAATGCTTGATTGCAAGTGACTAGCTACTGTACTTGCTTTGTATTTACACTGTCAGTGTGCCTCCTTAATATTTGGAAGTTTGTGATAGGTTTAATATATAAAACAGATAGTTTTCATAGTACTCTTTACTGCTGAAAGACTAACTTGTGTTTCATGTGGTGGGATTCTAACACACAAAGCACAGAGTTCTGTCCTTCTCCCTGGAAGCTTGGGTACTGAGCAGTGGTGGATACTCCATTAGTAAGCCCCATGTACTTTGTTTAGACTGTTTGCTGTAGTGCTCATCATGTATACCTATATGGCGGGTAGATTTGTGTGAGCTCATGATATGCCCACTTTAGGGTATCCCCCAGGATGATGCTCGTGTAGGTACTGTATTCTGCAATTTGCCCTTCCAGAGTCTAAGACCAAAGCCACACAAAGGTGTTTCTCCAGCAGCTAACTTCTCATCTTGTCTCATCAAGCCCAAATTGTATTGCAGGCCTTTCTGAACTCTGAGGCAAAATTCAAGTTCATTTAGATGGAAAAAGGTAAACAGATTCTAGGCAGGCCACCTACAGAGTACCCTGTCCCCTGCTTCACCAGGGTCTTCGTCTGCCCTTCACCCGTTGCTCAGTGTTTTCTACACCAGCCACCTTTGGTGCTTGAATTCAGCAGAGTTCCCCTGCAATATTTCAAAAGTCATGTATGTGGAATAAGCTGACCATGTAATATTTTCCTTGCTTTGAGGAAGGCAAAGCAAGGGTGTGGAAAGCCACCACATGAGCGGAAAATGCTACTGGAGTGGGAATCACACTGCTTCTGTATGATGGAAACTTTCCTTGTCTGGACTACCCAGAGTATTCACCATTGGCCACATGTGGTTACTGAGTCCTTGAAATGTGACTGGTGCAATTACAGAACACAATTGATTTTTAAGGAATTTAAACTTAAATAGTTTGATGTGGTTAGTGGCTGCCACATTGGACCATACAGGCTAACACTATCATTTAGTAGTGTGAGACCCTAGACATCCCCCTCCACCTCTTCTAATTCAAGCAACTTCTCTTTAAAGTGAGGATCACACCACCTCATCTTCTTCATCGCCTTCAGAACTGAATATGGTTATACATGAAAAATCTTTTTTAATCATAAATTGAAATATAAAATGACATTATCAGAATTTTGACACCCCTGTGTTTTATCATAGTAAAACTAGTAACACATTTTGCTTAGTCCTGTTACCTCTCTTGTTTGAATGCTGAACACTTTTTTAAAGCAGATATAAACCTAGAGTCTATTGAGCAGATAAAGGAAGCAAACTTGATCATTATTATGGTACTAGTGTTCTATTTTATATGTTCTCGAAAATTTCTAAGTAGAATTTGAAATGGAGTCTTAAAGTGAGAACCTTATAAAATAATGTATGGATTTCATAGTTTTTGGAAAATGATGTCAAGATGGTAGTGGTAGCATAACCTTAATGTCACACTGAGTTGGCTGAGGCAAGCGGCCAGCCTGAGTTACATATCAGACCCTATCTCAACACCCCTACCAAGAAAAACATTTAAAAAATGGAGCAAGACAGCAAGTGACCAGGAACACACAAAATCTTGCTAATCAGAATGGTTGTCATCAGTGTTTTGGTGTAGCCTTTCAGGGTTTTTGTTTTGTTTTTGTCTCTGTAGAAATATAGGCCAGGTATGAGAGCTCACACCTGTAATCCCAGTGCTTAGGGATAGAAGCAGAGGCAGGAGGATCGAGAGTCTGAGGCTGGCTTGGGTTCTACTTCTATAATTAAAATTTAAAATGTATTGACATTTTTACATGTCAGTAGATAAGATTTACTTTAAATATCTGTAGATTTCTAATTACAAACCACCCTAGTGTGATTTCTATGGCTGTGATAAACATGATGATAAAAAACCAATTTGGAGATGAAGAATTTATTTCAGCTTACATTCTATAGTCCATCACTGAAGGAAGCCAGGGTAGGAACTCAAGGCAGGAACCTGGAAGTAGGAACTGAAGCAGAGACCGTGGAAGAACACTGTATACTGACTTGCTTCCTATGGCACAATCAGGTCACTCGTCTATATACCACAAGACCACTTCCCAGGTTAGCATCCCCCACAGTGAGCTGAGTCTTCTCACACCAATCATTAATGAGAAAAAAAATGCCCCCCAAAAGGCAAGTCTGATGGAGACATTTCTCATTTGAAGTTTTTCTCATTCTACATGACTCTAGCTTGTGTCAAGTTGACATAAAACTAACCAGCACACAAATATGACATGAATGTGTACAAAGTTCAGACATAAATATAAGATATACAAACAAAAACTTCCATGTGTATGTATATGTGTGTATCATTTTAAAACTTATTTTTTATACAACTAGATTATACTTATAAATACTCCTGTGCATTTGCATTTTCCCCTTGGCATGTTTTTATATTACACATTTATCTCACATATTCTTTATTATATTCTATATGCTATAATATTTAGTCAATTCTATAGTGAGCTGATTATAGGTACCTTACTAATAAAACTGTTTTTGAAAGACTGAAGAGATGGCTCACAGTTAAGATTGCTTGCTGTTGGGGCTAGAGAGATAGCTCAGTGGTTAGGCGCATTTACTGTTTTTGGAGAACACTGGGGACCATTTCCCATCACCCACATAGGGACTCACAAACCACATATAATTCCAGTAGGGGATCTAGTGTCCTCTTCTAACCTCCACAGGCTCCTGCACACATATGGTGCATATACATATACTCAGGCACACACAGATACACATAAAATAATAAATACTCATTTTTAAAGAATGTTTGCTGGTCTTCCCAAAGGACTTGAGTTTGTTTCTCAGCACCTACATCAGGCAGTTCATGACTGCCTATAATTCCAGTCCGGGGAATCTGACACACTCTTTAGGCCTCTGTGGGCACCCATTAACATGTAGTGTACATTTAAACATACACATACTTGGAAACAAAAAATGAAATGTTCTTGTAAATATCCTCAAATATTTTTGCCTTTTCTATTTAATATAGATTCTCAGGTATAAAATAAGGGATAAAAATATCTGGGCATTAAACATTTAATTCTCACTGGATTGCCCTCAGACAAATGATATTAATTTAATCAAGAACAGAGCAAGAGTACTTCCAAAATGAATATTGTCATATTTACTTGAAGATGGAAAGCATTTCACTGTCATCTTCATGCTAATCTTAAGTTTAAATGTGACTAGATGAATTTGTGTATGTTCATAAGGAATTATAGACATGGCCTTGTGCCTTCATTGTCTTAATGAGACCCATTGCCTTCCTTTGACTCTGAGTCTGGATTGTGACTCCCTCCTCTTTCATCTCTATCTTTTCCATTCCTGTAAATGCTGGAGGAGAAAAAACTTGGTGATTTTGGATTTCCTTTACATACCACAGAAAAAGCATGATTTAGTGACTAGAAAACTTGAGGCTAGTTAGTGGTCAGTAGTAAGTGTTCCATTTGACTCATTCAGCATTCTGTTACTAATTGTGTATGTTATTTTTATAGCTTTAGACATATTCTGTATAGATATGGTCTCCATTTGCTCACTGATTATAGGGGTGGGTTCTGTGTTGACATGTAGTATGCTTTAGTATTAAGGTGGTTAGCCCTTTAACTGGCTGAGTATTTCGTTAAGAGTTTCTTAGGTACACACCCACAAACACTTACTTTGGCTAAAAAGTTGCATTTAGCAATTTTCTTTCTTTGTACCTTGCTTTGGAGCCCAACTGGCCTACAACCTGGGGCAATCTTCCTGCCTCAGCCATCCAAATGTGGAGGATGTGGGTACAAGTCCACAAAACCTAAAAAGAAGAACAGAAATGAAATACTTGTCAGTATAATGTCATGGGATTGAAAAGCTATTGTTTTAGTTTTTTTTTGTTGTTGTTGTTGCTGAGATAAAACACTAATTAAAACCAACTTGGAGATGAAATGGTGTATTCATTCATCTTATAGGTTCCAAAAGTTTATCATTGAAGGAAGCCAAGCTGGGAACTGAGCCAGAAGCCATGGAGGAGGATGCTTACTTACTAGCTTGCTTCTGGCTATCAGCTTTCTTTCTTATACAGCTCAGGCACATCTGCTTATGGATGACTCCACCCACAGTGGGCTGAGCCCTCCTATAGCAATTAAGAAGATGACTCAAAGACTTGGCCACAGGCCAGTCTGATGGAGGCAGTTCCTCAGTTAAGAGTAGCTCTTACCAGGTAGATCTACATTTGTGTTAACTTGACAAAAACTCACCAGCACGCCTGTGTATTGAAAGAAATAGTGATTTGGAGATTCTTGGAGAGCTACCTAGAGACAGCAGAGTCTTACTAGGATTTTGAAGTGAGCTTTTGAAGTCTGGGTATATAGAACAGACAAGACCATTGTGAATGAAAGTGGAGAGGAGGAACATAAGACACTAGGGGTAGGAATTTGGGTACCAGCTGTATTTCAGAGGTGGCATGCAGCTTTGTGTGGTGGGGATAGGTCACCTGGGCAGGTATTTCCTGAAGGAGGAAAAAAGAGAAGGAGATAGGGAGGCCACTGAAAGCATATATATATATATGCTCTAAGACTATGAGGAATAGCTGAAAGTTCTTATCAAGAAATATAGCAGATTTCCAGGTGTTGGTGGTGTATGCCTTTAATTCCAGACAGAGACAGGTGGATTTCAGTGAGTTCGAGGCTACCCTGGTCTACAAAGTGAGTTCCAGGACATCGAGGGCTGTTACACAGAGAAACCCTGTCTTGAAAAACAAAACAAATAGCAGAAACCCCATCAATCCAGTGTGCACCTATCTCCTAAGAACTGGGTCCAACTGTCTCAGAATCCGTGCAGTTGCTCCCCCTGTACTTGCCACTCCTCACATTTCTTCTCAGATGCCCACTGTCCTGTTCTCATACTGCTTCCTGTGTCTTCCTTCTGACCCAAATGCCCCCCTCAATCTATTATGTTCTTTCTCACCCTGGCATTGCACTGCCCTACTGTTCTTCAGTCCTGGAACTATCAAGCTGCTCCTTTAAGTTTGCCTTCAGGGTCCCAAAATCTGGTCTTATGGGATTTGCTGGCAAAGATAATGCCACTATCAACACATGTGTGATTGCTAACCTTAGTCAGATCTTAAAATTGCCAGGTATTCCTATGTCTCCCTGATTTTTCCCTCTCTCTGTTTTGTTTGTTTGAGACAGGGTATTGCTGTATATCCCTGACTGGCCTACAACTCACTCTGTAGACTAGACTAGCCTTGAACTCACAGATACCCACCTGTCCCTGCCTGCCAGTGTTGGAATTGAAAGCATATGCCACCACACCTGCTTGCTCCCTCTTGTTTTGCTTAAGATCTCTTACGTGGTCTTTCTACCACTAACTTTCTCGTTCTGTCCTGCCTCTTGTCTCCTGCACCAGGCTCTGCTCCTCAAGGCAATGCCCCTGCTGGTTCCAACTTCTGCTACACAATTTAAAGTGCAAAATTACCCTACCTTTTGGCCTTGGCTGGTCCAGAAGTGGGTGCCTAACTCAAACTAGACCACTCAATCCAAGTTCTTCACCAGAATTTTATATATAAAATGAAATATCTTTCTCTCTTGGTGGCAAAAATTCAGAATACATATATTTAGTAATTGCTGGCAATCAAGTTCTGTATAAGAATTAAAGATGGGGGGCAATAATGAGAAAGCAAAGGAGAGAGAAATTATAAAAATGAATTATTGCTGAAAGGCTAAAGTAACATTTCCTAATTTCTTTGTAAGTAATGAATCCCACTCTTTCAAGTCATGACCCACCCAAAGTGGTTTAAATTTTGCCCCTGAGGGCAAGGGGTGAAACTATGCTTTTGACTAGTGGGTGCACCTGTGATCTGAGCACAGGCTGAGAAACTGTATTCTATGTTGTTCTACATTGCTCCAGGAGAATGCATTTGGAACACATGTCTGGCTTAAGTTCTTCACCTGGTCTCAGGGTGGATCCCATGTGATGTCCCATCATAACTTTGTCATAGATGTCAGTTCCTCCAGCGGCCTTCCTGAACTCCCTAGATGCTGCTCCTTTGTGCTCCACTAATAGTCCAGCTCCTATCCTGCAATTATCTAATTATCTGACTGTGTATGCAAAAGTCCCAGGAGGATAGAAAGTACATCTGTCTTTTCATCTTTATAGCTACAGTGCCTCCAGTGGGATAAACATCTCCTGAAAGAAGGAATTATGCACTCTGCCCACATGAAAAGAGTAACAAGAAAACTGTAATTGAAACAAGATCCTGTGTGTGAGTGTTCTTTCTAAAGAAGAGAGCTTTGAAGAGGAGCCCTGGATAAGGAAGTGCAGAACTGTGTCTTTTTGGCATCTTCTACCTTGTAATGTTGTTGTCAGACTATCAAATCTTCCAGGCTTGAAGGAGATGGTGCAGTACTCCTGTTAGAAGATAAGACTCAACTCATTTTCAGAGTAGCAGATTTCCTCTGGGAACAGATGCATTAAAATTCCTGAGAATAAATGTAGTTCTAACAGAATGGATAGGTTTTCACCTTTGTCTTCTCTGTCCAAGCTTAAGAGTAGGAAAAGAATGCCTCCCTTATAGGGTGAGGCTCCTCCCCAGCCTTCCTGTAGTGCTCTCTTCTTGGAGGTCTTCTTTCCTCCATATTATAGCTTTCCCCTGCACAGGTTAACCTCACTAGTAAAGAACTTAAGCTCTGATTTAGGGAAGCCACAAAGTTGCTGCTCTGCTCCTCTAGCCCAGTTTTGAGCACTTAATGTCTCTGCAGGCGTCTTTTGGCTCCTCTGTCTCTCAGGTCCTGTCACTGTGGCTTACTGTTGTACTTCTAACATCCCAGCCTTTTAGAATTCTGGTTGAAGTGGTTTGGTTTTACTTTTTTAAATAAACTTTTCAGAGTTTTTGAAACTAAGGTTTTTGTTGGGACCCAGGTATACTTCCTTTTAATGATTAGTTTGAAAGGCTGTTGGTGACTCTCTATAAGAACTCAGCCTACTTTCTTATCATACATTTATTCCCTTTTCCTTTTGTCTCCTATGGTTATTAACATTTCCTATACTTTTAGTAAGGCTATCAAAACTCCCCAATCCTGCCTTTTTCTCCCTTCTGGTTTTGTTGTTGGTCTACTAATAACTATATAATATTTATGAAAACATGTGATGTAAGATGTGTCATTTCTTCAGAAATGGCTTAGTACTAATCCTTCAAAAACCTGAGGAAAAATGATATATGATCAAGTTGTAATTGTTTATAAATTACATATTTAATGCTGTTCCAAATAAATTAGACTAGGGTGAAATTAGACATCTAGGAGAGAACTGTCTAAATAACACCAGAGTTAATCTGTAAAAGCAAGTGGTAATATTGGAGTAACTTGCTAGGAAACTGCAGAAGAGTATCAGTTGGGCCTTAATCTTTCTCATGCACCTTTGAACAGGTTCCTCGGCTGTATTGACTTCCTTTAGTAAATTATTCTTCATCTTATGGCCCTCTTAAAATGCATATCTGAACACTTTGCTCCCTGATTACAGGGTGTCCTGGCTTGCCCTGCCCTCAGGATAAAGTACAGAGTCATTTTTTAAGGTCCCTAAGATCTATCCAGCTCCACCCTTCCAGGGCCTGAGAGCTCTTGTCACATGCAGCTTCCTATTCCTCCTGCTGCAGCCAGGATGCCAGTTCTCAAACTCTCCTGGTACCCTCTTTTTCTTTCATTTGTAGATCTTTCAACATGATGCTTCTTTTGGTAGTCCAGGAATCATGCCTCCAGATAACTATTCCTTCATTAGCCAAGTCCATTGGGGAGTTCCTTTATGCACTGCCTGCCTGGGTCTCCTATACTTTAGTTATATTGTGGCATCAGTCTGGTTGCTTATCTCCACATCTCTACTACTAGTCTTTCATCACCATAAGAATAGAAACCACAAATACTTCTTTACCATTTTTATCTCTAAGAGCTAACATGATATGGCTACTCAACAAATACTAATCAAATGAAGTAATGATGGCAACAGTGATGTAAAAAGCATAATGATGGTGTAAAAATAGAAATTTATGGAATGAAAAAGATAGTCCCAAAGTAATTATAAAAACTAAATAAATGGTATAAAATGTATCATAAGCCCGAAACAGAAGGGTATTTAATAAATGTTATTACCACCATTGGTTATTATTTGAATAAAGAAAACTTAGACATGAGTCTAATATAGTACCCCCAACAAAAGTTGTTAAGGAAATAAAAGGTTAAATCAAAATCTTAAGACAGTTAATATGAATATTCACAGAGAAATTCACATTTATAGCAGACACTTTATAGGGAATGTTCTAGGGAAGAGCCTTCCCTAAGCTTGTGTGTAAACACAGCTCACCTACATTAAACTTTTAAAAGCACACTAGACTTCAGGAAACAGTTGCTGTAAATATAGAACTACATAAAACACAATATTTGAAAAGCTCACTATCTTGATTAAATATGAAGATCCTATGATAAATGGACATATACACATGAACAGAATATTATAGCAAACATGTGAATGGTAATTTCACTTTTACTAGATCCATAGGACTAAATATTATGGTAAAGTACTAGGGTTTTTTCCCTTACTAGATCGGTAAAGAAGTGTTTGTTTTTAAAGTTGTTTGTTTTTAAAGCCAGAGATGTGAGGACATGGCAAACAGGTGAGGAGTGCTTTTAAATGACAAGATTCTTTTTGAAGTAGCCAAACTCATATCAGTACCAAGTAGCCACATACTTCTCTGATTCTACACATTTGTGAAAGAAACAGTTTAATATAGGGAACGTTTTAGATTTTGGTCAATGAAGTGTTAAATTATAGCCAAAAAAAATTAGAATCAGTCTATATGTGTAATTATTGGAGAATGACTAAGCAATAGAATATACCTAATTGAAACCATAATCTGAAAAAAAAAATTGTGTGTGTGTTGGGCAAAAGACTCATAGCCAGAATATACAAAGAATCTTCATCAAACAAACACATTAAAAACAAAACTTCAAGCTCTGAAACAAAGGTAAACAAATACTCTATTACCAGAAGAAAGCTTACAGTGTCTCTTGCATAGTGATAAAAAAGAATCTATGTGAACAGCAAGGTAATGTTTCCAATGCTGTGATATAAACTAAGCAAATGTCATAGGTGCACAGAGGAGGAAGTATATGCTTCTTCAGGGAATTGGAGAACTCTACAGAGGAGGTCACTTTTTAGTGGAGTATTGAAAGATGGAGCTATGTTTGATGTACCTGTTAGAGTATGCTTGAGACCACCCTGTGCTCTTGACAAAGTTAAAGGAAGGGAATAGCATTTGCTTTGGAGAAGGTAACTCTAGCCCTGGTGCTAAGTGAAATGGAAGGAGGGCAGTTGGTGGTAGGATATAGTTAGGAAAATAGTGCAGTTTTCAGGTGGTAGTTGATGAAGGCTGGAGACTGGAGTGGTGCTACAGTTAGAGTTGAACTCAAGACAGTGTCAAATTGGTTGCTTGGTTGAGGAAAAATAATTGGTGATAATTCACAGGATACTGCCATGGAGAATAGGCTCTGCTGATCTTGGTTTTACCTATGACCACCATGTGATCTTGGCAGGGATGGGGTCAGGAAGTAGGGCATCTCTGTTTGATTAGTATTGTATCTGCTTGCCCAGAACTATTTTCCTAGTGACAGGGATAATGTATAATTGGACAGTCTTATCATCTCTCTTAAAGTGTCCTATTAATTTAATGGCAATTCCTGAACTTCTGTATGTGATGCTTACTATTTATCAAATTCAGCACAATAACAAATATTATTAAATTTTTGAGAAGTTCATTCGTTTCTTCAGCAAACATTTTTCATGTTTCACCCCTGTGCCAGGCTGGAGGATTGGGAATGAGGAGTCAAGAAAGCTGAAAGGAAGGTTTGATGTTTTCCGTGCTGGAGACTTTGATGTGGTTCATATGTGAATGGAATCCCTCTGGCTGCTGTTTTGACAATATACTGAAGGGGAGGAAGAGAAACCATGTAGGAAGCTGTATAGTAATAATATAGTAATAATAATCATCATCAAAGTGACGGGCTGGGGAGATGGTTCATTAACATGTTTGTTATGCAAGCGTGAGGACCTGAGTTCAGATCCCCAATGCCCACATAAGAAAATGCTGGATGCAGTGGCCTATTCCTGTAACCCCAGTACTGGGGAGACAGAGACAAGATACACTGGTCATCTAGTCTAGTTAATCACTGAGCTCCAGGCTCAGTAAGAGACTCTCAAAACATGAATGAAAAGATGATTGAAAAAGACACCCAACAGCAACATTTGTTCTTCACACAAACACTTGCACACACACACACACAAGTACATGCACCCATATCCACACATGAACATGTGCTTATCACATATACATATATAAATATAATCCAAATGAGGTGATGATAGCAGCCCCATGGAGGGATATTCCCTTAACCTAGAGACAGGAGAGAAGTCCTAGTCCCTACTTCAAATGACTTGACAGATTTACATGACCCAACCTGTATAGCATAGCCCTACAAGTGGAATGGGGGTTGGGGGTGGCCAGGGTGCATGTCACAGGGGAAAGATGGTAAGAGGGAGGGAGGGACGGAGGGGAAACTGGGATCGACATGTAAAAATTTTAAATTATTAATAAAAAATTTAAAAAATAAACTAAAAAAAAAAAAGAAATCCAATTCTGGTTGTAATTTGAAGATAGTTATTGTTGACAAAATTAGAGCCGTAGAGTAGAGTTAAACTGGGCAGTGGTGGTGCATGCCTTTAATCCCAGCACTCTTGAGACAAAAGTAGGCAGATCTCTGAGTTCAAAGCCAGCCTGGTCTACATTGAATTCCAGGACAGCCAGAGCTACAAAGGGAGACCTTGGGAATAGTTCTAGGAACTCAGTTTGAATACTAAGGAGGTAGTTGAATTTATGACTGTGAGGTTCAAGATGAAAGAAAGTCCATTTTAGAAATACAAATTTAATTCCAAGTGAGCTTGTTACTTTTTTATGGTTTATGATTTAAACACCCAAGACTCAGGGGACTGTCATAAAATATACTACTTTAAATTCATATAATGATCCCATGGGGGAAATTGCAGATTGTGTTTTGTAGGCACAGAAACACTTTATAGATTATATAATTTAAACTGCTAAGTTGAAACAAAGAGTTAGGTACATTTTAAAGGATTCCTAAATTGTGCCCATTATAAGTTCTTTTCATTTAAGTTTTACTTTTACTTTAAAAATAAAGCATGCCTCTTTCTCAATTCAGTAAAAATGGTGAATTTTACTTTTTTTTAAAATACAGGTACCTTTCATCAGAATATTCATTCGTTCATTCTTTGTTTAGCTTGCTTTTCTGCCACATTGCTGTGTATTTAGACTGTGTGTGTTGGAATTTTAGTTACTATGGCAAATAGAGCAACTAAGAAAGGAAAAGTGCATTTGGCTCACAGCCTCAGAGGTTTCAGTGCTCAGTGAGCTTGCCCATGGGAATGTGGTGGAGCACTGCTGTTCCAGGAAGCAGAGTGCAGTAGGAAATGAGTCCATAAGGATGGGTTTCTTCTCCTCCTGCCTTTGTTTCATCCATGGTTGAATGGTGTCAGACATACATACTCAGGACAGATCTTTTCAACTAAGTTGGGTCCCACATGCCCATCATCACTGGGAAGGCTCTTACAAATGTACCCAGAAGTGATTTACTAATCCTACGTATCTCTCAGTTCAATAAAGTGGCAATCAAGATTAACCAGTGCAGACTTGAGTTTTAGCAAATACATAGATTCGACAATTTTGACTTGATACTTATAAGACTATTGGGAGTCATAAATCATTTGACCACTTTTTATTACTAAACACTTCAAATCACATAACTTCTATTGCTCTTCTGTTTAATAGCTCTTCTATTGCTTTGAAAACCCTGAATATTATTGACTTTGGTAAAAAGTATAGTAAAACACCTACCTTGATTATAGTGATACACAATGAGGATTTGGTTGTCAGTTACTAAGTCTTTTGTCCTTCTTTTAATATTTAGCCTTGCATACATGTTTTATTGCCATTTACCGAGTGTGTATTCTGAAGTACATTTGACTATGGCTGCACCTGGGATATTTGCTGTTGAACTGGTAGAAACATTTTCTGCTAGGCTGAGGTGAATGTCTGACCGTGCTCCTTCAGGGAAACTTAAGCTGTACAGACAACCTAGTGTACAATTTCATATTCAAGGTTGCAGATGCCTAGTGCGATGATTATGGAAATGCAGCTAGTCATGGCTGAGCTATGTGAGGACCATGCCTGTGTGATTCCAACACCAATGACATTACATCAACTCATCTAGAAAAGGTTAGGAGGGAAATAGTGAAAGCACTTACCTCTGTGTATAATAACACTGGCATCCTGGTTGCCTGGAGAGGCAATTCAGATTCCAGGAAGAGAAACCAGCAGGTCACTGGTGAACTTCAAATATTTGTTTAAGAGTAATACAAATAACTCACGTAAATTACTTTGAGGCATATAGAAAAGCAATCCAATTCCATGAGGAAATGAGGACTAATAAATACAGCATTTCTACTGCATTTTCCTCTTATTATGTCACATCATACTTAATTTTTTTGGCTTTATTTACTTACTTTTATTTTAAGTGCATTGGTGTTTTGCCATGGGTGTTGGGTCTCTTGGAACTGGAATTACAGACAGTTGTGAGCTGCCATGTAAGTGCTGGGAATTGAACCTGTTCTGGAAGAACAGTCAGTGCTCTTAACCACTGAGCCATCTCTTCAGCCCCCATATTTATATTTTTTAAAACCTCATTTATTCAGATTGAGCTTATGTCGCTCTGGTCAACAATTTCAAACTATCATTCTAGAACCAAATTCGTGACAGCTACACAATCTCGTGCCTCTTTGAATAAATAACTGGAATTGGATTAGGAAGTGTTTGGTTTCCTAAAAGCACTTTTTGCTGTAGCTGCTTTGGGGCTAAGCAGTGTTCACTTACCAAGAACAAACCAAGTGAGTGCTATCTAGGATGACATCAACCTAGGTGGCAACAGAGAGTGAACTTTTCAGAGCTTAAAAACTCAGCATGCTGTGGCCCAGAAAACAAACAGACAAACAAATAACCAATTCTTACAAGTATATGTAATATGCTTTAAAATGTTATTCTCTTCCTTGGCAAATTTTAAAAGTATTTTCTGATTAGCACTCTCATCAAATTGTTATTTACTAATATGCTGAGTTCTATTTTCTTTTTAATTTTTGACATATTTTCTTTTAACAGTTGATCACAAATCACTAATATACTTATAAAAAGTCATTTTTCCTTAATATATATGTTATTTTTCTTGTTGTCACAATGAAATGCCTGACAAAATTAACATAAGAAAAGGTTTTTTCTTGTCTCACAGTTTAAGGGTATAGCCATCATGTCAGAAGCTTGAGGCAGCCCATCACACTGCATCTACAATTAAGAAGCAGAGTGTGTGGGCCTGGAAGGATGGCTCAGTGGTTAAAGCACTGGCTGTTCTTCCAAAAAACTCAGGTTCAATTTCCAACACCCATGCAACAGCTCACAACTGTCTGTAATTCCCAGTTCCAGAGGATCTGACACCCTCTTCTAGCTTCTACAAGCACCAGGCACATAAGTGGTACACAGGCATACCTGCAGGCAAAACAATGAAACCATTTTTAAAGAGAGGCCAAGAAACTGGGCATGGTGGCTCATGCCCTTAATCCTAGCACTCAGAAGGCAAAGGCAGGCTCTGAGTTCAAGGCCAGTTTGGTCTACAGATGGAGTTCCAGGACAGCCAATGTGACACAGAAAAACCCTGTTTAAAACCAACATAAAAGCCAAGAGTGATCAACGCTTGTGCTCCGTCTGATTGCTTTCTCCTTTATTTTTATTTTTGTTTTATGTGTGTGTATGTGTGTGTGTGTGTGTGTGTGTGTGTGCATGTGTGCGTGTGTGTGCACATGCATGTGCACGTATGCATGCAGGTGCCCACGTGTACAGATGTTGAGGCCAGAGATCAAAGACCCTGCCCCCCCCTCTCCAGTACAGATCCCTAGCCCATGAAATAGTACTTTGCACATTTAGTATGGGTCTTCCCACCTCAGTTAATCTAATCTTGATAATTCCTCATAGACAGCACAGATATTATTTCAGTAGTGATTCTAACTCCCAGTTAAGATTAACCATCACCACCCCTCCTGCTTGTATCTGTATCTTTTAAAACTTGCAAAACCATAAATAAACAAAAAACTCAAAAATTAGTATCAAAAGTAAAAAAGAAAAAAAAATGTAACTCTTCCATTTAGTGTTAACAGATAGATGTATGGACAAACAGACCAACCAACTGAACATTTTAAAACTCAAAATCTACTTAGTTTTTTTTTTTAAGATTAAATTCTCATATGCTTTTAAAAAAAAATTAGTTCATCTGAAATAGATACATCTGTGTCTTTAAAAAAAAAAAAGAAACTTTTTTTTTTCTTTTCTATTTAATAGTACTAGGATTTGAACCTGGGCCTTATGCCTAGGCAAGTGCTCTGCCACTACATCCCTTGCTTTCTTTTTATTTGGAGACAGAGTCTCAGGAAGCCCCCCAGATGACCTTGAATTTGCTCTGAGGCCCAGGTAGACCTGGAGTTATTTTTCTTCCTGTGATAATTGCCCAAGTAGCTGGGGCTGCAGACCTGGGGTGCTGGGCCCAGGATTTACTGTTTAGTACCTTTCTTGTATCTCAGCATAGTTTTTGTCAACGTAAAACCCTGTTTGTCTCTGAGGCATAGTTGTGCAAACAGCAGCCATCCTACGGTTACCCAGTGACAGCAGCTGGGACACCATGTGCACATGCAGTTTAAGTATTTCCTTGTACTTGATCACAGTAGTGAGTGTCATTTCCTACATCCTGCATATTCTCATTGGACAGAGAACTTTGCTTTCATAATGAATATCACAGTTTAATTTCACTACTTTATTCACTTATCTCCATTATTCAGAGCACAGCTGTGTTAGAGTGAAATTTGTAACAGGAAAGCTAAAATAGATATTAATAGTTGACTTTATTCATAGGTGTCTGCCTGGGCTTTTAGTTCTCCTGACTTATTTTGGTAATATACAAATTAAAATAACAATAAACTTATTGGATTAACTCTTTCTTTTTGAGATTATTTGATTAATGTTTTTTTGTTCTTTTGAGATAAAGCCTCAATGTATAGCACAAGCTGGCTTTGTATTTGAGGTCCTTTCTCCTCAGCCTGCCAAGAGCTAGATTCAAGGAAGGGCCCACCCATAACTGGCTAGAACTATCCTTTCTGCTGTATAGATGCCCTGCAAGGTGTGTGTTCCATTGTGTGGGCCTCTCCTCACTTGTGTGCTGGTAGAGCAGAAGACTCTGACTCCCTGTCCTAGATGGCATGAGAACTGAGGCATAGCCTTGTGACTACACAGACCCCAGCTCTAGGATCTCGAAAAGTTCTGCGAGTATAACTCCAAGTGGAAGGAATGGCTTTTGAGTTGAGCCCACAGCTTTTTATATCCGTTTGTAGGCAAAGTATCTGATGTTCTAACCAAAATCTATCAAAAAAGAGTGTGGAAGAGGAACAATGAAAGGCAGTCTTGGACAGAAATGGCCCTTTGCTATCTAGTTCCCTGCTCATTGCCTGCCCAGCCCCTCCCTGGTAGGCCACTGGGTTTTTGCTACTATTTCAAGATCTCATCGAAGAAGTAAATGTTTTGTAGTTTATTTTGGCATGCACTGCAGCATATTTTCCTTCCATCATTTCCATTTTTGTTCCCAACTTATTTTCTCCTATCTGTGTGCGTTTGTGGTGGTGCAGCACAGTGACTAAGTCTCCAGCACAGGGGTCAGACCCAAGTTTTGCCTCCAGACTATCATTTACTAATAAGTGCGGTTTTAGGGAAATTTACCCAACTTGTGTGTGCCTTAATTTCCATAGCAGCAAAATAGGAATGTAATAATACAGAACAAGCAAAACCTATTGCGACTCAGAAATCCAGGAGAAATGGCTGAGGTACCTATTAATATATCAAATCTGACAGTGGCCAGCTCCTCAAGGTTCCCTCAGTACCTGTGGCTCCTTCCAGTACTTTTCATCTTACCCCTACCCTAAACCTCTCCCTCCCAGGGGTTGGGCTTTGGCTTCCCTTCCTCCAGCCTGATCCCTGTATAACTCTACCGGGTTATGATATGCCTGTCTCTTTGGTCAGCCACTCCTCTCTTGCTTTCCCTCCTTGCCTCCTCTCATGGTCTGGTTTAAACCTGCCGGCCATGTTCAGCCTAGACTCTTCCCTCTGTCTGATTTCTCCCTTATATCTACAATAAAATCTTCTCCATAATTTAGGAGTGGCCATATTCTCTTTTTATTTCATTTTTTCATTCACCCATAAAGCAGAATAAACGAGAAAATTCATGTAGAGTCGAGTTGCCTGCTAGCACACAGCTAGACTCAGAGTAGCTTAGTTTTTCTACCTCTTAGGACTCCTTTAAATAGCAAGAAAAGTTGATTGTGGCTGCTGTCCCTTTTTCTCTCACATGTCATCTTCCCCACCCTTCATGTTAACACAGAATTAAAGAGAATGGAACGTGGCTCAGCACTGTCAAGTGCCCCCCCCATTCATTGCTTGGTATGTCCCTGCCTGCTAACTCAAAGTAAAGAGAATCCAATTTACTTACTCAGGCAACTACCTCTTAACCCAGGACCTTTTTTTAAAAAAAAAAAAAATGATGCCTACTGTAGTTTGCTGACTCCCACGCCGACTGTTCATTCTGACAGAGTCAGACATCAGTGTTTTTCATCTTGCTTAGAGCCACTCCCTTACTTAATGTCTTGTTCTTTGTCCAGTAGTAATGGTTTATGATCCTTTGCTTTTGCTGACGCTATGGCTCCAACTCAGTAAGAATTTATTTTTTCTTTTGTCAGATATTGCCCCCTCTTTTTTAATTTCACATGGAAGTTGGAGACAAAGACCACAGAGTGCTGTTAATACCTTCCACCTATTGCTCGAAAGACTTTCCAGCCCTGTTGGAAAGCAATGGAACACAACAAAGTACAGCCATGCAGGTGGAACTGGGGTACAACAAAAGCAAGACAGAAACACAAGACACAGTATCTCTGCATACTGATATAAAACTGGCCATGACCTAGAAGAAAAGCAGTCATGGTCCAATCATTATAGATGCTGCCAGCCAAGGGCACTGGGCTCAGAACAGCTGTCTCCCTTGGCCATGGCTCCTGAGATCTTCTGAAGGAATTGGAGCTGCCTGTTTGAAAGTTAGATGAATCACAATGGTATCGCTTTATCCTTAGTAAAAATACAATTGATAAATAAAGGCAGACATTTTACTTGTAAGTCAGTTGTCCAAAAAGATTTGTGTGCTTAGAAGAAAATTCTTATCTTTAAATTTCTATTTTGAGGTTTTACTTTACATGTATGATGCTTGCCTGGATGTATGTTAGCACACACAAGTCTCTAGAGGCAAGAACTGAGTATCAGAAACCCTGGGACTAGAGTTATAGACAGTTGTAAGCTGCTATGTAGGTACTGGGAATTGAAACTTAGCTCTACTTTCTTTATGCATATGAGTCTTCTGAGTCTGTTTTAAAAATGAAATGCTTCCTATTAGCTTTTCTCTTGTTGTAAACTATACATAAGAAAATGTAGCACATACAAAGTATAGTACAGTTTAGTACTTTTACGTTTTTGTGCAGTTATAACCACTATCCATCTCCAAACTGCATGCCTGCCTGCCACACTCCGTTTCTTCCCTCTTATCCTCCAGCCCCCAGTAACCACCCTTCTGTCTGTCCCTATGAATTTGACCATTCTAGGTACTTCATGTAAGTGCAGTGATACAATTTATGTGCTTTTGTGTCTGGCTTATTCCACTTAGAATAATGTTTCCAGAGTTCATTTATAGCATGTTTCAGGATTACATTCATGATGGCTAAGTAATATGCCATTATGTGGGTATATCTGTTTCTTCATTCATCTCTCTCTGTGTGAGTTGTCTCCACCTTTTGGATGTTGTGAATAATGCTGCTGTGAATATTGTCATGAAAATATCTGTCCATATCCCCACCTTCAGTTCTTTGGGATATGTAGCTACAATTACCACCTACTAACTCGTATGGTAATTTTATATTTATAATTTTGAGTTACTACTATATTATCTTCTACAACTGACCATAATACCTTATATTCTCAAGTTTCCTAAGAAATTTGCAGGGGTGTGGGGGAGACAGCTAAAATATATGTACTTGTTCATATGGTTATATCAGAATTTAGCAAAAATATATGAAGCAGCGTGAGAAATACAGAAGGAAACACTGTACTTTACCATGCTGTCCCAAGATAGTGTGACGTTTGTCAGACTCATTTACAGTTAGTGCTAGTTGACTTCTGTCTAAATGGAAGTCTTCTGTAACCCCAGTGCTCTCCAAAACAGGAGAGTCACCAGTTCAAAGCCAACCAGGTTACACAGTGAGACCCTGTCTCAGAAAGGAAAAATAATTATAGTGTATACTTAGTGTTCAGTTTTACTAAATAAATTACTGGAAGGATGCACATTTTAACAATGTCACTTATCAAGCTAAGAGATGCTGAATTGAGTCTTCAGGCTCCTGCTCTTCCTAAGGTTGTAGCTGGCTACTGCTGTAGTTGTGTGTTCTCCACATGTCTTAAAAGCATTTATTCATCTATGTCAACAAATTTCTACTGGCTTTCTGCCCTGGCTCTGTGCTGAGAAAAGACGGGTATGCTGATTGCAGCAAGTAAAACTGGTGAGTCCTGTTAAGTCTGGCTAAGTTCCGTGAAAGCAGAAGTATAAAGAGCTTGGGGGTTGATGGG
This sequence comes from Cricetiscus sungorus, assembly GCA_030556225.1. NCBI lineage: Eukaryota > Metazoa > Chordata > Mammalia > Rodentia > Cricetidae > Cricetiscus > Cricetiscus sungorus. The sequence continues at coordinate 58,287,438 of JANBXA010000069.1, read as the reverse complement.
AGGGTGAAAGCTATTCCAGGTTTGTGGAAAAGAAAGCGTCTCAGGTAGTTCTAAAGTACCTCCAGGAATAAAGTAATGACAGGCACTCAATAGCACTTGACCACCCTGTCTTACCTATGAATGAGTGCTGTGTTAAAGAAGCTGCCATTAACTTCCATCATGCCTAGGAAATTAAAAATACCAGTGGTTTTAAAACTATATGCACATGATCGTGCAGTCTTACTTTAAGAAACTTTATCCCAAAACAAGAAATACCCAGAATTACTAATATATTATGGGCATTTTTTGCTTGAACAGTAGTTAATCTAAGTCTGCGATTTTTCTGTATAAAGGTGAACAAGTTTGAGCCAGGCTTTGGTGGTGCATGCCTTTGATCCCAGCACTAGGGAGGCAAGGGCAGGTAGATCTCTGTGAGTTCTAGACCAGCATGGTTACAGGCTCCAGGACAGGCTCCAAAGCTACACAGGGAAACCCTGTCTTGAAAAACAAACAAGCAAAAAAGGGTGGGGAAACAAGTTGAACAACTTGTTTTTGATACTGTATGTATGTATGTATGTATGTATGTATGTATGTATGTATGTATATGGATTTCTTTATGGGGTTCCTGCAGGTGTCACACAGGGACGCAAACCCCATGAAGACATAAGAATGAAAACCTGGTGCAGACTGACTTCATCAGCCTGGACAGGGTTGTTTAGGAGTTTAAAGCCTGGTGCTTCATTGTCAGCATATTTTAAACATAGTACAATTTTGGAAAAGGCTTCCAAGCAACAATCAGTCCAGTTCCAGGTATACAATAAAGCTTAAGGTGTGACTACATACAGACTCCTTTACAAAATACATTTGATCATGAGGGTAGCTAAAAAGTCTAGAGTCCAGTGTGGTCTCTGAGCAATAGCATACGTAGAGGTCAGCAGGCCATATAGTACATGAGACATTTACCCTAAGGATGGGTAATGGTCTAGGGAGGGAAGAGCCTGGAATAACCATTCTGGGGAAATAGGGTGAGGTCTGTCATTTCAGACAGCAAAAATGTCACCAGGTTGTTAGCAACCTCCACTCTCAGCTTTGTGGATGGAATGCAAGCATTTGGTTTGCATCTCCTCCATTGAGGAGACCCTGTGGGATTAACATTCCTGGTTCTCTTAGTGCTTCTCTGTTGAGTACAAGCACTTTTATGCCACTGGCACTTTCTTTTTTATTAAAGATTTCAAGTGTGTGTGTGTGTGTGTGTGTGTGTGTGTGTGTGTGTGTGTGTGTCTGTGTCTGTGTGTGTCTGTGTGTGTCTGACTGAGTATGCTTTGTGCATGTGAGTGCAGGTGCCTTCAGAGACCAGAAGAGGAAGTCAGATTTCCTGGGGTTGGAGTTACACAACAGATGATTGTGAGCCACCTGATGTGGGTGCGGGGAACCAAGCTTAGGTCCTCTGGAAGAGCAGCTGAGCTGCTGAGCTCTCTCTTCAGCCCCACAACTTTCACAGAAGCCACACAGAGATAACAAAGATTTGCTAGTTTTTAGATAAAGCATCCTACTTAAACCTTTTTCTATTACTTTTAATTTTGATTTATTACCTTTATTTTTCATATTTATGAAGAAAATGTCAGTAGCAAACAATCAGAAGTGATGTGAAACATGAAATATGCCCCTCCCTTTTCTTTCTTTAGCCTTACTCCCCTAGAATAAGCACTGGAAATTTGGTGTCTGTCTTCCCAGACAGAGGATGCAGCCATTGAGCCACCAAGCACTGGCATGTATATGTAGGAAGAAAAGGAAAGTGAAAAGAGAAGATCTAAAGAGAGAGAAGATAAGAGAGCATGACAAATAATGTCTAGTGTGGTTTTATTTTCCATTTAATACAATAGAACCCTTTCTTCCATGTCTGTATACTCAATCCTGCTTCATCTTTCCAGTGGCTGTATGTTTTTCAGTTTGATTGTAATTGTTCTCCTATTCAGGAACATCATTAATGTTTATGAGAATTTGTTGTTACATGCTACAGTAAATGGCCTTGCATATGTGCCTGTGCATATGTGGTCAGTATTCCTGTAGGATAACTGACTATAATGTGACTACAGTGTAATTGTGGAGTCTTGTCATGTGATGACTTTTTGAGACTGGGTACTAAATTGCTCTCTGAAGGGCTTCCATTGGATAATCTCTTAATCATTATTTAGTGGCACCTACCTTATTTATTACCCTTATCCCTTCAATCCTAGAGAAGGTAATTATAAGCAATATTCTAATCTAGTAAGTGAAGAATCCAATGCCATTATTTTATTGTACATTCCTAGATTGTTCTAGTATTTATTGTACATTCCCTTTCCAAGATGCATTAGCTATTTAGATTCTCAGAATTTCCTCTTCTTAACCATTTTATTAGAGAACTTGTTGTTATATTCTTGTTTATGTCTAATAACTTTTTATAAGCAAGCTCTTGCTGTATAAATAGGAAATATTTTTCAATTTTTCTATTCCAATTTGGTTTATGATTTTTGCCAAATATAAACTTAAATTTTTTAAATAGGAAAATCTGTCAGCTCCCCCTTCATGGATTATTTGGTATCAGAATTATAAAAGAGCATTCTGTATTCAAGGTCATGAAAATATTCATCTAAAACATTTTTGTTCTATTATTTCCATAGGCTTGTTTGTTAATTTAATTTGATAATACATTTGAAATTTATTTTTGTGTAGCCTGTAATGATGAATATTTAATTTTAGTAGAACAGTCCATTCTTTAGGCATTGTTTAGAATTATGGTCACATGCTTCCCATGTGAATTAGAGTCACATGTGGACTTGCTTCTGTCTTGCTTCGTTACAATTTTTTGTGACAAGAAGCAGTTTAGTGTAGTGAGTTAGACCAGGGTGCTGGCTCTGAAGAAAAAGATCCTGGGTCCAACCTGAACCATCTCTTACTGGCAGTGTGACTTCAGACAATGATGTAGTTTTTATTGAGTCCCAGTTTTCTTATGTGTAGAATAGGAGCAGATGTATTTCCTCACAGGGTTGTGAAGATTAAATAAAACACTCATGCAGAATGCCTAGGGAACACCTTCCCAGTTAGCTGGCAGTCAGTAAGCTGCTAGCATTTGTTTGGCAACTATATGTGTTGATGTATGGTGCCATCCATGCTTTACCATAAATATTGCCCACCCCAAATCTATTTTTACCTTCAAAAATCAAACTTCAAACCCAACTTTTCAAGTTTTAAATGAAAGTTCATTAACATTTTGAGTATAATAGATTTAAATTTTTAAGTCTACTTTTGGGGAAATTGATGTCAACTTGCTGAGTGCCTTGTTTTAAATTAATCTCTCATCAAGTGAATAATTTCATTTTGCTATGCTAAAAGATTGACATGCTTTTTAATAGTAGTATATAATAATTTATTAACATGACAGATACATTTGCTTTTAGTTCTGTCTTAGTTTGTTTACCTTACTGCCTCTGAAGCATTTTCACACTTGTTTAATGTGTTAGTTCTCTGCTTTGTGTTTTTCTTACCATTTGAGAATGTACAATTGGTTTGAAATGTTCCTCTCTAGTAAGTCGCCTTTATAGTTACAGCTTTACATCCCTTCTCTTCCTTTCTCACCCAGGCTTTGGTAACTAGGTTACTATTACTAGTCTTCCTAGTTATAGTTCAGTAATTTTGTGTCTGGTATTTGTGGAGAGAAGTAGTATCAGTGACTTAACCTAATGCAAGTTTATTCTTCCCTTAACATGAACAGCACAGAGCTCAGCAGTTGGGCTGGTTCTATAGCTACAGGGTGCCTTTAGTGTCCTTGACTTAAGATACCCTCTCTAAGCTGTTCTTGTTTTGTGACTTTTTTGTTCCCAATTATCTCACGATCATGAGGTGGTTGCCTCATTTCCAACAGCTCCTCTGTTGTGTTCTAGACGAGAAAGGAAAGAAAGAAAGGAAGGAAGAAAGAAAGAAAGAAAGAAAGACAGGTGCTTTTATTGGAGAAGCAAAGCTTTCTTAGAACCTGAACTCATGGATCACTAAGTGGAACTGTCACAAGACTCCCTTTGCTGGTGTTGCCCTAGTTGTGGTCTCCTTTAGTGAGATGGGAAGATAAAGGGCTATGGGCCAGGCAGTCATCTATGTGAGGCACATATTTGCTTTTTACCTTCAGATAGTAACACAAGCTTCTTAAGACCATGTGCCCTAAATGTGCCCTGTGACCCCATTTGGGAAGAAAAGAAGCTGGAATACTTAAATGATATTTTGCCTTTTCATCTTCCTTCTCTAGTTGATTTCTGTTACTTGTGTTATTGTGAACATATACTGCCACTTCCCTACAGCACCATAGTCTCTCCTTCAGTGTATGTCTCCAGTCTTTGTGCATTCACCCCTCGCTGTTTTTACTCATCTCCAAGCTTTTCGGGATGGCCTCATGTGAAGCATATTGTTCCCATCCTTGCATGGTTTCAAATCGCTGCCTGATGTCTTCATCCTGAATTGATAGTTTGGGTACAAAATTCTCCACTGTATTTGTCCTCCTGCCCCTGGTAGTGTTGCCATGCCATTTTCTGTGGGTGAATTTCCTTGAAGTTTGGAGGAGCCTGATTCTTTTTGCATAGGTAGTCTAGGCTGTTTATGTTTTTAGCTTAGCTTTCATGAAATTAGGTTTGGTGTTCTGTTTTTACCCTTAAAGTTTATTTACCTTACTAGCACAGGGCTTGGTGTTAATTCATGTCTGTTGGTTCACCTGACATGAATTAATGTGTCTTGGAATGTTTTTGCCTATGTGCTTTTTTTTCCAGATTTGTCAATCAAAGATATATTGAGTCTCTATTTCTTGCATGTATTCCTTTCTCTTCCATTAAAGTGTTTTACATTTTATTTTTTTCTTTTTCTCAAGGGCATCACAGTCCTAGATGTGTTTCAGCAGGTTCTGTTCCTTACCTCTTGTTAAAATGTGCTTTTATTCTCCTTTTCTAGGTCCTGTCATTACTTTTCTGTTGCTGTTGTGATAGACTATTATAAGTTTAGTGACTTAAATTAGATTTGTTCTTTAATAGTTAAGGTAAGAAGTCATTGAATAGATAAGAAAGACTAAAAAAGAATGTTGGCAGGGCTGGTTTCTTTCTGAGGATTTTAAGACAGACTCTTTTCACCTTTCCTGAGTTCTAAAGCTTGCTAACATTCCTTGGTTCAGGCCTCCTTGACCATCTCCAAAGATACCTTGCTGATCAGGTCTATGTCTCTGACCATCCGAATGATGTCTTCTCTTGTGGCTGTGATGATTTAGTTCTGGGCCAAAACCAGATATTCTGGGAGCCACAGGAGAGCCCAGCAGGAGTCTGAGTGTGCACATGTCTGTGCTTGTGTACATGCATGTTTGTGCAAGTATGGGGATGATTCAGCCTTGCTCCTCTTCAGCAGAAAGTCGCTCTTTTGTCTCTCCTTGGAAAATAAATTTCAAGTATATTTATCTACCATCTTGTTTCTTACATGTTTCTTTTGTAATTCTTCAAACTGCTTAATGTATTCTTTTAAAAAAACAGGTTTATTTTATGTGTGAATCTATGAATCCATTTATGAATTTGACTTGCTCATATTGGAATAGTTCTAGAATCCAAACACTCGAGGTATCAGTTGTATTAGACTTGTAATAGTGTAGCATGTAAGTTTCCGCCAGCCCGCCCGCCGCTGGTCTGGCGTCCTGGCCCCCAATAACACGCAGGAGACTCTATATTTGATACAATCCTGTTGGCCAGTTACCATTATTGTTAATGGGCTAGCTCTGCCTTAATTATTAACCCATTTCTACTTATCTAAGTATTTCCACGTGGCCGTCTTATCGGGGAGCCGCGCGGCAGGCTTCCTGCTCCTTCCCGGGCTACATGTCGACTCCGCCTTCTACTTCCTCTTCCTCCTCCTAGTCTCCTAACCCCACCTATCTAGTTTTCTATTGGCCACAGGGCTTTATTAACAGTATGAGAAACATATATACAGAATCACATCTCCCATCATCTCCTCTTTTCTGTCTAAAGTAAAAGAAGGGGTTTAACCTTAACATAGCAAAATATACCATACAACAGTTATCAAATAAGAATCACAGTTAACAATATTTAGTCCATTAACATTTTGTAAGACTTAAAGAAAATATCATCTATCCTATCTTTGTCAGTCTAAAGACCTATATGTAACTTATTTTTAATCCTAATTAAGAAAAACTATAATCATAACTATCTGTCTTCAACTCCTTCAAAGACCACAGAAGGATAATATATAAACTCTAGAAATGACAGAGACAACTCATTGCCTGGTCAGTCATCCGAAGTTCTTCTGTAATGTTCCATCTTCAGCCCATAGGCCATAGTGTGTGTCCAGACTCCTCAACAAGGCAGGAAACTTTTTTCTGCGTCCTGTAGACTATCTGGCTGTCTGGCAGCCTCTTCCATGAAGCAGGAATCCTGTAGCAATGTCCATCTTGCATCAGCAGTTACCTTTTTGTGGGTCCTGCATGTCCAGTTTCTACAACATAAAGTCAAACAGTCCAGAAGAGCAGTACCTTGCTCAAATGGCTAGTCTTGCCATATTAGGAGCAAACTTCATAATGTGTTTCTTCGATGTCCATCTTCCTTTCTTCTGTAGGTGGTGTTACCAGGAGCAGTTGTGCCTCACTGTCAAGAAAAACCCTAAACCATTTTAAATGCCATATTCTGTAGGTCTTTGAAAGGTTTGAAGAATGCCTATCCATCTCAAATACATCTCTATATATCTAGAAATCCTAATTAACTTAACTCCAAGTTTTGACTAACATAAGTAACTCTCTATAATCTGTACTAAATTATACATTACATTTTCCAATGAGCTATAAAAACACAATACCTAAACAAGAGGAGAAATATACATATCATAAAATTGACCTTAAATTGTATCAATAAAAGAAAATCCATTCCAAAGCAAAGTATTCATATCTATACCTTAATTCCCTTTTTTACCTATACAAGGATTGCTTGTGTCATTAACCATTTATAACCAAGCCCATATAAATGAAAACAAACATTTATAAACAATATTTGGGAATTTGGGCGTCGTTCTTTCCAAACTACTTCCTGCTGGTAGAGGGCGCTGTCATGGGGGTCCAAAGAAGACGCAGAAATCTTGGCAGTAGTCTGCAAGGCTTTGTCTCAACTGCTTTGAATGTTGGATCATCTGGGGCATTGTTTCAGGGGGTCTGGCTTGATCAAACCATATAAGTCTGGAAAGAATCTGTAGCTTTTCATTTTCTGTGGAAACAAAAATAGAAATCCTTTTCCCCAGTAACTTGTCCTTAGGCTTAAATTTTTGAGTCAAAGTATTTTTAAAATATATAAATTGAATTAATCTAGCAGCATTTCTTTTATCAGTAGTTATTTTCTCAGCAATTAAATAATTTAAAAACAACAGAAGTGTGTATAGTATCCAAAATCTCTCTGTGTTTTCCATCTTTACGTGGCTTTCTTATTAGTCTATTTATTCTACTTCTATTTTTGCATATTTTGAGACAGGGTTTCTCTGTGTAACTTTTATCTGTCCTGGAATTCACTCCATACCAGGTTTACTTTGAAATCACAGAGATCTTCTTGCCTCTGTCTGCCGAGTACTAGGATTAATTCTACTTCTTTTTTTCTTTTTTAAACCATTGTATCCTGTTTCTTTTTCTCTCCCAAGCCAGCGTATTTTTAAAAACACAGTGTAAACCTTTATTGCAGCTCTCCTACACACCAATGAATTGTTAGCAGAGCTCTTTAAAAGCCAGGCGGCTTTTTGCCGCTTATGCTAATTTTGGAAACTTCCCTTAAAGGAGCCGCGCAAATCTCTGTCTACAGCAAAACAAATCCAATCAAAAGAAAATGCTGCTACTAAGAAGTCTTGCTAGTCTCTGTTCCTTTGTTTCTAAAACATTTCTTAAGCTCTTATTAGTTTTAAGTGAAAGTTCTTATAGCCACATTGGGCGCCATTTGTAGCATGTATGTTTCCGCCAGCCCGCCAGCCCGCCAGCCCGCCAGCCCGGGCCCATAGCAGCGCCAGCCCCAAATAACACTCAGAGACTCTGTATTTGATATAATTCTGTTGGCCAATTACCATTATTGTTTATGGGCTAGCTCCGTCTTAATTATTAACCCATTTCTACTTATCTAAGTATTTCCACGTGGTGGTCTTATCGGGAGCCGCGGCGGGCGTCTTCCTTCCTCCCCGGCTTCTATTTTTACATCTCCCATCATAATAGTACTTACCCACTTGCTGTAGCATTTCCTTTTAGTTTTATTGAGGCACAATAATTGTCAAAAATATCATTTTTAAAATTGAACATGTTGTGCTTTGATATTCATATACTGTGAAATGATCACCACTGTCAGACTAATTAGCATATTCATCACTTCACTTACCATCATGTATGGTGAGAATTCTCAAGATTACTGTTAGCAAATTTCAAATATATAATACATTGCTTCTTGCCAGATGGTGGTAGTGCATGCATGCCTTTAATTCCAGCACTCTGGAGGCAGAGGCAGGTAGATGTCTGAGTTCAAGGCCAGCCTGGTCTATAGAGTGAGTTCCAAGATAACCAGGGATATACAGAGAAACCCTGAACCTTAAAAATAAAAACAAACAAAAGAAAAACAAAAATACATTAAAGTATTATAACTGTGCCACACATTAGGTCTCTAGATCTTCTTCATCTAGAACCTTTGCTTCCCACAGTGTCAGAGCCCTCATGGCCACCATCCTCCTGTGTCTGTGAATTGAACTTACAGACTCTACTTTATGAGAGCATCCAGAATTTGTTTTCTTTGGCTTATTTCACTTAGCTGTTGTCCTCTAGATCAACCACATTGTTGTAACTAAGAGAGTTTTTTTTCATTTTTTGTGTATGTGTAGGGGTGTGTGTGTGTGTGTATGTGTGTGTGTGTGTGTGTGTGTGTGTGTGTGTGAGAGAGAGAGAGAGAGAGAGAGAGAGAGAGAGAGAGAGAGAGAGAGAGAGAGAGATTAATATTAATTTTAATCTACACATCCACCAAGAAGCACCTGGTGTTGTTTTCACAGTTGGTTGTTCGCATAATAGACACAAGAGTACAGATGCTTTTCCAAATAGTGATTTAATTTCCTTAGGATGTATACCCAGAAGTGAGACTGCCAGATCATACAATAGAGCAAAATTTTGAGGAAACCTCAGACTATTTTCCATAATGGCTGTACCAGTTTGTATTCTCAAAAAGTCTGTGCAAGGGCACCCTCTTAAAGGAGAGACTAGTTTACTGGCCTTGTTCAGCAGGAAGTATAGTTTGATTCACCTACATTCCTGATCACCTAGCCTCTCCACCCCCAGCCGGACTCTGACTCTGTTCTGGGATAGGCAGCCGTGGGCAACCAGCTGCAAACGCTTGATGCAGAAGTGTTGAACATAGTCCTTTGAAGCACTAGGCATATGTCTAGGTTCAGCCACTTCATAGTTTTTTCATTATGAGCAGATTACTCAGGAGCCGCTGTGCATAAATTTCTTTCTCTGCAAATTATTAGATTCTATATAATGTTCTTTTAAAAATTACAATAGTACAACAAGTCCATTTCATGTCCTCAGAACAGTGTCTGATTCATGCATTGTCAAAGCTCCATTGATGCATTTTATTATTCTGCCAGAAGTATGGACCTGGGAACTGAACAACTTCAAGACTTACCAGTAAAAGAAACAACAGAGTGCCAAGTTGGAACAATGAATCTGGACATGGATATGGGCAGGTGGCTTCTGAGGAAGTTCAAAGGCACTTTGGTGGAGAATGATTGCTGTTGTTTTTTTAAGGAAATATTCTAATTTTCTTTTCCTAAAGTCATAAGAAGTAATGTAAACACTTAAAATGCCCAGTTAATAGATTGTTTCAGCCTACATGTCCAGGTCATATGGTTCAGCATATGCTCCAGGATTCAACATGAAAAAAATAATCAAAGACAATATAGCTCTTCCTTTGGGGCCATTGAATTCTTTACAGATCTAAAGAATGCATGGCTGTCTACAGAAAAGCACATGTGTCACACAAACACACATGAAATCAAGGTTGATTATGCTTTGTTTGGAAACAATGGAAAGGGCTATGCTAAGTCAAATATACCTGCCATTCCAATATATAAAGAAGTGGAAATTGCTGTCAAAGCAGAAGGGACTATTTTATAAGGAAATAATAGAAAAAAAAATGGAAAGAAACCATGACATGGCCTGTCACCTCTAGGTCTGGCAATTTCTCCCCAGGATTCCTGAGAGATCCTGTCTAAGTCAGCATAGCTTCCTGTTTGTTTTCTGTTGCTAATAACACAGTACCACAGTTCGGTTGAGTTATAAAGAAAAGAGGTTTATTTTTACTCATAGTTCTGGTTTAAAGTTGGTGATGGACTTCTTGATGGCAGAGTCCTAAAGTGGCTCAGAGAACATGGTGTGTATATGCCTTCTGGCATCTCATCCTCTTTGTTTTGGGATTTTTTTTTTAGGGGGTGTTTGTTTTTTTTCTTTGCTTATTTGTACAGTTCTTGGATTCAGCCCAGATTTTTGAGCATGCTAGGCACCATTGAATATTTTTTTTTTTAATCTCTGTGTATATATGTGTGTGTGTACTTGTGCATGTGTGGAAATCAGAAGTCAACCTCAGGTGTCAGCCCTCAGTATCCATCTTGTCTGAGACAGGGTTTCTTGTTCACTGCTATATATATATATAGCAAGGCAACTAACTGGCTGGTGAGTTTGGAGAATTCTTCTGTCTCTTCCTTCCATTACATTGTAGGAGTGGTGGGACTACAGATATGTCTGACTTTATGTGAGCTCTGGAGATCTGAACTCAGGACTTTACATTTGCACATCAAGGACTTTATTTACTGAGTCATCTTTCCAGTCCCTCTTATAAAACTGCCAGGCTTCAGTCACCTTGATGACCTGATCAAAACCTCTAAACACCATAGCCAGACTAAGTTTCCATTCTCTCAGTACCTCACAATGGAGATTAAATGCCAACATGGGTTTTAAGTAATGCATAAGAATTGTAGTCTGTTGCAAACTTTGTTTAAATTTGGTTTTAATAGTCCAACAGCAATCAGGTATAGAGAAACTGAAAGAATTATTTAAATGATTTCAAAGTTCAAGGGCAGGAATAATTATTAGTACCAACGTTTCCAGTTCTTGCCATTGATGCCTGTATTGTTCCCATGGTCAGGAACATTTTTAGCCTCCTGCCTCTCTCTCTCTCTCTCTCTCTCTCTCTCTCTCTCTCTCTTTAATCCTAGCTTGTCTTTCTGGGTTCTGCTTTTGTCTCTGTGAAACCTTCTATACTGGGTAGGTGTCATGTTTAATACTGTTAGCAATCTATTCTGTCAGATATCTTGCCCTCAGAGTTTATAAATAAGGAAGAGGAGGGGCCTCACTGGGGCTCTTTTATGCTATGGTCAGAGCATCCTGCATTGCAGACCCTGCGCCTCCAAGGGCAGAAGACCCCGGCAGTTATTTACCTTCATTGTGTGTGTGCTCCCCAAATAAATGTTACTCTTTATTTGGGCATTAGTGGACTTCTTTTAACCCGCCTTCAGTATTGGAATACTTTGGGATGATGAATAAACTTCTTATGTTAAGCTAATATAAATCTTTGGATTTATTTGTTACTGCAATTAGCATTACACCAAAGCAACTTTTAATAGATAACACAGCAATCCCAAAGTATATAATTTTTAAGAGTGATCCATTATTCTTAATTTGTAATGCATCCCACTTGAAAGAAGCATGGCTTCATTTAAATGAGTCTGCTAATTCTTAGTCTTGCTTTCATTATTCCAAATTACTTGGCTCTTCTTTCAACAGCCAACTAATAGTTACTGTGATTAAATAGGTCCTGTGTTTACCCTCCTTCCTCCCACACCATTTTATAAGGTCACATTTTTGTGTTTACAAATCCAGGGAGTATTTGCTGTTATTTTTAAATGCAGAAGGAATAAAAGGAGAAGTAAAACAACAGCCCCAGAGTATTGTTTATACATTGGACATGGATTGCAGCAATCACTTTACCAACAGGTGTTACTGTTTCAAGAAATTTACCAACATACAAAAACAAAACAAAATGAAAAAGCTATTATTCATCTTCTACCTAATCCAAGCCCGAAATGCAGTCATTCTTTGTGCCTATCTCTCCACAGTATTTTGACTATCAGTCAGTCACAGATAAAAAACATTTCAGCCTAAACTCACATAGCTCTAAATCTGATTACACAGGGCTACAGCCTCAGTGAAGTCCCATAGGTGCAACCATCTCTCAACAAGTCTCATTGGCTGCAAACTTAATATGTTCATGATGAAGCCAGAATTAGCTTTATAAGTGCTGAACCTACGCCTCAAAATCCTTCTGTGTATGGACCTTGCTCTTGGGATAGAACTTACTTATTTAGCAGTGCAGAGATTAATTCTAGAGCCTTGAACATGCTAGGCAACCACCTGCCCTCTCCAGTGCCAGGATTCCTGATTTACATCTGCCCACTGAACTCTAAACCTATGTTTTTAAATGGAACTTAAAAGACCTGTGTCATCACCCATCCATTCTTCTATCTTGTCTCTTGCTACCTTCCTTTCCCCTGTACTATGTTTTCTGCATACTGTGTTCCATCCCTATTGAACATCTATCTATTCTTTAAGGACACCTGAATTCTTCTCAAATCCTCCTGCTACTGACCTGCTAGGGTCTCTGTTGAGCTCTGTTCTTCCAACCACACTTTCCCTGCTATCCCTTTGGTTTTTCCCATTCTTCATTTCTTCTCAGCTTAGATGTTATTTCTCAAATTGTCTTTTCAGAGCCTTGAGGTCTAGATACAATACCCTTCCTTTGTGGACTGACATCACCTTGCATTTTCTCTTATTACCACACGTTTTACTCTTTATTTTCCTTTTATTGATGTCTCTCCTCTCTTAGATTTCTTGATGGTAACAGTCATGATTATATTGATCACTATTATGTCTACCACATGGCACATTGCCTAACACTATAAATATTTGTTACACAAATGAGTAATAGGATCTGTAAGAACCAAGACCTGTACAGACTTATCTACAGGGTGATATTGGAAAATATATAAAGGAGAAACAGTGCCCAGATATCTTTCCGAGTATTGGGAAATCCCTGGTGCTAATGACCACTTACAAGGAAAGCCGTTGAATGTGTTTTTCAAAGTTGAACTAATAAAGATGTGCTGCCAGAGTGGATGATGGGTTTGAATGACTTCACATTTGTTCCATTTGCTTGATGAAACTATTCATGAAGAAATGTTGCCGTTATGGCTAAGGTTACTGTGAGGATTTAATGACATAATACATATGTGAAGTTTCTACCTAACCTAGTATTTTGATATTTTGTAGGTACTTAATAAATACCCCCCCCCATTTATAACAGTGTTGAGTTGAGGTTAGAGAGCAGAATGTGTTGCACATAGTATTATTCCTAAGCAAAACTTCTGCACAAACTCCTTAGGCCATCTGGCAACTCCTACCCTTGAACTAGTGCTCTGGGTGGCTTCCCAGCCTCCTGGATTAGAGACATCTTTACTTGAGGCTGACACCAGTTGAAACTGCTTTTCTTGGTTGTGCTCTGTCTCTACTTCTTTGCTGCTCTGTGTGACTCTGCTTGCTGTGACTAGTGCAGGGAGGGGGTATGATGTAAAACCTTAAGTGGAGGTAAAGTGGGGCAAGGTTTTTAGGCCTTGCTTGCTCTCCTTTTTCCCAAATGTGAAATGGAAGTGGAAATTCTTAAAATTGTGACCATTGCATAGTGTTTTGCTATCATGAGTCACTGTCATACCTGATGACCACAACTACTTTTGTGGATCTCCATCATTTGTGTACCAATATTTAAGTCTTGGTGTTCCTTCCTATCACCCATCCCTTGATCTCATTTCTACCTCAAAGTCCCACAGGAAGCTCAAACTCAAAATTCAGAGTCAAATTTATCAGCTTCCCTGGCAGTCACCTATAACCAGAAGCCCAGAGGTAGGATGGATTTGACACTGGTAGATGTGGCTTCTTGGCTTCATGGTCTCATGACCTTGGTCTTTGTCATGTTCTCAATATTTTCACTTTTTTTTTTTAGGCTTCTTCTCATACCTCACAGTATATACATACATACATACATACATACATACATACATACATACATACATACATATCTTTATTAATAAATAATATGTGCCTTTGAGAACACTAAAAAAAAATTTCTCCCTTGTCTTCACTCAGCTGGGATTCCAACTTGTAGATTACTTGCACAAGGTCTCTGCTTCCATAGGTGGAGATAGTATTCTATAGCTGGACAATGCAGGACACATGAACAGAATCAAAGCTTTAGGCAAATGAGGAAGATTGATAAGAGTGGGGGTAAAAATCATATAGAGTCTGCCACACTGTTCAAAACATTTCATAATTTCAAGAAAACAAATCCAAGAATGTAGTAAAATAGAGTCAGGCAAGCTAATGGTATTGTCACAAGTCAAGTGAGGCTGAGTATGAGGCAGGAGCAAAGGAGAAAAGAATGAGAGGCACAGCATATCTTGGGGTATGGCAGGGGCAGGAAAGAAGAGCCTCCTTTTGCTTCCTGGTCCTAGTTGGCCAAGTAGCAGTCATGGACACTAAGAAGAGTATATACTAGGTGCAATGAGTCACTTTAGTCTGTGGGGGTTAGTTGAGTTTTAAGCCCACAGCATGTGAAGAGCTGTGCAAGGCATGCTTGCTAATGGAAATGTTTCCACAGACATTGGAAATGTCACTTTCAGAATGCTATTTTCCTACATTCAGAGGCTCTGCTTCATCCCCTTTCCCATGGCTCCTGATGCTGCTTCAGTCTTGTATTTCTTCACTGCTTTTTGATGGCCATCACCTTTCCTTCTCTTCTCGGGGTATATACTTCCCTTTGATGAAGCCATTGCTTTACTCATGGTCCACCAGTTGCCGAAGTCAGTGTAGCCATCCTGGATAGAATCAAATCAAACTGAAAACTTATTTAGTTGATCTACTTTGTAAAAGGCCTATAAATCATTCAATTATAAAAATAACTTCTGAACCAAAGTAGTTCCACCAATAAGCCCAAGATATAGTGACAAGTAGACAGAATTATTTAAGATATACTGAATGTTATAGATTTCTCTTATGATGATCTTTTCCTAGAGTTACAAGAATGGGCTACATGAATGGTTAGAAGAAACAGCAGGGCAAAGCTAGAGTGTTGATATGCAGAAGGGTACAAGAGGCATCATCAGGAAACAGCTGGTGGAGTAACACAGCTGGAAAGTGTTTTCAGCTCTAAGAAGTGTGGAAGGATGAGAGGTGACCTGACCCAGGAACCTGTGACAATGGGTTGTGGACAAAGCTGTAGAGAAGAGTGCCCAGACAGACAAAGACACTTAAGGAAGGAAGGAAGGGTGGGAAGTAGTTGGCAGGAGAAACAGAAGGACAAACACACAGAGTTGTAAAGGAGACCCTGAAGTCAGGCTGAGGAGGGAGATGTTAGAGGGCCCACATCAAGATAATGCTGGCTGGTTTCTCATAGTTGTAAAGTTTAAACAGATTGAATATGAATATACTTGATTGTTTTGTGGTTATAGTTTTGGGGAACTATAAATACTAGAAGTTGTGGAGTAAAATGTGAAGAAGACCTCCCTCCCCTACCCCCTGCATTTCTTTCATATAGTGTTTTTGGGGGACAGAATAGCATGTAGCCCAAGATGCCCTCAAACTTACTATGTATTTGAGCATACTATGTTTCTGAATTTACTATGTATGTGAGCATGGTCTTGAACTCCTGATCCTCCTGCCTCATCCTTCCAAGTGCTGGGATTACAGGTATGTGCTGCCACATTAACTTTATTTTAAATTTACTATTCTATGACCTGTCAATTTTACTTAAAGGAATTTACTGTGCAGAAATATTTATGTGTGTTAGCAAAACTGTAGGTCAAAGGATATTAATAATGGCATTATTTGTAGAAACAATAACAAAACTGTCTAAAAGTATGTCAGAAGGGGCCAATACATCAGTTACCTGTGCTGTTGTGAAGAAAGAAGAGAATATGCAAATATACTAATATGGTTAGGACTGCTGTAGCTATGCAATATCTGAAGGTGCAGGCCTTTATGAAACAAAGGCAGTTTTCTCACTTACCTGTGGTCTTCCATGGATCCAAGATCTTCCCCAGGCTGTGACTGAGCATGTATACCTGGATCTTGTGGCTGACTCTGCATCTGAAACCAGCTTCCTTGTGCCTTGGCCCAGGTCTCTGTGTTCCACAGTGGCCTATTAGCTGGAAATGATGCCTGGTCATGCCTAAATGCCAGAGGCGAGAAGAGAGGGAGAATACAGTGATCTTTCCCATAAATTTATAGTAATTGAAAAGAATAACATATAGATGCAATTATATGATATAATATCCTATACTTCTACTTATACAGTGAAACATGTTATATGATATGTATTATGTATCTTTTAAAACTGAGTATATAAGTTACAGACACAAAGTTTCTGGAATGATATATAAGACATTATTAACTAGTATTCTAATAGTAGAATTACATTAATTTTATAGACCATTTTTCCCCATCTGATTTGAACTAATTGTAAACTCTTCCATGAAAGTAAGTTCAACTTTGATAAACTAAAGTTTTATGGCTAACTAATTTTCCTCAATGAAATTAATCTATAATCCTATGATGTGAGTATGTATTTAACATACAGGGAGAACTATACAATCTATATTTATTTTCCCTCGTGTTAGCTAAGGCTTATTGTTACCAGTTTTAAAAAATAGGAAATGCCATTCATTTACTCTGTACCACTCCTTTCCTGAATACACTGAAACTAAAGGGCAGGCAAAGAAATAAGTAACCCATTCATAGTGAGCAAGTAAGGAGCTGACTAGTGTCGCCATGAAAGCCAAACACCATTGCACTGTGAAAATACTGTAACAGATGGTGTAATCTTTGCTCCCAAGAGAAACGTTTTTAAAATACATTAATCTCTTGGGGCTGGAGAGATGGCTTAGAGGTAAAGTGCTTGCTATGCAAACATTAAGAACTTGAGTTCAGACCCTGACACCCATGTAAAAGCGAGGTGGTGTGGGCAGAGACAGGCAGTTCCCAGAGTCTTACTAGCTAGCCAGGTTAGCTGAAACAGGAACTCCAGTCTCAAAAATAAGGTATGGGGGCTAGGGAAATGACTTAGTTGGTAAAGGCACTAGCCTTACAAGTCTGACAACTTGGTTGGATTCTCGGAACCTATATAAAATTGGGGCAGAGTGGCATACATCTCTACTCCTAGCACAATTAATAGTGAGATGAGGTATGAATACCAGAGAATTGACCACAATTCCAGGGAGAATGCAGCACAGCAGCAGAAACAAGACAATCCCCATCTCAACCATAAGGAAAGCAAGATCCAGCTCTGGGAAGTTGTCCTCTGATGTCCTCATACACACTGTGGCATAGGCGCACACTGCCAACAAATAATGAGATGGAGAGCAATAGAAGACTCCTGATGCTGGCCTGTAGCTTCTGCACATGTGTCCAGAGGCAAGCACATACACAAAACATGCAGGCACACACCTATATTTATCTCTTTAAGCATTCAAAATATGAAGATTGACTTTTCATAGATAAAACCAGACATTCTGATGGTAAATGCCCTAAATGTATAAAAGATTACATTTGAGCTTAAATTATTGAAAATTGCATGGCACTGTAGGTATGGTGGGATAAAATTAATTTATAATCATGAATTTGTAACTCTCATTAAACTCCAGAAGGTACCGTTGGGGAGAGGTCGGTAGGGGGAGGCTAGGTATTGAACCTAAGCTCCCAGGCATACTAAAGAAATGCCCCATAGCTTTAATCCTGGTATTTTGAATAGCTTTGTAATGAACAGGAAGTCCTCAGGAATGTGGTTTGAAACTCCTATGTCCATCAGAGCCAGTTTGTGAGATGCCTGCAAAGAACACAGAACCTGTAGCAACTCTTCTAGAAATGTACCTTTGGCTAGTGCTACCAGCCCCATCCCCAGCTTAATGTCATTGCAAGCTTGCAAGCTGTGGCCATGGTTGTTAAGCTGCCCTAATCTTTTTTTTTTTTTTTTTTTGAGTTAATCATTAAGGATTATCTTGTTTAGTGGCTCTTTGTTTTATATGCCAGAACTGTCTAATTTTGAATTTTTTTAATTACTTCCTTGGCTGACCATCTTTGTTATCAGTTTTGGTTCTGAAAACAGACCCAATATATGAGAAAACTGAAACTTATAAATGGTCATCGTTTCTCTAGGCCTGCTTCCGTTGTCATGATTTAATTCGTTGTGACCACACATTCAAAAGTTGGTCTGTTTTTCCTGGACAGAAGAGTCTAGGAAACCTGTTTTTGCAAAGGGTTAAACATGACATTAGGATTAAAAATAAATAATATATTTTACTTCCCTAAAATCTCTTTCTGTTTGGGATACTATAACATAAAACTCTATATCAGTTGTGTTTTGTTGTTGTTGTTTAGGTTTTTTATCATTGTTTTGTTTTGTTTTGTTTTTGTTGGGTTTTTTCAAGACAGGATTTCTCTGTGTAATAAACAGCCTGTCCTGGAACTCGCTTTGTATACAAGGCTGGCCTCAAACTCACAGAGATCCCCTGTGTCTGTCTCCCAAGTGCAGGGATTAAAGAAGTGTACCACCACTGCCTGACTAAACTGGATTCTTTATAAACATCTAAAATTTACCAGCAGGATTCTGGAGGTGGTAAGGATCAAGACTCCTGCAGGCTCTGTACCCTGTAAAGACCTCACATGGATCTCTCTTCCTCGGGGCTCTTTTCTCGTTCTCCAGTAGAACACTCATAACCTACTGACCTCCCAAGGTGTATTGTCTGTACACTATAGATTGTGTTTTGACATTTAAATTTGGGGGTATACATTCAGTACAGGGCATTTAATTTAGCTTATAATATTCCACTAAATTGCAGAAACAGCCTGATTAACAAAGTCACTATAAACATAACAAGCAACAAATTATGATTAGAATGCTTATGTTTTGTCTGATTTGTATATGTTTTTGAGCCAGAGTTACTATAGTGTCCTTAAATATTATTCCTTGTAACCTGGTGCTGCTATCTGGGGCTAACTGCTGGGTCCACACCACTTCCTCATTCAACCTCATCATGTGTTTGAGAGAATCCAAACTGATCTGTACTTTGTTGAACAATGTAAGACCATTAAATCTCACTCTTGGCTATCATCATAATGTCTAATTGCCTAAAATTCTATAAACATTGTTTTTCATAACACAGACAAAGCAACATCATTTTAATTAATATTCATTTTAAGAATGAATGGAGACTATACTGTTAGCTTAAAAGAGCAACGGAAGAGTTCCCTGAGACAAGAGCAATAAATTGGCAGATAAGTTAGAGGCAGTAATTGTCCTGAAAGCCCAGTGGGAAGAGGGAAGTGACTTAAGGCTAGCAGAACCTAGAAAAGCCCTGTGGAAGAGATTTTAAAGTGTTACAGCATAAAATGTTTAAAAATATAAATTGACTCAATTGTATATTTTTAAATAAACTAAATAGTCGTAGTAGTTAATATACAATGTACAAAGGCTGGTGTTACACCATATATCTTATAGTCAGCCTTTGACTCCAAATGGAATTCCTTTGTCTTCTTTTTTTAAGGTTTATTTTAATCTTAATTATGTGTCTTACATGTTGGGTTGCGGTGGGTATGTGCACATGAGAGTGTAGGTACCTTCAGAGTCTAGAAGAGGGTATTGGATCCCCTGGAACTGGCTTTGTAGAAGGTTGTGAAACACAGCATGGGTGCTGAGAACTGACCTCTGGTCCTCTGCAAAAGCACAAAGTGCTCTTAATGCTGAGCCATCTCTCCAGCTTCTTATTTGTGCTCTTTAAAAAAATAATCAGAACCAAAAGTCTTTGTTCTTTTGAATCATCACAAGTGTCTTAGTAATACTTTGAAGCAGATCCTAAGTGGGAATACGCTGGAAGGTTCCTTTAAGAGCTCTGTTTTGCAGATGTTGTTTTGTAATGTGAACTCAATCCCTGCCAGCAGAGTGTAGTTGATGTTGCATCACTTCCCTTGCAAGAGAATTGACTCCAGGATCCTTGGGGCAGGGTCATTTTCTCATTGTTTTGCACACTGTGTATCACCTATTTACGTTAGAACCCTGATGAGTCACAGCCACAAATTAAATGGGGACTATTATTACACCTGTTAGCTGCTGATGTGATGGTTTTTATGCAAGCTGTTGTTTCTTTTTCTTTTCTTTTTTCTCCCACAAGCCAGTTTTATATTCTTTAAACTTTAGTTTCAATTTCAGAATAATATTCCTTTTGAAAAAAATACATGTTTGTAGCTTCTCTTGAAAAATCAGAAATTCTGACACAGCTTATCTACATTTTTGAGAATGGAGCCATCTGCCAGTAAACCTTGTTGTTTCCTTCCAGAGCACACTGGTCCAGTGCTGCACTATTCCCCACCTGACATACTTCCTGTCAGTCACTTACCTGTCTGGCTCCCTAGTTTCTTTCTTAGATCTCTGACTCTGCTTGGTGTCTCTGCTTGATTATTAGATTAGCCTGTAATCATGTGATATACCCAGCAATTGAAATGCAAGAGAAAACAAGACATTTGGGTTTTATATGTTATCTTTTGTAACTTGAACTATGCATCATTTTAAGAATATAATGATATATAAATTCTATGGTTGAAATCAATTGGTTGATCTTAGCAATAGGCTATGATAATGTTATAATTTTATGTGTGCTTATACACACTTAGATATGAACACAAATATATGAAAGCAATGTTTATAAAAATACAATGAGAGGGATAATCTGAGTGAAAAAATATTTGGGAGTTTAAGTTTGAGATTTCATAAATGTGAAAATTGTTTTTTAAAAACTCAAAACTAACTCCCAACACAGATTTTCAACAATGAGAAATTTTTTTCTTCTTGAAATGATCTTTTTACATTTTAAACAGAATTTGAGAAAGGAAAAAACATAATGCCAACAACTTGATTACCATGTTCTTCCCCAGGAAAAAAAA
Source organism: Cricetiscus sungorus (assembly GCA_030556225.1). NCBI lineage: Eukaryota > Metazoa > Chordata > Mammalia > Rodentia > Cricetidae > Cricetiscus > Cricetiscus sungorus. The sequence goes on along the minus strand of JANBXA010000069.1, from coordinate 58,266,347 downwards.
ATATTCTCCTATAGCTTATACTAACAATAAAATTAGGGACAGTCAGGAAAAGAAAAGCAGAGGACAGAGAAGAGGATGGAGGAAGGGACTACAGCCCTAGGAATGCACACAGCCTTTAGGAATTAGAAAAGGCAGGCATGATTTTCTTCTGAAGCCCCAATAAGGAATTCAGGCACTGCTGACACCTTAGTTTTAGACTTTTGGCCCCAGTATTATAAGGATAAATTTGCACTGTTCAGCCAAAAAACTTTTTTTGAGAAATATTTTTGTATGAGTTAACAACTGAAATTATTTGTATCTGCCTCCAGTTATTAGTATACTGTTCTAATAAGGCACTGGAAGTACGCAGACAAAGAAGGACCTTATTAACAGAATCCACATGGAATGATGCAAAGGCACCGACATGTCAGATACTGTAACAAGTGACCACACTGTCTGCAGGACATGAGCTGTTTCTTCATGTGTGGTGATCGGTGTCGCAAGTTCACTCCTATTTATCTTATGTGTGTCCTTGAAGCCTAGTCAGGATAAAAGCTATAGAGCACACTGCCAAGACTGAGAACAAAAATTAATAGGGCTATGCATGGGTGTAGCTCAGTAGGAATGAGGATCTGCATGGCAGGTGTAATTGTTCTGACATGTCACTACTCTTAGACACCTTAGCAAACAGAGCTGGGGAATGGGCAGGGTACATCCATTCATGGTCAGATCCTGTACCTGTGGGTTTCACATCCACAGATTCGACCAACTGCAGATGGAAAATATTTGAAAGATAAGATGGTTCAGAAAGCTCCATAAAGCAAAACTTGAATTTACAGTGTATCATACTGAGTCTATGCAAATGAAGTGGTATGTAGGCATTATGTTAGGTTTTACAAGTAATATAGAGATGATTTAAGATATGTGGAATGATATACATTGGTTATGTATACATACACCATTTTATGTAAGGGACATGAGCATCTTTGAATTTGAACATCTACAGTGTCTTTAGAGGTCCTATGAATATAATGAAATATATCTCTTATCTACATTAAACATGAGTTCATATTAGTATCTCAATTTCATTCCAGTCTCATATGAATCCTTTCCTCTTCCATATCTATAATTTCCTTCTGCAATATGGAGAGACCTGGCTTGCATTATCCTCAACATATTCTTTACTTGGTCCTCCTATATGTAAGTAGTTTCCCCAGCATGCATTTAAACAGACCACAGCCTAGACCCTGGCCCTGCTAGACACCCCAGTGTACTGATAGAATCCTTACTCTGGCCTCACCACACACACAGTAAGCCAGCTGAATTCTCAGCCTGGCTCTGCCAGATAACACTAGCCAAACCCTTGTTTGTAAACTTAGAGGAATTATATGAGCAAAAACTTAAGACAGACTATTTTCTGAATTTTAGAAATAAGGCTACTAAAACTTTTTGTTATTCAGTCATTGTCTAGTTTCAATTGTTATTCACAGAGGCTTGTGGGACTTGTTTAAGTAAAGATTTGAAACTCATGCTATTTATAAGTAGTCTTAATTTTTCCTTTGTGTAATGCCATATTAAAAGGCATTTAAAAAACTGCTCATGGGCTCAATAGAGCACGGTTGAGCTTGCTCTTAGCCCAGAAAGCTCCTGTGCAGTGTGGCACTTCAATAAAAATAATAAAAATCAAATGTTATGTAGTATTTGTCTTCAGTTGGCAGCCTGAAGACTACATCTACATAAATTTCTACATAAATCCATCTACATAAATTTCTTTCTGGATTTGATCTAACAATAAAAAAGAGTTGATTTCTGCTAAAAAGAACTAGGGAGGGGAAGCAGGAGGAATTATTTGTTTTTTCCATTTCCTGGTGTATTTGATCTGTTTTTAGTTTGACTCTTTTCTTTGCCACTACATTCTTACTCTCTTAGTTTGCTTCCTGGTGTCTGCTATTCCTGAGTATAGATAAACTCTTGGTTATTTTCACAAGTGGAGATGGACCAGCTGGTAAAGCAGAATGCTATATGGTCCAAATCATGTTTGTCTTTGTGTTGATTTTGTTAGTCTGAATACAGGTCCATTTAATATGTGGAGAATGCAATAATAAACCTCTCTGTAGCTCCAGGATTCTGCCTCTGTGAAAACTCCCTGGACTTCCAGTGCAGTGCACTAGGAAAAGTAAGAACAACCTATCTGGCCCTTCCTGGCTCTAAAGAAAGGTTCTGACCTAGGAGCAAAGCTGTATCATCTATCTCAAATACCATTTAAAGATGAAAACTCTATGCACAGTGGTAAGGTGGCATCTTTTATCTTTTATATATTCTTTACTCTTTGTAAATTTAGTACCCTTCTCCCTACCCACAAAACTTTGTTCCCAGATGCCCAGCCATTATGTCGAGGCCCCCAAGGAACAGCTATTAATAATTTCACCTGGGTGTACTACCTGACATGATTTCCCAGGGGCTGCTGATATCAAAGGAGTTGCATGGGCATGCAGTAAGCTCTGTGAGGATCCATACATTCCATAGACACTCCCAACATTGGAACAATGTGTGTGTGCTTCAGCCCCAAAGAAAAAAATCTTGTAAATGACAGCCAGCCAGCACTGAGAATGACCTTGGACTCTCTTGCTGTTAATTTTTTAAAACTTTTTCACAGTTTCATGCATTCATATAATGAATTTTAGTTCCTTCCAACCTGTTACCCATTCTCATTCTCCCCTGCTGAAATCTTTCTTCCTAATAACCACCCCACAACAAACACACACACACACACACACACACACACACACACACACACACACACACACACTTTAATGTCTTTTGTGTGCCTGTGACACATGGAGTTTAATTAGAGTTGCCAGCATGAGCATGAGTGAGAGGAGTGAGAAGTTGTTCACTGGAGTGTGGGCATCTTATCAGTGACTACACCACTAAAGAAAGTGGCACCCATTCCCCAGCCACCATTAAGAGCCTTACAGGCGCTTTTTGTGTAGGCTTTGTGTGGGTAACTGCAGCTGCAGGGAGTTCTTGTGTGAATCAGCCATGTCATACCCAGAAGACACTGCTTCATGTCACTCCCCCCTGGCCTCTGCTCTTCATTCTTCCCCTCTCAGTGTTCTGAATCTTAGATGATGGGTAATATATAGATGTCCGGCTTAAGCTAGATCATTCCACAGTTGCTTATTCTCTGAACTTTTAACCAGTTCCACCTTGTTTTGTAGGACAGTTTTCACTAACTGGCTAGGCTGGCTGGCCTGCTGGTCATTGAAAACTTTGCCCCACATTCTGGGTTTATATACAGCTACCGTCACACTCTGCTTTTATGTGGATGCTGAGGATTCAAACCAGGACCTCATGCCTTTCCAACAAGCACTTTGCTTCTGAGCCATCTCCCCAGTCCCATATCCATCTCTGGAAATGTGTCTTTTCCTCTGCTGTCTGTCCTTGAACAAGTAGACTATAGTCTGCTCAGTTGCTCATATGAGTAACCGCCACCTCCTTTCCTCTTGCAGTCAGTAAGGTATCCTGTTTGAACAGTTTTTCTTTCTTAAATCCCACTAATCTCTCCATCTTTCTGAAGCTCCATCCATTCCTAAGACTCTTGCAGTAGTCTCCTAGTGGTCAGTCAGCAGGTACTCAGTCTCTTGTACCAAAGCAGATATAATCCACCACAAACTGCCTCTCCAGACCATTCTCAGACCCCTCAGATGGCTTTAAGGCATCATATATGCCAGTCCCTCCTTTCCCAGCATCTTCCCCTGTTCTCTCTTCTGGGACATGGTCATCACCTGTTCTACCCTGGGTTCTTCAGAAACTTGGTCCCTCCCACCAACAGTGCAGTTTATATTTGGTTGCCTCGTCTGGAGCCCCTGTGTAGTGTCTGTTGTCCTTCTTACTTGCAGTAAGGCAGAAATGGGTCAGCTGTTCATTACTCATGGCTCAGAAACCTTGAAACATGAGTTGCTGACCAGTAGTAATCAGATGAACAAACATGAATACAAATGAATGCAAAGACGACAATAAGAATATTTAAAAGACTTACAGGAATGCTACTGATAAAAATAGTACTTAGTGTAATTATGCTCTAGTTTGTACCAATAGTGTGTTGAGAACTTCATGTGGAGCATCTCATTTATTGTAACAATTTTGTGAGATGGTTATGTGCTATACCTTGGATGATGTTTTGTCATTACTTTTTAGGCAGAGGTCTCACTATGGGTAGCAGGACTAGCCTTGTGCCTGCTCTGTGTAGCCCATGCTGACCTCAAACTTTTGATCCTTCTGCTTCAGCCTCCTGTATGCTGGGATCACAGGTAATGCACTATTATGCCCAACTAATTTGGTGGTAAAATGTTCGTCAAAGACCCTTGTCGTAAAACTAGGTTGCCTCTCTTATTGGAAGGTGGTAGAAGCTTTAAGAGCTGAGGCATAATTTAGGTTATTATGCCCTTGAGATTATGGAACCCTCAACTCTCTCCTTACCATCCATTGCTCCCTGGCTCTTGAGATGAGAGGTTTTGCTCTGCCACTCATTCCCACCATTGTATGCTGCTTACCAAGGGCCTGAAGCAATAAGGGCTACCCAGTCTGAAAGCTCCAAAGTCTAAAGCCAAAATTACCTGTTATTTCTATTTATAAACTGCCACTACATTTGTTACAATAATAGAGACATGACTAACACAGTGCCATTACTGTCCTAATTTTCAGATGAAAATTATGAGGCATAGAGGTATGATAACTTAACCATAATCACTGGTCTAGTAAGTGCTAACCAGTGGCCACATACAGAGGGCACTTGTGTCATTTGCCACTTTCCTATGCTGTCAGTGGCCCAGGAACATTCATGTGATACACAGGTGCACCACGCTTAGCAAAGTTTCTCATACATGTTGTGAATTGCAGGCCTCTGTGTCAATAGAAAATAAAAATAAACTCTCCAATTCAAAGTGATTTTAAGACAATTGAAATCAAGAAGTGCTTGGAACTGCCTGTATGGCAACTGTATTACAAACAACTCGATGCCAGGCAGCATGAGCATTAGGAACTTCTTTGACCTGCCACTTTTAAAGCAGGGCTAGGTCTCTTTATCTAACTTAGGCATTCTTTCTGTCTCTATCATTGCCTCAAATAATTTCTGAAACCATGTGATTGAGGATGTGATTGAGGATGAGAAGAGAGTAAGAACAAAAATAAAATAGTTGTAAAAATAGTTAAGTTTTAAACCCAACTATTGTGCTTACTATGTGGCATTGTCACTTTATATAAAGCATGGAACAGTGTAATACAGTTCTTAGTTCCCTCTCAACAGCTCTTGGGCACTTACTGACCACTCAGATATATATGAATGTATACAGTCAGTAATTAGGATTCAAGACTGAGGCCCCAGGGCTGTGTGACTTGAAAATCCCTTCTCTTTCCAACACATAGTCCTTACCCATAGTCCTACAAAGTGGATAAACTAAGTGATTCCATTGCATAGAAAGCATTAATTTGGCAGAGGAAGTAAAAAAAAAGATTCCTTTGTTTTTGGGAGAAGTACTCATCTGAAAATGGGGAAGGTGAACTGAACCTCACTTAAGTTGGCAGTCACCCCAGTGAACAGTACATGAGCAGGTAAACAAGGGGTCAAAGTTTTGTGTACTTTGCAGTATAGGCTCTCCTTTCCAGGATCAGTAGTTAAAAAGACCGCACCCAGAACCAGAAACTGTCACACATTGTAAATACAATTATAAACTATATTACCTCATTGGAGACAAATTTGGTAATAAATAAAAATTTTAAGTTGTATGTAGCCTTTAATTTTTTAGATATATTTGTTTTATATTGTGTAAACATTTTGCTTGCATGTATTATATGAACCTTGTGCATTTCTAGTACCCATGGAGGTCAAAAGAAGGCGTGGAATCACCAGGAATTAAAGTTAAAACAGTCGTGTTCCAACATATGGGTGCTGGGAACCGAACCCAGAACCTTTGTAAGAACAAGCCATCTTTCCAGCTCCTAAACTGCACTTTTATCATAGAAGTGTGTTATACAGGTACACAAGCTTATATACCCAAAGGAAAATAAACACTGTGTGTTTACACTTGTTTTGTCCTCAATAACAGGTATTGATTAACAGTGAATATCCAGTGGGGTGAATTCAATGCTGTGCAGGTCTTTGAACATGAGACTATTATCTATATGTTTATATGAGGTTTTTGCCAAGATAAATATTTTAATTAGGAAAAATGTGTTTGTGTTAATAAAAAATGCCAAAAAGTTATTATCAGATGATGGGTTAGCTCAACAGATAAAAGCACTTGGAGCCTGCTGCTCAAACCTGACCCTGAGTTCAATCCCCAGAACCTATGCAAAGGTAGCAGAAATGAACTGATGGCATGTGTGCTGTGGCATACGTGCACCCACATATGTCATGCATTTACACACACAATAATAATTTAAGGCCCACACATAAACATGTGTGTATACATAAACTATTCCAGAAGAATTCACAGGAAAGCTGCAGCAGTGGTTACCTCCAGGAGGGAAAGTTGTGGAAAAGATGTGAGAAAAATGCTTTCCATCATCTATCTTTTATATCGCTTGAGTCTTTTACTAGTTTATATCACCTTGTCACAACTAATACACTAATAGATATTTAAACTTACTATGCAAAGAACTTTGGAGTTAGACTCTTAATTTTCATCCTTTAATTTCAGATTTATGAAAAACATAGTGTAAAAAGCAAATACATTTATCTCTCACCAGCTTTTTGTATTTTGCTCTGCTTCTGGGCTTCTCTTTTTATGTTTTATGTTTATATATAATTATTTTTACTTTTGGAGAGTATATTGGAGACATCGAGATCCACTGAATAGTTCAAGGCATGTTTCCTAAAAACAAGAATGTTCTCTTCACCACAGTACAGTGATCAAAATGAGGAAGTGTAATTTTGTCACAATTCAGTATCTGACTCTTAGCTGATGTTCATATTTTTTCAGTTGCTCCAGTAATATCCTAAAAGCAATTTTCCCCTTACTCTTGATTTAAACTAGGAATGTGAGTGCATTTACTTGTCACATCTCCTAACACCCTACAGTCTGTAATGCTACTCAACCTTGCTCTGTTTTCTTGAGCAAGCCCTTTGGAGTTACTTCTGTAGTTCATCTTCCAGTTTCAGCCTTCATTGCTCTGGATGAGGTTCGGGTTCTTTCTGGGACTGCTGCACTTGCTGCCATGCCTTCCTCTCTGAATCTTAGCAGAAGGCCCAGCTGGCCTCTGGGTTCTCAGTCTTGGGGCAATTCCTGCACCTAAGGATCAGGAAACATCTCAGAAGAGGGCATGGAAAGATTTTAAGAGCCAGAGGACCAGGAAGTCTGCCATAAGACTAGAAATGGCTGCCTGAACAAGACATAAACAATGACAGTATTGGTAGACATGCTAATGGAGGAAGGGCGGAGGGAGATTTCATAAAGTACCACCACTAGACAAAACTTCAGGCAACTAATGACCACTGAGAGAAAGAAAATTGGTCTCATTCAGGGACAAGCCCCTAATTGTTGACTCAACCCCACTTGTTTTGTAACCCTGTTCTCTAGCAGTGAAAATGGTATCTCAGATTTGAGTTGTAGTAGGTACTTTTTTTTTTTTTTTTCCTGGCAATGAAGCTGCTCACATAAAGAGAGGAACCGGTTGTTGTTTGTGGGAACGTGAATATATCTTTTAAATATCAGATGACATTTTGTTGTATTTTAACACTCTTGTTGTAAATTTGGCATACCTACTAACCTGCAGAGGCAGAGATGACTGCAGCTTTTGTCATTACCTGTGGCACAATTGCATCACTATGAGTTTATAGTATAGAGTTGAGTATGGGCAGGAGCACCCTTAAAGACACCTGCCACCCCAGATCGTTCTCTGTCTTGTTCAATCTCTCTGCCTCCTGGTCTCTCTGTCTCTCTGTCTCTCATGTTCCTGCTCCAAGACATCCTTTTGTTCTCTCTTCCCTCGCCCAATAAACCTCTCCCATTAGATCTGTTGCATGGCATGATCTCTCTGCAGCTCTTCTTGGCCTGGCCCACCAAAGGTACCTTTTCTGCCTCTTTATCCTTACACCTCCCCTTCACTTTTGACACTTACAAGCTAACAGCCATCAAAAGCTAGGATTAACCATATAAATAGGGGAAAATGATGTTAGATGATTTAAGACTTTTCATATCATACCTGAATTTTGTCTATAAGCCAGGGCATAAAACAATTCCTGAAACAGATGTGCTAGAGATTCACCCATTCATTATTTGTTTTATTCATTAAATATCAAACAATTCCTTATTAATACAAACTGTATTACATGTTGAAGGTAAAATAGTAAACAGAATGGTTATAGTCTCTGTTCCCCTAAAAACTATTTGTCACAACTGCCTTGAGGGAAACAAATAGGTGTGAGTTTGAGATGGAGAAAGAATTGTGTGTTCCAGGCCAGATCATACAGTGATGGCATACTGGTGTGACACAAATCACTGTCAGGGTGACATATTGGCAAGATTGTGGCATCCTGCTGAAATTGTTGAAGACCAGGCATTTCTAATAGCTATTTCAGGTCATATTTGGTGGTTTGTAAAGGGTAGATCAGAAGGGGTGATAGTAGTCACATCACGTCACTGCCTGTGATAGGGAAAGGCTATGCCCAGGGATTCAAGTTCTTATTAACACACCATCCACTGCCAAGTTACTTGATCATAGGAGAGACGGTGTGTCCTACTTATTTGATTTGAATTTCTTCTTGTAAGGAAGCTGAAACACATTTTTATGGAATTTGTTATGATAAAATTCTGTATTTCTAGGGTTGCTATGGAATTTATTGTCCACAGTCCTAAGACAAAAAAATCCCAAATCAAGGTGTGAGCAAAACCAAGCTCTGTCTGACAGCCCCTTCTGGTCTCTTTAGCTTCTGGTGTGGGTAGATAGATGGTGGGGTAGATGGTGTTTGTTTCCTTGACCAGTGCTGCCTCACATGGCTCTATCTGTATTCACATATGGCATTTCTCCTCCTTTAAAAGTCTACCCTAATAAGCTCATCTTGATTACATGTGCAGAAGCCCTTTTTCCAAATATGGTTTTATTACAGGACACTTAGGACTTCCTAATATATTGTTTGGATAACACAGTTCAATTCCCCACACTGATGCCTTGCGATTTTTTTTTTCATTTGTTTGTTTTCCCAATCTGCTATCCATTTTTCTGTTACTGATTTTTTTTTTTCATTTTCGGGTGCACAGCTTGTTATTTACACATAAAAAGTAGGGAAGCAGCTCACTGAAAATGCATCTAGCAACTGAACAGTTCAGCTCTAAGTAATGCCAGCAGTGTCCAGAAGCAGAGTTCACTTGCAGGCAGTGGGTACATCTCCTGGTGGGAAAGGATAGCAAATAGATGCCAGCTCTGCAGCAGATGCTCCTGGAGATGGACAGAGGCTAACTGGCCACACCTCAGTTGTGCTTAGCCAGATTAACCAGGATTCTGGACACTCAGCAGTCACCAGAGTCAGCTAGCCAGAGGCAGGAGATCTGGGTGGGAGATGCTGTCACTGGAAGGCACCCTTGTTGTTAGAGTACATAGTCCATGTGCTTTGAGGTACATTAGAGAACAGTGTCTGCAGTTAATGCTTTTTTAATGTTACTGTTTTCAAATGTTACTGTTATCAGATGATAAAGCTGTCTGGTGTACCAATATGTGATCTTCAATTATATTCTAGTTCCATAATTTTCTTTATCATATTTTAATTTTGTCTTTCCATCTTTTTTGTTGTTGTTGTTTTGGTTTTGGGTTTTTCAAGACAAGGTTTCTTTGTGTAGCCCTGGCTGCCCTGGAACTTGCTCTGTAGATGAGTGTGTTCTTGAACTCAGAGATTCACCTGCCTCTGCCCCCCAAGGGATTAAAGGTGTGTGCCACCACTGCCTAGCTCTATTTTATTTATTTTATCTCAAACCTCCCCCCCATTCTTGTCTATTTGCCCAGTATTCATTCTCTCCTTTATTTATTTTCATAAGGTTTTTCTCTTTTCTTTTGTTATGATAATATTTTTTATTTAAATTTGAAACATTCAAGGGTACCCCCCCACTTTCTCTTTTAAGAGGTTCATTGTGGCTGGATTTATGTCAAGGTCTTTGATCCATTTGTACTTAAGTTTTGTGCATTGCGATAGATATGGATCTATCTGCAGTCTTCTACACACTAGCATCCAGTTATGGCAGCACTATTTGTTGAAGATGCTTTCTTTTTTCCATTGTAATAGAGCTTGAAGTCAGGGATGGTGATGCCTCCAGAAGTTCCTTTATTGTACAGGGATGTTTTGGCTATCTTATTTTTCCATATAAAACAAGTATTGTTCTTTCAAGGTCTGTGAAGAATTGTGCTAGGATTTTGATGGGGATTGTGTTGAATCTGTAGATTGCTTTTGAAAAGATTGCCATTTTTACTGTGTTGACCCTATCCAAGAGCATGGGAGATCTTTCCATTTTCTGGTATCTTCTTTCATTTCTTTCTTTAAAGACTCAAAGTTCTTATTACATAGGTCTTTCACTTGTTTGGTTAGTGTTACCTCCAAGATATTTTATGTTGTTTATGGCTATTATAAAGCATGATGTTTCTCTTGATTTCTTTTCAGCCCCTCAAAACTGTCTGTATATAGTAGGGCTACTGGCACTTTGCTGAAGGTGTTTATCAGCTGTGGGAGTTCCCTGGTAGAGTTTTTTTTTTTTTTGGGGGTCATTTATGTAAACTAGCATATCATCTGCAAATAGTGAAAGTTTGACATCTTCCTTTCCAATTTGTATTCCCTTGACTGTTTGTTTTTTTATTGCTCTTCAAGTACAGGATTGAAGAGCTATGGAGAGAGTGGGCAGCCTTGTCTTGTTCCTGATTTTAGAGGAATCACATTGAAAGTTTTTTTTCTTGATTTGGCCACTTTGTATATGTATATAATGAATTACAGTCATTTTCCCTTCCCATTACCTGATTTCATTCCTCATTGCCTTTTTTAAATCTACATATTTACTTTATTTCTATTAGAAAATTATCTGTACAAAATTTGAACCTTTTTTTTATTATTCTTTACCTCTACCATTCAAGTAAAAACAGTAGTTTTTATTCTTATGTTCATTTAGCCAGTCCTTAAAGCTGCTCAGAAGTATATAATTAATGGGAATAATTTTGTTCTGAAGCCACCTGCATACTGTGACCCTGCCATTCTTAGCAAGATTTTTTTTTATTTAGATATTCAGGAATAGCAGCCTACCTTTGGAGAATGTTCTTCCAATCCTGAGACAGCAGAAGAAGGTGCCATTCTCTCTTAGCACCCTCTTCTGTTAGGTCTGTTGTTCAGATCATTATATAACCTGCGGAGGGGCGGGAGTGCTGCCTCACTATGTAGCCCTGGCTGATATGAAAATCACTATGTAGACAAGACTGGGAGTCCTCTTGCCTTGGCCCCCCCAAGTGCTAGGATTACCACTTCTGGGATTCACAACCTTTCTTCATATATAATGGTGAGAGTTTGTATTTTATTTCATAATAGTTATATTTTCTCTTCTGATTTTGTCTTGTTCTTATTGATAGTTTCAGAGAACCAAAATATCCTATACTTTATGTAGGAGTGCCTCACTTGGTATTTGAAGTTGGTCCCAAACTCAGTCCCAGAGAACTTACCTATTTAGAGATAAACAGAAAAAGAGGAGGCAGCAAAGGAGCCTAAAAAAAGAAAACAGAGAAATGGGAAGAAAATCCAGCAACAGAAGACAAGAGAAGTTGGTGCTAGGGCATTAGGACTCTGTGTCAAGTGTTGCTGAGAAACTGATAAAGGAACTCAAACAGTGAAATTAGAGGCGATGAGTAACTTACTTCAGAAAGTTGGACATTGCATTGAGATATGGAAGTGGTACCCAGATTGGAGTTGGCTGTGTGTGTGTGTGTGTGTGTGTGTGTGAGAGAGAGAGAGAGAGAGAGAGAGAGAGAGAGAGAGAGAGAGAGAGAGAGAGAGAGAGAGAGAATGTGCATCATAGATGATATGCCGTGCCTGAAAAATAAGGATGTTACAGCCACAGAAGTCTTCATTTGCTTGAAAAGGGAAGGAGATAGACCAAATCAATTATAATTAAGCACCATTTTTCAGAAAATGTATATTCTCATAAAATAAATAAGAAATGCCCATTAATAAAGATTTTTATTAAATATACAGACATTTCCCTCTGATTATAAATGATTCCATGGGCTGATGAAGTCAAGCAAGGTCACCAATGAATTGTTAGTTCATGAATCTAACTTGGAAATCTCAAGAGTGTATGTGAAATACAGTCTGAAGCCAGGTGAGGTGGCTCACATTTGTAAAGCTATCTCTCAGGAGACTACAGAAGAGTGCCCCAAGTTTGAGGCCTGCCTGAGTTACTAGTGAGTTCTAAGCTAGCTTGGGCTACAGAGTGTGTCTGAAAAGTCAAGAAAGAGGAAAAAGAGTTGGGGAGGATATGATCTGAAATAACTTTTTTGTCTTGTACCCAGTTTAAAGTTAAACAATTTTTATCTCTTATATTTGGTAAGTTTTCCTATTCTGTTCAGTGTCCCTTTAAAATAATTGAGATTTCTCTATTCTTAATTTCTCTTGTCTTCGTTGAGCATCTTACTGATCTCTTTGACTATAAAACGTGTTGCTCATTCCTGTTGTTCAGACACATCAAATTTAACCTTCTCCACCTGGCTTCCAGAGACTATGATGCCACATCAACTGCTCTGTGAACACAGTAACATGGCGTTCTGTTCTGCTTAGGCCAGCCGCCTTCTTCCTCTGCGTGCATGTGCACACCTATGCACACCCTGTCTATAGGCTGTGTACATGCGGTGCTGTGACTGGTCTGAAGGAGCTGCTGCATCTTGACTGACTGCTATAGATGGTCCTATATGCAAGTGATGCGAGGGAGTGAGTTAGAATACTTTTAACAACAAAACGTTTCAGAGCTCATGGATATTGCACATATGTCTTCCAACAGTATTGATTTTACTTATATTCTCTATTGATACACATTAATTAAAAACTTTTTAGAACTTTCATTTCATTTAGTAAACCAGTGAAAATAACCAGCTGTTTAATAATTAAGTTTTAAAGATTTATGACAGTTAAGTGATTTGGGGTTGGTTGGTTTTACTTTTTAATTTTTTGAGATATAATTCCTTATAACCCAGGTTGTCCTCAAACTCATTATGACCAGGAACTCCTGATCTTTCTGCCTCTGCTTTCTAAGACCTGAGATTACAGGGGTGTGCCCTTTCCAGCTAATTTTAATTTAATTTAATTTTTAAGTCAAGTATGTTTATGATTGATATATAATCCAGGATGGCCTCAAACTCCCAACAGTCTTCCTGTCTCAGCCTCCTGAACACTGGAATTAAAGGCATGGGTCACTAAGCTGTGTCTTACTAAGCTGTTTTAATGATTGGGAAAATTCAGGGTAGGAATGTAAGTAAAGATCATAATATTGATGTTAGAGATTGAGTTCTCAGACTTTTGAAGAATGAGGAGGAATCTGCTGAGTGGGGGGCAGGAAGGAGACCAGGATGAAGAGATTCCAGGCCGTGAAACCCAGGGAAGGAACCATGAAGACAGAACTGGAGAGATAAGTGCTAATGAACGGAAGTAGTATTGGTTGTTAGCATTTAAGTACAGGGGCCAGACCTTGTGTGCCTGGGAATAGAGTTTGACTTTAGGATTCCTCATTGAAAGATTTTTTTTGTTGTTGTTGTTTTGGGGTTTTTGTTTTGTTTTGTTTTGTTTTTTGTTTTTGTTTTTGTGTGTGTATGTGTGTGTGTGATAAACTTTGCTACTATAGCACATGGTTTTATTGTCTTTCCTATTATACTCTGTTATGATTTATTTACAGTACTTTGTTTCTTTTAATATCCAGGGTTAGATAGTATACTAAGTGGACACTTAGTTATAATAGGTTTACACACAAATATCATGGGAACACTTCCATTATTTTGAAACAGGATGTCTTCTAGTTTAATTATTGCAGATCCTTCCTAGGTAAGTCCTGCAAGGACCTACTGCATTACTTTTCTGTTCTCCACCCTCTGGCACCAAAGCCTTCTGAAATTGCAAGTTGATGTCAGAGTGGAGAGTGGCACCATCTAGTGGTGGTTTTGAGATCTAACTAAGTTTAAAGTCATTTAAACCAGCATAGAATTTCAAAAGTAATTTTCTATAATTTTTACAAATTGCTGGAGTATTTATTTAATATTATATTTGAGCCTCTAGAACTTGAAGAATCAACAGATAGCATAAATATAATTTATAAGTAACATGGTTATAAACAAGTGATTTATATATTTTATACCTTTTTTAAACAAGGTAGCCAAGCTGCCCTTAATCTCTTCTCTTTTTTTCCATTTTTTTAAAATTTCATTTTACATTCCAACCACAGTTCTCCCTCCCACTCTCCTCCCCTACCACATCTCCTACCTGCCTTGCCTTCCTTCAGCCCACCCCCACTCCACTCCTCAAGGGTAAGGGCTCCCATGAGGAGTCAACATAGTCTGGCATAATAGGTTGGGGCAGGACCAGGTCCCTCGCCCATGATCTCTTAATCTCCTGCCTCTGCCTCCCAAGTGCTGAGGTTGTTGGTATAAGACCCCACACCTGCTACTGTGTGTTTATTTTAATTATATCTTGAAAAGGTGATGCTTAGATAGAAATTAAAGAAAATATTTAGTTTGAAGTATTACAGAATTTCAGAGACTGTGCCATTTGTGGCCATAAGAATTATCCAATGAGAAAATGCATTGTTAAATGCACTGTGGGTAAGACAACACTCTGTCACATGCATTATTGCTTATACCTTTGAGCGAGAGTATCAAGCTCATGAGGTAATTTTTCTTCTAATAGCCTGCTGCTCCATTTCATTTTTTTCTATTTGGGCAGTTTCAAAAACTAAACAACCCTGTCCTTTTCAGTTCCTTGGTGATGCCTGCTGAGCATGTCTTGCCAGAAAGACTTCAGTGCTGATTCCTACTTTTTATTTCTTTGTGGATTTTTTTTAAAGTATATTCTTGTGGGGAGGCTTTGTGTGGTTGCTCTTGGAGACCAAAGATGGGAGGGTACTGGGGCCCTTGGATTGAGAGTTAGAGTCACTTGTGAGCCACATATCATGGTGCTGGAAACTGAACTCTGGTCCCTTGTAAGAACTGTACACATTCTAACCACTGAACACATCTCCCCAACTTCACATTTGTGGGTCTTTAAATGTAAGACAGATACCCTGTTGGTGACTTGCAGTCAATTGACATCTGTGACAAGGAATGGCGTTTTGACCATTTAGTCTATTCCTCATCTATAGAGGCTATTGAGTAGGGACAGTATTTATAAAAATAAAAACATTTGGTAAAGAATCTATACTCACTTGCAATCCAATACTACTCAGATAGAGGCAGGAGTATCAAGAATCAAAGGCCAACCTTGGCTACATAGTTCAGGGCCAGGCTGGGCTGCCAGAGACCCTGTCTTAAAACATGCAAACAAACATCACTTTCATGTATAGCATAATAGAAGTATAAAATTAATTGCCATTTTTTGAAAAAAGGGGGAAAGCACTTATTCACCAGCAGAGGGATAGATGGTGTAATTATTACCATGGGACAGCTGGAGAGGCTGAAGGACAGGGAGGGCAAATGCTTTCACAAGGTCTCACCACCATTTCTTTAGTAATATGAGCACCTAAGTGTGAAGGACCCCAAAGTCAATGCTGTTGCTGTCAGTGGGAAAAACCACAATAGAAAAAAATGAACAAGAAAGCTCACTGGTTGATAACTCTTATTTAAATACATGCCTAGTGCTTAATAAAAATCTTGGTTCTAATTTATTCACAACGTCTGTGTTTGTTTGTTGTGCTGTCAACTTCCATCTTAAAGAAAGGGTTTAAAACTTGCCTTTCAGGCCCAATGCTTATTTCTCCTTGTCCATGGTTATAAACAGCAGGGTACTTGGAGACAAACTTCCCGTGGACCAGCATTTTGCCTGTATGAGCACTCTTCATTCAGCTCTTGGAAGTGAAACAGTCTTTCCTCCATATTCACAGATGTGGTATCCTTAAAACCAGCCAACTGCAGATTAAAAATGAAAGGGCTGTTTAGATAGCATGTAACTTGAATGAAGAATAATTAGAGGCTACAGATTATTTAAGATATGAAGAAGGATGTACATAGGCTTTACACAAGTCTAGGATATTTTACATTAGGTACTTAAGCATCACGGATTTTGTTATTTGTGAGGGTGCCTAGAATCAATCTCCAGTGGATGCTGAAAGATGACTGTATTTGCCTGTGCCTCTAAGCAAATGGAGTGTATTTATTGGTAACAATCACTTGAGCAGAAACAGTTAAGCTCTGTTTGTACACACTTACAGGTATGGGTTATTGTGTAAATAGTATGTGTGGGGTTTCTATGTTTTTATATTAAAAATTTCATCCCTACTTACAATTTCAATCGTGGGGCTTTTGCTAATTTTACTTGGTTCCCATGGCTTCTTTTAACCTGCCTCCTCATTCCCCCATGTCTATTGCCCCACAGCATGTATATAAGGATAAACAAGCCATGTGTTATATAATATCTTACCATGCATACATATACTCATTTATCAGATGTATGTATAGATAGAATGTACATAAATAGAATCCCACACAAAAATGGGATCATATTACATATATCTTAGAAATATAGGCACTTCCAATTGGCTGTCCCATTCCTGAGAGTCCTTCCCACAGATTTGTAAGCTATGTGTCCAGGTGTTTTCTTGAGTGTTGCTCATAGTAGCAGGAGGGAAGGGAGATCACTGAATAAATCATGCTGTATTTACACCACAGGATTCTAGGCAGTCACTACAAAAACCAATTTGATTTAAACCAGAAGTGTCTCCTCTGCCATTCTCTGTTGTGGATTGTACTGTGTTTATTTCTTTACTGGCAATTTAGTGAGGCTTCTAGAGGGAGATGAAATAAATGACAACAGGCCCCTTTGTAATTGAAAATCCAGAGAAGTAAATTTGAAGACCTGATTTAGCTTCTATTTCTTTTCTTACTAGAGCTGTGAGGTTTTCTCCAACTTTTTCCGTCCTCTTACTTGGCCTTCTGTATTGGAAACAGGAAATTCACAGCCTGCTAAGTGTCAAGTTCTTCTTGGCCTTTTTCACTAGTGACATTGGAAAAGTACCACATAAGATATGGTCTCTACCATATAGTTAGTTGGTTGGGTTTTGTTTTTGTATTAGGTTTGTCTTTGTTTTTTATTTGTTTTGAGCTTCAATACATAGTTACATACCTCCAACTCACAGCAATCCTCCTCTTAAGACCAAGGTGTTAAGAGAGCTGAATATAAGTGTAAGCTACCATGCCTGACTCAAAACATAGTCTTTGGGGTTTTGTTTGTGTGTTTATTTTTAAGACAGAGTCTTACTCTGTGTCCCAAGATGTCCTGAAACTCACTGGCTTTGAAATCACAACAATTCTCCTGCCTCCACCTCTTAGGAAATAGGATTACAGACACAAGCCACCTCACCCAACTGTAATGTGGTGTTTATGTAAACTGAGAACTGATGAATTGTCAGTTCAGAAACAGTTCCTAGAACATTTGGCCTTGTTTGATAATAAATTAAGAGGAAAGAAACCACCCTAGTTACCTTTTGTTCTTATTTCTATGCAGATTTGAGAAAGGACGCATCTACACATTCATTGGAGAAGTGGTCGTTTCTGTGAACCCCTATAAGGCACTGAACATCTATGGGAGGGATACAGTTGAGCAGTATAAAGGTCGTGAGCTGTATGAGAGACCTCCTCATCTTTTTGCTATTGCTGATGCTGCTTACAAGGCTATGAAGAGGCGATCAAAAGACACCTGTATTATGATATCAGGTATTTGGAGGGGGCCCTGGTTCCAATGTGAAAGGTATTTAATCTTTTTTTTTTTTTTTTTTTTTTTTAGTTTTTTACTCAAGAATTCACACAATTGATGAGATTTTTTTTTCTTTTAAACTTAGAAACCTAAGATATTTTGTAGGGCCAGAAAAGTAATGAGCACTGTATACCCTGTTTGATCATCCTCTAGTCTTGGTTTTGGAGTCTGAGGCAAGAGGATTGCTTGAACTCTCGGAAGTTCAAGACCACCCTGAACATCATAACAAGACTTCATCTCATAAAAAGAATACACATCACACTTGCATGCCTTTTGGTCATTTGAAGACTGAGCCAGCATGGAATATGATTCCTCCTATTTGAAGCACACAAAAAAATTAGAAAATTACAAAAATATTCAAATGTTAACACAATAATGGGCTTACATGCCAAATGTGAAGATGAACTCAGAGTCAGACTGGAGTTTGGAAGTTGGTGCTATGACACAGACAGAGGTGGGGATGCGCTTCCTGAGCTTGGACCTGAGCCTTTTGGAGGAGAGGATGAGCTTCAGCCCACATGCTCAGAATGAGAGCCTAGCCACTCACACAGTGCTAAGTGCTTTGCAGCATCTCAGCTAGTAAAATGAGGACAAGGAAAATACCTTTTCCCTGGTCCAGAATAGCCTCTCAAACTGTGGGAATCTCTGTTGGTGCTAATAATACTTCCCATTTAGTTTAGTGGCTTTGTGCTTTTCAAAATATTTTTATGATCATTATTTTATTTTGGTTATCAAAATAACCTTAAGTGGTATGTAGCATAGTTATTTTTCCACTTTACAGATAAGAATGCTAAGAGTCAAAAGATTAAATAACTTAGTGTTGGAATTGGAGAATTATAGCCAAGGACTAAACTGGTTTTTTTTAAATAATAAAACATTTTAGAAATTTAAAAAGTTAACCAGTTAACACAAATTTATGAATGGAAATAAAAAGTCCTTTACTCTTTTTTTTTAATGCAATGTATTTTTTTTTCAATTCACCCCCAAGCCCCTCCCTTCCAATTCTTCTCACCACCACCATTTTCTCCTAACTTCATGACTTCTTTTTTACTTATAACCCACCCACCCAAATCTAGTTGATACTAGACACCTTTATACATACATGTATAGGGCCATCCCCTGGAGGATGGTCAATCTACGAGGATCCACACCCCTGAAAAAAACTGATGATCTTTCCCCCAAGTAGCCATCAACTTTTGGTAGCACCTCAGCTAGGGGTGAGCCTTGGGAGCTCCTTTTCCATCCGTGCTAGATGTTGGCAGGCATGAATCTCATGCAAGTTCTGGTGTCGGCAACCACAGCTACTTCTTGTGAGTTATGAGTACAGGGGCCTGTCATGTTTAAAGACACAGTTTCACAGCAGTTCTCCCTGACTTCTGGGTCTTAAAACCTTTCTACCCCTTCTTCTACAGTATTCTTTGAACTTTGTGATATAGATAGCCCATTTATAGTTAAGCCCTACACAGACCCTTATTCTCTATATTTAGACCAGTTCAGAATCTCTGTATTAACCACTGTCACTGCAAAAAGAATTTTCCCTGGTGAGTACTGAGATCCGTATTACACATAGATATATGTATATTTTGGGACTATTCCTCTAGGGCTATGACCTTCCCAACCACAGGTTCTTGGCTAAGTTTATAGTACCTAGCATGAGCTTCCCTCTGTGGAGTGGGCCTTAATTCCAATCAAATAGTAGTTGGTCACTGCCATAACATTCATGCAATTACTGTAGCTCACAGGGTAAAACTGTTGATGAACGCCATTATCAGCAGCCTACATAGCACCTTCTGGGTACTGTGAAAGCAAGCAACCAACCAGTCAGTGCCAGCTTGATTTCTACATCTCCAGTGACCAAAGTATATAGTATATTCAGCAGTAGGGTCTTTGCTATTAAGTCTTAGTGAGCAACCATGAGCAATGGCAATAGCGGTGAATTTTTTTTTTTTTTTTTTTTTGGTCAGATTGTCAGAGAAGGTTCCTCTGGGATCCATCTAATATGGGGGAAACTTCACTTGTTCTTGAATGTCTTGTCCCCCAACATTCCAGAAGTAGCAGATGGTTAATATGTGTCCTTTTGCATATTTTCTCTCTATGTGTAGATAAACAGAGTCACATAAACATAAACATGCATAAATAAGTAAAAATACAGATTTATAAGCATACATCACTATTACAAAGTTCTACTCAGCAGTTTATAGTGGACATATTTCATTAGGGTTTCTTTAGCAATCCCATTACATAATTACTATTTTTATCCAATTCTTTATCAATCTATTAGCCCAAATTTAGCCATAACACATAATCTATAAAAAGATGGGAGATTGGGACTGGAGAGATGGCTCAGTTGTTAAGAACACTGCTCTTCTACAAGACCTGGGTTCAATTCCCAGCACCCACATGGCAGCTCACAACTGTCTGTAACTCATGATCTGACACCCTCACACAGAAATACATGTGGGCAAAACACCAGTGCACATAATATAAAAATAAATAATTTTTTTAAAAAGATGGGAGATTGATACATTTTAGTTATACTACATTTAAAAATACTCACTTGGGAGACAGATTAGTAAGTGGAGTTTTGGTGTTTAAGCAACTAGATAGAACTTCTAAATCTTTCCCTCCACTACTGCCACTTGTACCCGTTATCATACTATATCAGGATGCCTTGTGTCTCAGACATGGTGTTTTCTTTTTTCACTAAAGTTATTGTAAATGTTTGGTTTAAGGCTTTTGCTTTTCTTTCTTTCCTTTTTTTATACTAAGAAACTGAATCTAACTGGTTTAAAAATCCTTGTGCTCAAGCTACCTTTCTCAGCCCTCTGAGTCTCTGGGCCTACGAGAACTTGACTCTAATTTTTGTAACCAATTAATTTATTCCCATTAAACTTAAAATAAGTTTTTTTGTAGAAAATAAGATGATATGAATGTAGCTGTAGCTACTGTTTGGATCAGCACCTTAGTTTGTTTCAGCTATACTTAGGAGTGATTGCTTAATCTAAGGAGCTAGTTTACCACAATTTATTCCTTGATATATTTCTCCTTAACTAAATATTGATTTGTAATTTATAATTTTGCTTCTGTCATTTTTAAAGAGATGTTCCTATCGATTAGAAGCAATCAAGAGCAAAATAATAAGAAAGGGGAAAGGGAGAGGATGGAGGAGGAGGGTGAAAGAAAATGTAACACATGAAATTTCAAATGAATAACCACCAAAGGTTTAAATTTTTCTGTTGGCAATGAGCTTACTCCTGGCTTACCTTACGGTGTTATATCCTCCAGGGGAAAGTGGAGCTGGTAAAACAGAGGCCAGTAAGTACATCATGCAGTATATCGCCGCCATCACCAACGCCAGCCAGAGAGCAGAGATAGAAAGGTAAGGGCTCAAGGGTACCGGCTAGTGGGGCTGGGCTTCACATAGTGTGCAGACTGGGCTAGGCCTAAACTGACAGGCATCAAACATTTTTTTTTTTAATGTGTAAATTGCTTTGATTCTCACATTGCATATTGTCTTTCTGCTTTTACTTCTATTACTATATCAACTTCCAGCTTTACCAAATTAAAAAAAAAATTAAAACTATTTTGAAATAGTTGAAAGTGTCCTGGTTCAGCAGCAGGGCTGCTATAATTTGTATGGCTTGGTTTTATTGTTTAAGCCTCTGCAGGTCCCTTGCTCTGTGTTTTAAAAACTTGTACTCTTTGTGAAACGGAGCCCTGGAAGGTAGACCCATGACCTCCCATCACTATCACAGCCATAACCCACAGATGCTGGGAGCCAAAGTAAGGTTCATATGTAAAAGAGTCTCATACTGCACTGTGCTGGGTCCACAGTCAGATTGGTAGCAAAGTTCTGCACTGTGTGGGGCACCCATGTTTAGAACAGTGCCTGGCATACAGTGTTTGCTTAATGTGTAAAGAGTGAGTGGGTGGCTATTTTGTTCTTTAATGAAGCAACATGACTGGCTTTCTTATGTGGTGCAGCCTTTTCCAAGAGAGAAAGGGGTGCTTTCCTGATTGACTGCTTTGGAGCTGAGTATTAGTTTACTGAAGAGTCACAACTCATCTATACATCACAGGCAGCTCGACAGCCTAGAATCCAGGCTTCTTGGTAATTTGAGAGAAGAGAATTTAGATTTGATGCTACTGTGAGAACTTCACATTTTCTTCGTAACTGGATTACCCAGTCAAAAGAAACCTTTTAAAATCTGTGACATATTCCCACTTGTGGTTTCTCATTTTGCAGTCTAATTTGAGGGTGAACATTTGATCAAATTTTTGTAATTTCTTTTAGACCTCAGGAGAGTAGCTAGCTGAGAGCTAAATTACTTTCATTTCTGTGTAGCAGATAAGGCTTATGTAAATTTACTGTCTTTCTGGAGCATATCGGGCCATCATCGTATGGTTTCTTTTGTAAAGCCAGCAGCTCCTACACACATGCCTTTGTACAGCATACAATCATTCATGGAAAGCAGTTTGAAGGATCCCTTGCAGGATTAGTGGAAGGGAATATGGTCCACTGATCAGGTCGTGTCAGAAGCCAGGTTATTTCTACAGGTGTGACTATGTGAGAGGAATCTTGTCAATGAAATAGAAACAAAGAGATGATGACTAAAATGGAGTTAAGATTTATCTAGCTTTTTTTCTAGTGTCTTCATCTCTGAAATTTTTATAATAACTTTGACACATTTTTGTTAAAGAGTGAAGAATATGTTGCTGAAGTCAAACTGTGTTTTGGAAGCTTTTGGAAATGCCAAAACCAATCGTAATGACAATTCAAGCAGGTTTGGGAAATACATGGATATCAACTTTGACTTCAAGGGAGATCCTATTGGGGGACATATCAATAACTACTTACTGGAAAAGGTAAATGTGCTAGATTTCTAGGGTGATGCTTGTGAGAGCTGTTTAAAAATAATATCTGTGAAATTTCATTTATTGTTTTAAAGTAGTGTTTTAATCCTATTATCCCTCTTCAAGTTTGCCTTCCATGGTAAGATACTCTCTTCCTGTGTTCTCTTAGGAGCACTTAGTCCAGTGGTTCTCAACCTTCCTAATGCTGTGACCCTTAAATACAGTTAGTTCCTCATGTTATGGTGACCCACAACCATAAAATTATTTCATTTCTACTTGATAACTGTAATTTTGCTACTGTTATGATTATGATGTAAATATCTGATTCACAGGATAGCTGATATGCAGCCCCCGTGAAGGGTCATCAAACCCCCAAAGGGGTCACAACCCACAGGTTGAGAACCACTGACTCATTATATCAAGTTAGAAAATGTTAGACTTTGTCAATGTCGATTTGGGGTGTATATGGGACAGGAAGAATGTGTGACAACTTCTGGGTAAGATTTAACTCAAACAAGTGAAATCACTCTCTCCCTCCTGCCTTCCTTTCCCCTGTGTAGCTAAGGCTGGCATTTAACTCACTGTCCCCATGCCTCAGCTTTCTAAGAGTTGAGGCTATAGAAGTATATCATCGTGCCCAGCTTGCAGACCTGGACTTTTTATGCCACTTTCCTCAATCCTGTTTACTGTTAGCCAAGTGCTCTTGTTTGTTTGCTTACTGCTATATAATGTATATAACTGACAGCAGCAGGACACAGATGTTCATTCTCTCGATCCAGTTAAGCCAGGCCACACAGTCGCCTCTACCTTGCTTGTACTCTGATGTTTCTCAGTCAAAGGTTCCTCATCCCAGTGACCCCACAGCATCTTACAGTGCTATAATTTCTATTATGTGCTATATAGAAGCTGACTACCAAGGAAACAAGTGCTTTATCAGAGTAAGTTAGAAAGAAACAAGAAATACCAAGTACTACCCATATCCCCGCCATAATGTTTCATGATTCCACTGTGTGCTCATGTTCAATCAAAAAGAACACACGTGTTGAGCAGTCTTTTTGGAGAATCTAAGCAGAGTCCCTAGGGCCTGACCATGTTGACGGATTTTATTATAGGATATGAGACATTGCTCTTTGAAATGCCAGCAGACTCTGAACAAGGGAATGTTGAGAATGTTCCTCCCTAACATTCCTTTCCAAATCCCCCTCAGATTCCTACCACTTGTACATACCATCCTTAGACTTCAGGTTGAAAAAAACATGACTTCTTTACTCATGAATGATAAGGCACCCCGATTTTAAGCAAGATAAAGAATTATCAAAATAGTGCCAGGAAGACCATAAGAGAATTGCCATCTCTGATAAGCTTAGGCCACAGATTTTTTTAAATGTACCATGAATACAAGATTCTCTAAGAAAGTTACTTCTGTTTCATTTATACCTACACTTTCAGATTAACCATTTAAAAAAAAAAAAACATTTTTTTTTTTTTTTTTAGTCTCGTGTGATTGTGCAACAGCCAGGAGAACGAAGCTTCCATTCTTTCTATCAGGTTAGTAATTAATCAATTCCTTGTGCATAGAATTGATCATTTGCCTGGTTGTGCTGAGAATTCTTTCTACTGTACTCTCATCTGTCCTACACCTCTTCTCTCTGGTTTTCCTTGTTTCCACAACAAATTACATGTATGTACAGACATGCATACATCCTACCCTACCTGTGAGTGTGAGCACTGTGAGAGCTGGTAGCTGGCTAGCCAAGAGAATGCTCCTAGGCTGAGTATCACCTGCCTTTCCTCACAGTGGAAGTCACAGTGTAATGGCCATGAAAGCTTTTGCTGTGACACCTTCTAGATGTGTTGATTTCGCTTTCTTTTGAACTGAGTTACTACTTCTGTACTTGAGAGTTCCAGAGATGGAAATGTAAATTTGATTTGTGTTGCTCTTGATAGATGTAGAGCAATATGATTACTTTAAAAACAAAGCAGGATTTATAAATCCAAGGGAGAATTCTCCTCTATGCTGTCAACACTCAGAAAAAATAAATGACCTTTTGGGAATGTTACTAGAGTTTGAAAGAAACTCTTAAAGAACCCTCCTTTGGCACATCTGTTTTAATAGAGCAGGTTGATGTTCATATGATCTATGAAGCTCCAAGTGATATAAACCAAGACTGCTACAAAAACTGCTGACCTAGTTAAGTAACATTTGGAGTTGTAAAGAATTAAAACTATGGGATTGGGGAGCTATCTCCCCAATAGTTGATAAAATGCTTGCTGTGAGTTCAGGCCCCAGAACCTGTTTGTTTGTTTGTTTGTTTGTTTGTTTGATTGATTGATTGATTGATTGATTGATTGATTTTTAAGTCAGGATTGGTGGTGTCCATGTACAATCCTGCTGGGGAGGCAGAGACAGTCCACTGGCTCCAGGCCAATTTAAAACACAGAGTGAATGGAACCCAAGGAATGACACACACCCAAAGCTGATCTCCACTCATTCACACACCAACAGGAATGCACATGCAATCACACATTGAATACTTTTGAGTTAAAAAGATTGATTTCTGTGTAACTGTCTCTGAAGGTGAGTAACAGTGCAGTCAAATACAGCATTGTTTGATTAGGTAACTGCTTTAGTCAAGTTCTGATATGTTTGGTTAAAAAAAAAAAAAAAAAAAAAAAAAACATCATCCTTTTAAGATCTGATAACTGTACATTTGAAGCCAGAGCCTACTTTTCAGTGCATAATCCCTCCTGAGGGCGTACTCTATAGCACAAAAGTGTGACGGATTTGTCTTGTGTTTCTGTTGACAGTTTGCTGGATTTTAGATGAATATTTCTCTATGCAGTATAAGAATTGTTTATTTCAAGAACTTGCAGCTTTCGCCAGTGTCTTTCCCAGTTGGATGAAGTTACTGAGAAGTATCTTCACTGTGTGAGAGTCACAGCTATCAGTCACACTCCTTTCTGACTGTGGCAGTTGAGGAAAAGCTGTTCAGCTCATGGGACTTCATGTGACTGTCAGTTGAGACCTCTTCCCCAGCAATGCTGACTTTTCTAAATTCAGGAGCGCAACACTGCTAAACAGCAAGCACCCCGGGTGGGAACCCTATCTTACAGATGATATCTGAGCAAGAATCATTTAGATCAATTTTGTTGTGAATGAGCTGAGGCATTTTAAGTGATAATCCTAATGGCTGTTTAACATTCTGCCTGTCTTAATATATAGAAGCCATTTATTGTAAGAACAATAGCAGCAAAACGAAGTCCAAAATTTTCCTCAAAGCATGTAACCGAGGATATAAATGTGTAAGGCCCAGAGAATGAATAGGAACTAGATCACCACTAAGTTGGAATGTTTGCCATTTGGTAGGTCAGTATTTGCTTTAACAGTTCAGCTAGTCAGGAGGAACCCTAGAAGGGCAAAACCAAAAGAAAAAATATTTGCTAAAGCAGTATTTCTTAGATTGGCTTACACGTTGCTATCTGGGTAGCCCAGCAATGGTGTCTTCATGCTGGAGACCAGAAAGGCTGAGAATCCAGTAGCTGCTCAGCCCCTAAGGCTGGGTACCTCAACAGTGCAGTCTAGAGCTGAAGGCCTGAAAATTCCTGGAACTGCTAGTCTTCCTTGGAAGTTTGAAGAAATTGAGTTCTCACGTAAGCAAGGGAATGTAGTTGCAGTGGTTATGGCTGTAGCAGCAACAAAGTGGATGAGTTGACCTGCAAGATTCAAAGACAAAAAGCAAAGCTGCCACCCAAAGCTGCCCACATTTATGGTGGTCTTTCCAATTCAAATACCCTGACCAAGACCCCTCACAGCAGTACCCAGTAGCTTACCTTTCAGTTGTTTCTAAATGCAGTCAAGTTGACAGCTCTGATTAACCATAACAGCAATTTAATTTAAATTGAATGTTTTACAGCTGCTCCAGGGAGGTTCTGAGCAGATGCTGCGCTCTCTACACCTGCAGAAATCCCTTTCATCCTACAACTACATACGTGTAGGGGCACAGCTGAAGGTAAGTTTCTTCTTTGAGAATGGAGAGAGGAGGCAGAAAGAACACAAGCTGTTCACCCAGCCCCTCTGCTGCCCTCAGGCAGATGAAGGTCCACTGTTCTGCTTTTTAAAATCTCCACCCAAACTTTATTCTACCACTGAGCTGAACACCATAACTAAATAATTTTACACAATTGTATTGTCCTCATCTAACAGAAAAGTTCCTTTCTTAATATTTGATCTCACTTCATGTAACTGAAACAGTAAAAGCACTGACGACTAGGAAGCCTTCCTCATAAGAGTTGGTATTCTTCTCTTTCTTTCTTTCTTTCTTTCTTTCTTTCTTCCTTCCTTTCTTTCTTTCCTTCTTTCTTTCTTCTTCTTGTTGTTTTTGTTTGTTTTTTGTTTTTTCAAGACAGGGTTTCTCTGTGGAGCCCTAGCTGTCCTGGAACTTGCTCTGTAGACCAGAATGTCCTTGAACTCAGAGATCCTGTCTCTGTCTCCCTAGTGTTGGGATTAAATGAGTATGCTACCACCATCCATCTTCCCCCTATTTTTAAATATTGGTTGTAATTATCCTACAAATGGTTTTGTGGACCTCAGGTTTTCTTTGTATTCATCTTTTAAAAGGGCCATATTTTCCCTTCCCTTACATGCAAACCCTTGGTTGCACATCTGCAGGCTCATTTTTGCCCCTCCTTAAATTATTCTAGTCATCTCATAGCCAGTTTAACAATGTGATGGTTAATGAGAGTGTATAAAGAGGTAAGTATAAAGAGGTAGGTATTGCCCTAGTTTGCTGGAAGTGAGGTATAGAAATATAGAAGCTATGGGAAGCTTAGATTACAATTTTAATTGTTGCTTCCAGAAGGGTAAGAGTATGGATATTTGGATTCTGCATTGCTGTATTTTTAGCTTTTCTGTAGTAAAAAAAAAAAGTTCACTACTAGCAGGGTGCAGAGGCACATGCATGTAACCTCAGTATCCAAAAGGCTGAGACAGGAAGATGCTGAATTCACCTGGGCCACACAGCCAGACCCAGCAGATCCAGCTCAAACAAGAGAAAGCACTCATGATTTTAGTTGAGTGAAACATAAAAAGATCTCTTTCAGAAAAGGAAGTGGGAAGTGTTTTTATTTAAATTATTATTCCACTTTAGTTATACCCTCATTACTGGCTTAGCAATATTTTTATTGCTGATCCTAGGAATAAATGATACTTAAGTTTTGTAGTTAGTTTTCTATTATTTGGCATTTAGGTTATGCCACCTTTTTCCATTTTTCTAAGAGTGGAAATGTTTGGTGAAAATGAATTGAAAATAAAACAGTAGAAGGCAATGGTCCAACTTTGTCAGCATTGCCAGAAATACTTAAATATATAGAGAGGATTGTGAAATCAACACTTAACAACAAGTAGCTGGGCTATTCCTTTGCAATCAGACTATCATCTTATTATCAAACTTCTGGCCAGGTCATGTAGTTTAATACTAAATGTTAAGTTAATATTTGAACTTCTTTCTAAATAAAATTAATCTTTGGTACTTTTTTTATTGGTTTTCCCATTTGGCCTTTTTTTTCCCCCTTCCTTTCTGACAAAAACAAAGAATATTTGTTCATAGTCAAAACCTAAGATAGAAGTTGGAGACATAATTGAAGACACGGGAGGTGGCTCAGCAGTTAAGAGAATTGACTGCTCTTGCAGTGGACTGTAGACTGAGTTTCTGTCCCACCTAGTTTCACAACTGTTTAGCCCCCAAATAAACACACAGAGACTTATATTAATTAGAAACTGTTTGGCTGATGGCTCAGGCTTCTTATTGGCTAGCTGTCTGTCTCTTAATTATTAGCCCATTTCTATTAAACTATGTATTGCCACAAGGCTGTGGCTTACCTGTATTGCTCCAGCTTATTACTCTTTCATCGGCTACATGGCATCACCTTCGTGGCTTCTCTCTGCATCCCAAGCATTCTCCCCATCTCCTAGCCCTGCCTATACTTCCTGCCTGGCTATTAGCCAATCAGTGTTTTATTCATCAACCAATAAGAGAAACATATACACAAGGCCATTCCCCCTCAGAGGACCCTCATTTGATTCCCAGCACGCATATGGCAGCTCATAACCATCTGTAACTCCAGCTCCTGGGGCTCTGAAATTGTATTCTGGTCTCCTTGGGTACCAGACACATACATGGTACAGAGACATACATGCAGACAAAACACCCATAGACTTAATTCAAAACAAAACCAAAAACACACCAAAAAATTCTACCATGTAGAGATGATAATTAGTAATGGCTTGTATGTATACTCATTAACAAAAATCATACAACAAATCATGCTTAAGCCTGTGTTTATTATAACATAATCCCTTCTCCCATACAAATGTAAATATGATTTTAATATTCATAAAATATTACATGTATTTTAATTAATCTTAGGATATAGGATTCATGTACACTTAAGATAACTTGGATCGCAGGTAACAGAAAATCCAGGTAGAGTTTCCCAAAACAGTAAGGAATTTGAACCCTGTACAACAAGCAAGCTAGGATAGTCCCACATTCAGCGCCTCAGTAACATTGCTGGGGACCCAGATGGAGTTTGTAGTTTTTCAAACTTAAAGCTCTGCTTCCCTCAGTAAGGGGATGGCTTGTCCTCATGATATGTTTTTGTCATGGTTTCAGAATGTCATAAGCAGTCCCAGTGTTCACAGGCAAAAGAAATGCTGTTTGCCACTTTATATGCATTCGTCTCCCTAGAGCCCCTCCATTTACATATACCCTCATGTGCTTTTCCTCATGCCTCCTTGATCACAGTATCATTGCATGCCTGTGGCTGACCACTCATTTGATAAGGGGAGGAAAATGTGTTTCTTAGGGTTTCTGTTGCTGTAATAAACACCATAACCAAAAGTGACTTGAGGTAAAAGCTTTGTTTTACCTCACAGCTTGTAGTCTATCATCCAGGAAAGTCAGAGTAGAAAGTCAAGACAGTGCACAGGGCCATGGAGGAGTGCTGCTTCCATGGCGTGCTCAGCGTGTTCTCTTAAATACCTCAGAATCACCTGCCAAGAATTGGCGCTACCACAAGGATGCCTCCAGATCAATCACTTATTAAGAAAATTCACCATAGTCTCACCTGCAGTCCATTGTTTCTCTACTACAGTTCCCTTTTCTCAGGTAACTCTAGTTTATGTCAAGTTGACTATAAACCATCCAGGATAATGGTTGTGATCAGTTTAGAACCATCAAGTCTCCAGAGGCTAGGAGCAAGCCAATCAAAGATGAGCTTGAATGCGAACTAAACAAATCTTTTTCTATTAGCAATAATGAAGAAGTAGAGGAATGGTTGTCAGGGAAGCATGTTATGGCAAGTTCCTCCCCGCCGGCCTCCCGGTCCTGCCGCCACGTGGGCCCACAGCCGTGCCAGCCCCAAATAACACTCAGAGACTCTGTATTTGATACAATCCTGTTGGCCAGTTACCATTACTGTTTATGGGCTAGCTCTGTCTTAATTATTAACCCATTTCTACTTACCTAAGTATTTCCACGTGGTCGTCTTATCAGGGAGCCGCGCCGGGTGCGCTGCTTCTTCCACGGGCTACATCTCGACCCCTACTACTTCCTCTCTCCTCCTCCTGGTCTCCTAGCCCCGCCTATCTTGTTTCCTATTGGCCACAGGGAAACATATATACAGAATAACATCTCCCATCATCTCCTCTTTTCTGTCTAAAGTAAAAGAAGGGGTTTAACCTTAACATAGCAAAATATAACATACAACAGTTATCAAATAAGAATCACAGTAAACAATATTTAGTCCATTAACATTTTGTAAGACTTTAAGAAAATATCATCTATCCTATCTTTGTGAGTCTAAAGTCCTATATGTAACTTATCTTTAATCCTAACTAAGGAAAACTATATCCATAACTACCTGTCTTCAACTCCATCAAAGACCACAGAAGGATAATATATAAACTCTAGAAATGACAGAGACAACTCATTGCCTGGTCAGTCACCCGAAGTTCTTCTGTAATGTTCCATCTTCAGCCCATAGGCCATAGTGTGTGTCCAGACTCCTCAACAAGGCAGGAAACTTTTCTCTGTGTCCTGTAGACTGTCTGGCTGTCTGGCAGCCTCTTCCATTAAGCAGGAATCCTGTAGCAATGTCCATCTTGCACCTTTTTGTGGGTCCTGCATGTCCAGTTTCTACAACATAAAGTCAAACAGTCCAGAAGAGCAGTACCTTGCCCAAATGGCTAGTCTTGCCATATTAGAAGCAAACTCCATAATGTGTTTCTTCGATGTCCATCTTCCTTTCTTCTGTAGGTGGTGTTACCAGGAGCAGTTGTGCCTCACTGTCAAGAAAAACCCTAAACCATTTTAAATGCCATATTCTGTAGGTCTTTGAAAGGTTTGAAGAATGCCTATCCATCTCAAATACATCTCTGCATATCTAGAAATCCAAACTAACTTAACTCCCATAGGTAACTCTCTATAATCTGTACTAAATTATACATTACATTTTCTAATGAGCTATATAAACACAATACCTAAACAAGAGGAGAAATATACATATCACAAAATTGACCTTAAATTGTATCAATAAAAGAAAATCCATTCCAAAGCAAAGTATTCATATCTATACCATAATTCCCTTTTTACCTTTAAACAGATTGATTGTGGTCATTAACCATTTATAACCAAGCCAATTTAAATGAAAACAAACATTTATAAACAATATTTGGGAATTTGGGCGTCGTTCTTTCTAAACTACTTCCTGCTGGTAGAGGGCACTGTCATGGGGGTCCTAGCTCAGTCGGTAGAGCATGAGACTCTTAATCTCAAGGTCGTGGGTTCGTGCCCCACGTTGGGCGCCATCTGTAGCATGTATGTTTCCGCCAGACTGGCTGGCTGGCAGGCTGGCGGAAACATACATGCTACAGAAGCAGCCAGCAATTTCCTTTTAGGGGACAGAACTACAATCTCAGCATTCAGTTTATAATATTAATATCTGATATTGTAGTAATTTTTGGTTAGTAGGGACCAAACAACCTGTAAGAAATGTATTTCTCTATCTGTGATTTATGAGAAAATTGAGGCTCAACAAGGTTGAGCATCCATCCCATAGTGAGAAAACACAGGGAGCTTGCTTGGTTGTGCCCAGAACACAAAGAACTTGTGCTCCTCGGGCAGAGAAGGTTCACTTTGTGTGTCCTTTCTTAGTAAGAGAACATCAGGCCTGGCACCATCCAAGCAAGAGGAGCAACTTGTTGAGAAAAGGGTTGGTCCAGAGTTACTTCTGGGAAAATTCCTAAGCAGTTGCCACTCTTTACTGTGGAATCTGTTGGCACACTGGTATATCCATGTCTCCCAGGGTGTACTGTCATTGTTGAGCTTCTCTGCTCCAGTTAGAAGCTATAACTTTCCAGACACTTATCACATGAGAAAAAATAGTATAGTCCTAGACTAT
Organism: Cricetiscus sungorus; assembly: GCA_030556225.1. Lineage (NCBI taxonomy): Eukaryota > Metazoa > Chordata > Mammalia > Rodentia > Cricetidae > Cricetiscus > Cricetiscus sungorus. The sequence continues at coordinate 58,234,087 of JANBXA010000069.1, read as the reverse complement.
TTAACAGCTTGCTAAGTGGCTGCAGCTGGTAGCTTTGCTCTGGGTGCTGCTTTTCCTCATCTGGGGAATAAGAAGCCTGATTACACAGTGTGAGAGCTGTGGGAGAACTACAAATGCAGTAACCAACCATGGACTTAAGTTCCCACATTCAACACTTTCATGTGTGACCTCACATCCCATTCTGTTGCCTCCATGGAACATAGAGCTGTGATCTTCTGTGAGCCAACTTAGGACAGAAGCTTCCAGAAAGGTGCATGGTACTTATTTTAAGTGATAGCTCTCACACAAAAATAGGTCTCATACATCTAAACAATGTTTCTACCACAAAGTAATTTTTCAATACTTTTCTCCCTCAAAGTGACTTACTACAAAGGCATCAAGACTTTGGCTAAACACTTCTGTCTTGTAATTAACGCTCATGTAAAATGTTGTGACTTAAGATTTTTATGTTTATGTCTAGTCTTCCATCAATGATGCTGCAGAGTTCAAAGTTGTAGCTGATGCCATGAAAGTAATTGGATTCAAACCAGAGGAGATTCAAACAGTATATAAAATTTTGGCTGCTATTCTTCACTTGGTGAGTAAGGACTCTCAAAGTACATTGTATCATTGTGGAAACAGGGTACTCTTCCAAATGATTTTGTTCCTTGTCAAAAATAATTTATTTTGTGAAAATTTTTGCTTGCATTCTGAAAACTACTCTGATCTTCTTCATCATTTTATATTTTGAGGAGCTTTTCCAAGACTGTGCCCAGTTAATTTTATTGTGATATCCTCAGACCCTGAACTCAGCACTGAGCCTACTGGTGATGGCTTCTGAAACAGATGGTTGCAAGTGGCCTCCAAGGCACAACCAACCCATCTGAGGACAGCACATAGACCAGAATGTCAAAAAGAATTTGTAAATATGACTACTTAAAAATATAGACTCTCATCAAATATGTATGCTAAGATGAAAGGATAGTCATATGTATGGAAAAGATGAAAAGAACACTGCTAGGCTTTCACATATGATGTGCATATTTAGGAAGATAAACACAAGCAAGGGCACTCTAATTCGTGATATGTCAGAGGCTCACTGGAAATGGTGTCTTTTGTTTTCATTTTTGATATAGGGGAATTTAAAATTTATAGTAGATGGTGACACGCCACTCATTGAGAATAGCAAGGTTGTATCTGTCATAGCAGACTTGCTCTCTACTAAGACAGACATGGTGGAGAAAACCCTTCTTTACCGGACGGTGGCCACAGGCCGTGACATCATCGACAAACAGCACACGGAACAGGAAGCTAGCTACGGCAGAGATGCCTTCGCCAAGGTGAGACTGAACTTGATCCATGGGTTGTAGCCTAAGTGAAATCCTGTGAGGATGTGTTCAGACATCCCTGAAAGTACAGTAGGCTAAGGGCTTTTAAAAACTCAGACTTTCTGGCCATCACTGTCTCAATAAAGCTCCTGGTTGTAATTATCACTGCTGGAAAAGCAAACTAGACCACCTGTGAGAATGAGGGAGTCTACCTCAGCAGGATCTGTAGCCACATTACCTCCCCTGCCTCATGTCCTGCTGTCTTCAGGCACTTTTACTTATTCCAACATATTCATCTTTTCTTAAGCTTCATGAGTTCTTCACCCCTTTCTGCTTGGGTTGTTCCTCCCTTCCTATCTTGCTCTGTTTAGGCATCCTGCTGGCTCAGCCCAAGTGTCTCTTCTCCTGAGAAGCTGTCTCTGGATTGACTGAGCACAGAATAAATTATAGCCACTTCGGGGGTCAGGGGCCTGAAGAGATAGCTCAGCAATTAAACGCACATATTACTCACGCATAGGACCCAAGTTCAATTCCCACCACCCAACTGGGCAGCTTAACAAACTACCTGTAAATCCAGCACCAGGAAAATCAACACCTCTAAGAGCACCCACACATACAGACACACATAATAATTTTTAAAAGTCACCTCACTGTTCATGTGTTCTTTGCCCTAACCCTCCACTCCTCCAAGACTATGAATTTTTGTGTAGTTATTGCTGTGTTTCCAATAAACTATATGTCTAAGTGCTCAGCAAATATTTGGTGAATGAATGAATAAGTTCCTGAGTACCCATGGCCATTTACTCAAAGCTCAAAGTTGGTAGAACGGTTTTCAGAGGTGAGAAGAGCAGATGCATCACTGATATAGTAGGCATGAACACATGCCTGGAGAATAGTCTTAAAACATGAACAGTAGCCAATAACCCACATTGCTTGCTTCAGTTTGGTGTACCTCATGTAGCTGTTTCTGTAAGAGTGCTATACATTTCTAATTGTTCCACCTAGGCAATAACACAGTGCTAAATGATAAGAAGAAGAGACTGAAGACATCTCAAGTCCAAACAAAGTGACTCATTCCCAAACAGACAAGAATTTATGTTCTTTCTCTCACAGGCAATATATGAGCGCCTTTTTTGTTGGATTGTTACTCGCATCAACGACATTATTGAGGTCAAGAACTATGACACCACAATCCATGGGAAAAACACTGTTATTGGTGTCTTGGATATCTATGGCTTTGAAATCTTTGATAACAACAGGTAAACTGGGTGATATGCTTAAAACTCTATTGTTTATTTTGTTTGGTATTTAAGCCTAACATATTCCATCTCATGTAGCTTTGAACAATTCTGCATTAACTACTGCAATGAGAAACTGCAGCAGCTGTTTATTCAGCTGGTTCTGAAGCAGGAACAAGAGGAGTACCAGCGGGAAGGCATTCCTTGGAAACACGTGAGTGCCCTCATGGGGAGTGTAGCCCTGTGTTGCCCACCTTGCATTCCTCTTGACCTTCTTGGGTTCTTGAGCCAAGTGCACCCTAGACTTCCTCCTTGAAATACATTAGTGCAGTCACGCTAGTCTAATCGGTGTGATTCCTCTAATCTGATAGCCTGCCTTGTTGATGCCCAGGACATGCTCAGTAAAGCCTTAAGAGCCTCACATCAGCTGTGTAGATGATGACACGTGTCTTCCTGGCTGGTTTGTTTGCTTGTTCTTTTCTATTGCAGTTTAGCATAACTGAAAGTTCACTCTTTTGACTTAAATGAACTTCCAGACCCAGTTGTTCTTGTTCCTTCCTTTATTTTCTCCTCTGCTCTGTGAACTAAGTGGCAATGAACTGCTCTCAGCTGTTGACGGTCCCATTCTCTGAAGCCTATGCATTGGAATGCTGGGATGCTTATATTCCTGTCCAGTTCCACATTCTTTAATTTGCGGTTGCCTCTCTTCTCATAGCTCTTTGTGAATGTTTGTAATTGCCAATGAGATATAGATAGAAAGCAACACTGGCCTGGGCAGGGTTCATGGCTGAAAGGCCGGCTCCCTGGGCTTTCTTGTTCTCTGCCAGTAGACCACCTGCTCCGGACAGAAATGAGGTTTAATCAATCTCCTTGGACATTTGTATTTTTAAAACAGTTTTGGGAGTAGGCTTTTAAAAACTGGTTTTCTATAACTTTCTAGTATTTTCTTATAATTTGTTTTTTATTTTTTGTGAGATTTTGTAATTTGTTTTGTTTTGTTTTCCTGAGGCATAGACTGATGTTTCCCAGGCTAGCCTAGAACTTGCTGTAAAACCGAGGATGACCTTGTGCTCCTAATTCTACTTATATTCTATAAGTACTAGAATTATAGCTTTCACTGCCATGCCTGGTTGCTGAGTTCATAGAACTGTTTGTACTCTCACCACACAATAAAAATCAAGCCAGTATTTATTCTGTGATGTCAAACATAGTAGCAGTAAAAACTATTTGAAATATCATATTAAAGTCATCTTTTTAATTATTATTATTTGTTTGTTTGTTTTTTCTTATTTTACATATTGATCCCAGTTCCTTCTCCTTCCATCTCTCCTTCCCTCTCTCCCTCCCTCCCTCCCATGCCTCCTGACCACCCTCCCATCCTATTCCCCCCACAACCACTCCACAGGGAGGGTAATGCCTTCCTAATTTCTGTTTCTACTTACTCATTTTAAAAAGAGAGAGGTATAATAAATAGCATCTCTCCCCCAAATTGCATCTTTGCCTTCCATCATGCATTAAATATTAGAATGCCATAAAATTTCATTATATTAGTTTAAATTTTACTTATTTAAAATAAGCCAGAGCTGTCAGTTTTATTATAAAAGGGAACTGCCTGTTGTTTGATTTAAGCAGTGACCTCTCATAGCTGTTGAAAATTTAACTCAGGCCACACCGTAGTACCACATGCCTTTAATCCCAGCACTAGGAAGGCAGAGGCAGGCAGATCTCTGAGTTCTTCGAGGTCAGCCTGGTCTACAGAGCTAATTCCAGAACAGCCAGGGATACACAGAGAAATAAATAAATAAATAAATAAATAAATAAATAAATAAATAAATAAATAAATAATATTACTTAGTTAAGTTTATGTGCAGTTTCCTAAGAATAAACCTATTGTTTAATATACAATATAACTGAAGCTGAGAGCTTTTCTTTCATAGCATGAATCTTATCATAAAACCTGTTACTCAAATGTGATTTGCAGGTACTGATCCAAAACATCCTTTGAAGTTTATTGTGGTGGCACATATGTAGTTTCAGCATTCCAGACACTGAGACAGGAAGATCCCAAGTTTGAGGCCAGTCAAGGCTACATAGTAAGAACCTTTCTTTAAAAAAAAAAATCAAACAAAAACTCCTTTGCCAACCAAAATATCAAGCTCTACAAGCTTAGTTGTAGAGGGAAGAGTGACAGCTACAATAGTGTCTAATCCAGACACCTCAGAAAAGCTCAGTAACCCTAGAGATGATGGCATTTGGAAGAACTGAAACAGACCAGATCATGAAGTTGAACAGAACCCAACTCCCAGGTGACAAAGACAAATGCTGGTGTGCACCAATGTTAAAACCTCTGTTAACCCAGAACCCCAGACTTCTAAGCATTGTGATTCTTTATTGTTATAAAACATCTCAAACGTGTGTAAGAGGAAAATAAACTATGTGTGTCATTAACCCAGCCTTAGCATTTATGCTGAATTGCCCTCCTCATGCCACTGTGCCTTCCTCACATGTTCCAGCTTACACTGAAGTTATTCAGACATAACATTACTCCATCTGTGTATCTCTAAGAAATGAATATACTGCTACAAAAACTGTAACCATAGTTCTCTGATCCCATAAATTAGTAACAATTGCTTTACTATCATTTCCTATTTCTTAAGTTGTTTTATTGTTGTTGATAGTGACAGTTTGCTTGATTGGATCTAGATAAGGATTTTGCATTTTGATGGATTGACTGACTGACTGACTGACTGACTGACTGACTGACAGGTTTCTCATGTGGGTCTGGGCTCATTCCTTCTCTCCCCACCGCTTTTTCCTCCTTCATAATCTTTTCTTGGAAAGAGTGAGATTTTTCACTGTAGTGAGCATTTTTCCTGAAATGTTTCCCAGCCCAGATTATGCTAATTCAGTTCCTGAAGTGTCAGTAACACTCTTCTGTGTACCTATGTAGTCTATGTATTGGAGATTAGATCTAGTGTGCTGACCAGATTCAGGATTAGTTTTTCTCCACAGTCTGTTTCATAGCTTGTATGTGAATGCCTATCAGAAGTCCATAAAATCTGATTACCCTCATAAAGTTAAAATACAATTCAGGTGTATTTATATAGGCATAATATAGCAATATAGCTGAAGTTATAATTAAATTTGCCATAATATCTTAAAGTTTATTATTCATATCCATAGGCATAGGCAAGGTAGCTACTATTAAAAGTGTATTTGGAGTGACAGTGTGACACAGGACCTCCATACCCTTAGCCATTCTGTCACATCTCTCCCATCTCTCTTGCATGCCTTATTAAAAAAAAAAAATGCTTTAAACTTTGCTTGAAGCTTCATTAAACTTAAAACCAAGCGTTACTAGAATCTTCAGCAAAGATCAGTGACTTCTGGGAATACAGTTGGAATTTTAACACATTAGAACTTACTTTTCATAGTCCTAATGTTTGAAATATTAGCTGGTGATAGATTCTTGAATTTGTATTTTAGGATGTTTTTCTAAAGTTGGAAGTAATTTTTCCCTCAGACTGAAAACACAGTAACTACTCACAATAAGCATCACTATTTAAAAGTGGGTCTCTCCACCCCATTGAAGTATGGACTAGGTGGTTTTTGCAGTGGGGTTGTCCTACGAATTGGAGGGTTTAGCAGCATTCTGACCTTGACCGCTCAACACCTGTAGCATTACAAAATGTCTGCACATCAGTTGAGAATAATTCAGACAAACCAGAAAGGTGTAAAAGAAAAAGAGGCTGGAGGTTAGGGGTGGGATGACACTCTGTTTTCAGGCTTTCATCCCAAAGGAAATTCAGAAAAGAACACAAAAATCTAGACACAAAGCTGAAAGCCACAGCAAGTAATTTTCATAGGCCTGTAGGTATGAAATCCTGAAGATGGAGTCCACAAGACACATTCGTGTTCTGCTGTGAGACTATGGAGCTTTCAAGAGATAATGGAGATGCCTCTGACATGAGATGGGACACATCAATACACAGTACAGAAATGTTTGCTCATGAGTGTCTCGCCTTCAGGACATACAGCTTGCCTGAGAGAGGCCTGTGAAGGCTGTTTCTATGCAGTCCATTAGAGCAAGAAGGTGGTAGTAGATTTCTTTTAATAACACTGAAGTTATTAAAAGCCTAAAGTTCTTAACTTCGTTTGTATCTTGGAAGCAAATGAAAAGCTTATTTTTTATCTTTTATATATACTTATATGTCAATTAATTTTTGAAAATGTTTATTCCTAAAAAAGTTTCGAAAGTGTTAGAGTCATATGTTTTCTAACTTTGGGGAAACTAGAGGAAATTCTCTTTTGGATTTTTGTCGGTGCATGTCACATGAGTAGAGCTGCAGAGTCTGTGGAGTACTTTGACTTCATTATCAGAAGAACATCAAATGATTTTTCAGGTTATCTGCTGGCACTTAGTGGAAACTGTTTCAAGATTAATGGCAAACAGATTAGGGACTTGCAGAATGAAGGAGTGGGATTGGGTGTAGGAGTGGGACACAGGAAGGACTAAGACAAGAATTAATCACATTTGCCTTATTCCATAGACACCCTTGTGCTTCCTGTATGGCATAAGGAGAATGCAGACAGTAAGTCAGAAACCTCTATTAAAATGTGTGCTCATCTTAACTTGACCTCACTAATGCGGTCTGCCTTTTTGACACTGAGGTGCTAACAAGTTAGTGAAACAAAAGGAGACACCTGTGTCTTGCCCATCAAGGTTCCCAATTCACTTGAACATTGCTTTCTTGCTTGTCCTACAGATTGATTACTTCAACAACCAGATCATTGTGGACCTCGTGGAGCAGCAGCACAAAGGCATCATTGCAATCCTGGATGACGCTTGTATGAATGTTGGCAAAGTCACTGACGGAATGTTCCTTGAGGCTCTTAATAGCAAATTGGGCAAACATGGCCATTTTTCCAGCCGAAAGGTAATAATGTGCTATAAGATTTTTGTTTGTTGTTTCACAGGGCAACATTGCTTTACACTAAGTTAAAAGAATGTATGCTGAAATAAGGGGGAAAGGCATGAATGTCTGGTAAATGATGCGTCGCTATGGGTGAATTCTGCTTCTCTGACAAAAATCATAGTATCCACGAGAGGGAGCTATAGACTGTGGAATTTGCTAGATGCAGGAAAAATGAACACGATTCTTTAGAAAGCATGATGTCATTTACAACCAATAGGTGCTGAGTGCTTGTTCATGTGTTAGAATTTTATGCCTGCATCTGATAATTCTGGCATAAGAAATTGCTTTTGTCCTTGACTTTTCATCGTAATCCTTGTTTACAAAATACGGAGTGTGCTCTACATTCTTTCGACCCTGTGACTTGCCTAAAAGTGAGAAATCCTAGCTGTAGTCCCTGTTACTATGGAGAAACACATTCTTTCGGTGTATTGGGTATCCTTCCAACTCTCCATTTTTTACAATCTAAAAATGTCACAAATAAACCACACTTGTATAATTAGTGGAAGTTGTGGTTATCAGATTTTTGTTCTAGACCTTATATGCAGTATGTTTGTTTGTCACTTGTGTTTGTAGGTGTCATTGTCCCAGTCTTCCCCAGAAATGCAAGCTTGTCTAGTGACCAGACACTGCCAGAAAAGCAGGCCCTGTTCCTTCACATCCAGAAAAAAAAAAAAAAATGGGCAGGCACTTCTGTTCCTCTGTACGTCTGTGGCACATTGCCACTGTCTCATGAATAAACCTACTTCCTAACTACATCCCCTTTGGAGTTATGTAATCCAAACAGAGAAAGTTCGCAATTAACTAGGAAAGTTAATAATATAAGAAAATAATAATAATAATCTTTTTCCTTTTATTTTATGTATATGAGTATTTTGCCTGCATGTGTATGCATCGTGTGCATACAATGCCTTCAAAGGCCAAGAGAAGAAAGTATCAGATACTGTTGGGCTGGAGTTATAGCTGCTTGTAAGCTACCATATGGGTGCTGGGACTTGAAACAAGGTCCTCTGGAAGAGTAGCCAGTGCTCTTAACCACTGAGCCATTTCTCCAGCCCCTCAAGCAGTCTCAAGTGTAATCGAACTTCTAAAGCACTAATTTACATTTATCGATTCATGTATTCATATTGTACATGTGCATGCATGCCTTGGAACACACATGGAAGGCAGAAGACAATCTGCAGAAGTTGGTTCTCTCTACCATGTAACTTCTAAGAATCTAACTCAGATTTGGTGTCAAGCACTTTTACCCACTGAGCCATACCACTGGCCTTACTAGGTTTTGTTTGTTTGGTTTTGGTTTTTTGTTTCGTTTTGTTTTGTTTTGTTTTGTTTTTTTTAAGACACAGTCTCTCACTGAGTCTGAACCTCCCTGATTGAGCTGTACTGGCTGGCCAGCAAGCTTCAGGTACCCTCCTGTCTCTTCCCTACCAGCGCCAGGTTTACAGACATCACTGTACCCAACTTCTGTGTGATAGTAGAAGATCCAAACCAAGTCCTCATGTTTGTGCGGCAAGCACTTCAGCAACCGAGTCATCTCCACGGCTCCATCTTTTGAGGAATTTTGCCTAATAAAGGAAAGAAATGATATAGCCAAGCTGTTGGAATATTTAAGTCTCTATACACCTTTTTTTTAGATAATGCTATTGAGTTGTAAGATGAGCCAGGTATCATTTGCTATTGCTAATTGATCAGGTAGAATTACTAACTTATTAAATAAAAGAATGCTGGCTTTTTTGGGGGGGATAAAAATCCTCCTTTTGCATTAAAGACACCAAGGAATGGCAGTCACATGATCCAAGCAACCATAAAATATTTTAAAATAAAAAGCTAAGTAATAAGTATATAGTAAAGTATTATTTTTTGTGTGTTGAGGAAAATCACAGCTTTGCCATTTAGCCACATAAAAGAGTGACCTGTAATTTGAGTCTGTTTCCTTCTTCAAGAATTTTACAAATTAAAGGATTTTTCAAAAGGACAAGGGGAGCAGGCTAGAGAGAGGGTTGAACAGTTAAGAGTGCACACTGGCCTTGCAGAGGATCAGAGTTCAGTTCTTAGCACCCATGTCAGACAGTGCATAACTGCCTTAACTACAGATCCAGGACATCTGAAGCCCTCTTCTGGCCTCTAATGGCACCCATACTCACAGTGAACAACCCACATACACACACTTAAAAGTAAAGTACATCTGTGGGAAAGCAGGAGAAGATATATTTTAGAGAGTCCTCTAAACTAGAGGCTTTGGTCTCATAATCCATTTAACTCTCCACTTTCTCAGATGAATTTCCTGTAATTCTTCATTTGTGAAACTCCTAGACATTGTTCCTTTAGTATCTGAAGCCTACTGTCCTGGATAGGGTTGCATGCTGTATGACATTAGCATCTAAGTGGAACTAATATTATAATACTAAGTGGTATTGTGTGGATTTTTACTCATCTACCTGTCTGGGCACTACTGTAGCAAAGAAGTTGAAGGAAGTCATGAGGAAATCCAGGGCCATACAAAACCTGCCATTTCTTTAGGTATCCCCTTCAATGACCAAGAGAGATGCAAGGCTGTTCTTCTGTGAAGAGTACCTAAACTGGAGTTGGCTCAGCAGGCAGATGAGCCAAGCCACTATGTACATGAAGCCCTGGAGCCTTTCCAGGGCCACCACTTACTAGCACTTTGATGTAGTGGCAGCTGCCTACCTCACTGAGTCTCAGTCTCCATGTACATGAGAGAGAACTGTGAAATGTATGTGCCTTACAGATAGTAAACCCTCCGTCGGTCCTCCCATGTGGAGCATGGAAGAGAAGAATTTAAGTGTCAGAAGACATTGTGTGTCTGTTTCTCAGAGAGCCATACTCCTTCCATTGCCTGTCTGCCCCACCTGCTAGGGACCATCCTTTACTTCCAACTAAGTAAAGGACATTATTTATCAACCTCTGGCTACACTGGGCATGGAATAGCCACATTTCACATCCATTGATTGTCCAGACCTGACTTCTTAGCCATGTCTAATGTACTATGTGCTGTATGGGTTTCTGTCAAAAGCCTTTACCTTGTCAGCCATGTATTTAAACAGACACCAGGAAATGTGATTTCATGTAGATATCATGATACGTGATGTTTGGTCATATTGAGTTGGAATGTGTTTTTAAGAGTTGAAAATGTCTTTTTTTTTTTTTTTTTCAAGTTTATGTTCTTCTTTATCTCTTAGACCTGTGCCTCAGACAAAACCCTGGAGTTTGACCGGGACTTTCGAATCCGGCACTATGCAGGTGATGTGGTGTGAGTATCTCACTCTGGTGCCTAGCATGATGATTTGCATGCAGCCTTGCTCTGGAAAATGGGACTGGGACACGGTTGGTTGTTTTTCTTTTCACATGCGTGGGACTTTATTTAGGGTGGGGTGTGTCATTTTGTAGATCAGCATAATTTAGTCTCTTGATTTTAAGAAAGTGGCATACTTTCATTTCTTCCTTGTTTCTCAGACATTTGATTTGAGTGTATGTTGTGTAACCATGTATATTCCCTGTGTGGTTGGAACTCAGTAAAAAGAGGGAGGAACTACTGTATCAATAAACCTTGGAGACATGTTAGAGTCTAGGGTAGACACATGGATAAGATGGGCTCTGCCCATAAGAAGCCAGCAGGTTAGTGAATGCAAGTAGATACACCTAAGTCACAGGAAGGGAGGAAAGGACTAAGCTGGACAGGCACATGGTGTTATGGAAGCAATGAGGAGTCTGGAGAAGTCTTGCTGGAGGAAACAGTGTGCAAGCAAGTTCAGCACCATATGTGAAAGCCTGGAGACAAGGCAGGGGTGGGGGTGGGGGGGTTGGTACAGGATACCCAGTGTGTGCAGGACTACAAATAGCTACACAAGCAAAAGAAGTTATATTATATTGTTGTCAGATGGTGTTTGAGAAATAGAATTCTTACAAGCTTCCTTTCTTACTGTCTTAGATGAAAATATCAATCAGTGTGACAACTACCTTGGTATGTTGGGCGTCAGTGCTCCTGTAACAAGCTATCACAAACCAGTAACTTAGAACAACAGCTGTGTGGGCTGGGATGTAGCTTAGTAGTAAAATGCTTGCCTGGCAGAGGTGAGGCTCCCAGCACCACAAAATCAAATACAGAAGCAGAAGTTTGTGCTTTCAGTAGTCTCATAATTCAGGGAGCAGGAAGTTCAAAATCAGGCAATGGCAGGGCCACACCTTTCCTGGAGACTTTTCTCGAGGAGAATCTGCTCTTTTTCGACTTTTGATGCTATGGGCGTTCCTTGGCTTGTGGCTCTACCCCTGTGGCTGCCTCCTTGGTACATTGCTCCATTCTGAGGGTTAACCCCCTGCCTCTATGTTAACAGAATTTGGTGGCATTTCTGGTCCCCACTCCAGTCTTCTATTTGATTATTCCTTCTTTCAGGACCCTTAGCACAATCACATCGCTTTACCACAGAAGACAGCATTTCCTGGTTCCAGGAAGGCTGATGTGGTTGTGACTTGTTATAGGTCATTTTTCAGCTGCTGTATCTGTTATGCATCCACTCACTCTTCATTAAGTTCTGTTCCTTACCTTATTGTTTAAAGAATTCTACCTTTTCCTTTATTTATTATATTAGGAATTCTTCCCACGTAACCCATTACAAGTAAAGATTAATCAAGACAAAAGCAAGTGATTATATTTATAAATGCTGAAAATACATTTGAATAAACTTTAATGTCTACTTCTGACTGAATTAAAATTCTAGAATCATAAAATAATATGGCTCAAAATTACTACCCTCTGTCAAACCAGCCATCATTGAAATATGTCACCATTTCCCACCATTCTAGAGTACTGATTAGAAAAGACAAATACCACTCAGATGCCTCCCATTAAAATAAGCCCAAGCCTCACTTACAGGCTATTGTCTGACTGTCATAGTGGTGTGGATGCAGAGTTGGACAGAGGCCTATGCCCCCAAGTCCACCTGTTGTACAGAGGAATCAGTTTCTATAGAATGAGCAGACATTTGATCCAAAGCCTCATACCATGTTTATGGGAAAAACTGAGGCAGCAACAGGTTTCCAGAATCCTGGTCCAGAGTCCCAGCTGGCATTAACTTTAGCCTTTCAGTCCTCTTCTGGGTTTTTATAGATTATCTTTTATAGGTAAAATACTTTATAGGGTATGGTATCTGATCACAAGGAGCTTTCCATACAAGATACACACACACACACACACACACACACACACACACACACACACACACACACACACGGTTAAATGTATATTTAAGCATATACATATATATGTACATATTCATATGTGTGCATAAGAAAATATGGTTATAATAATCACCATATGAGTCATAGCAAGTGTTGTGACAAACTCTGAATAAGAAAATACTATAATATTTTTAGGTGTTGCGGTAAGCCCTGGGAGGCTGATGCTGCTGGGCTCGGATGCTAGAAATTATTTTTATAGGAAGAAGTGGGAAGGGTGGTGAAAAAATATTCAGGAAGTAGCAGGGGTGTATCCTTTCTATAGTACAGATTAGAAATGCCTGGAAAAGTAGACTGAGATCAAATCACAGTGAGACTTGAGCACTATACTGTGGTCTTTGGAATTTAGTTTATGCTGGTTTAACAGTAGATTAAGAGTAGGGTGATTTCAAATGTTCAGTAAAAAGACAGGATGGTATTAGGAAGAAGACCTGGGTTAGACAGGCAACAAAATAATTTTCGATGTGATGACCTTAAAATCCCTGTGGACATAGCTGGGCGTTGGTGACACACTACTTTAATCCCAGCACTCAAGAGGCAGAGGCAAGCAGATCTCTGTGAGTTCAAGGCCAACCTGGTCTACAGAGCTACTTCCAGGACAGGCTTCAAAGCAATACAGAGAATCCCAGTCTTGAAAAAACAAAACAAACAAAAAATCCCTGTGGACAGCACATCTGGAATACTTTCTATTTTGCAAAATTATGTAAAGTAAAAGATTATAGAGTAAGTAACCTGAGAAGTTTTGATGTGATTGTCAAAAAGAAAATGGAGACAAGCAAGAGAGCAGAACTGCTAAGGAGGTGCTGCATGTAATTACTGTTTGCACAGTCACCTAGCCTGCACTTAGAACCCCAGTTACTCCTTTACCCCAACACAGAGTGAATCCCCATAGAGACCTCCCTGGTCACTGCAGCAGTACAATTCCCCTGCTCTGTGCTCTTCTCGCCAGCTGCCATCTTAGCTGGAGTTTCAAAGCCTTACTTCCTGCCTTCCTCCGGACTGTTGGATAGTGGGCTCATTTAACTGTGATGCTCCTGCATGTGCCTGCTTCCAGCCCTTTATTCTGCCTGTTGCCCCACATGATCTGTCAGTCCTTTTCTCCTGCTTATCCACTTCTTACCGTCCTTTGCAGTTCTCCTTGGACTCTTTTATGCCCTGTACACTGAGTGGTCCTTAGGCAAGCCACTTGACCTCCCCACGGATGAGACAATTAGTTCCTGTATGTTGCTGCTTTGCTTTTATCTTAGGCATGCTGGATGATAAATACAACTATCTATTTTGAAGTCGTCTTCTTGAGGTAAGCAATAGCCACTAGAAAATGATGTTCCTACTCAGTATAATGGGACTGGTATCCACTTCCTTTCTGCAGGGGAGAAGCAGGGTCCCTTTTATTTAGTGTGCAAAGTCTGTGGCCTTTACCTCAGAGCTAAGTGGACTGGCTTTTAGAAGTGTGATTGCAAAACTGATAGCAGAAAGGCCTGTGAACTAGAGAAGCTCGAGTGTGGTCTATGTGGTAACGTTACATGCATTCTGTTTTCTCCACAGCTATTCTGCCATTGGATTTATTGACAAAAATAAAGATACTTTATTTCAAGATTTCAAACGTCTCATGTATAACAGGTATGATTGGTTATTACCTTTACCTTAAGTTCTTTGACATACATTGTATAGTATATGTGTGCTTACATAATTACTTTTATGTGACAATTTTAAGAGGTTTTTAGCAGCTTTTCTGAGTTGTTATGCTTAATGAATGAAAATGTATATGATCATGGGATTATAAAATCTGTAGACTTGGGCCAGGGGCCACTACCAGTAAGATTTGCCTTAATTCTCCTTGGATTGTTTCTCTTTTCACTGCCACCAACCTTCTAGCACCCTGTACCAGTGTGCTCAGTGATCCTCACACCAGGCCAGAGGTGACACTATCAAGTAACCTCTGGTCCACCTAAAACTGTTACATAAATAGATTCCCACTGCAGCCTTTTGCCCCCAGGGGTGAGCCACTCTGTTGTCAGACTAGCACATAGCATCAATGAGCTCTGGTCCTCACTGAGCTGGGGGATTTCCTCACAAACCACCCAAAGACAAAAATCTATACAGAACAAAAACAGGCAAAGGATGGAACTTTAAACCCAGTGTGGAGAGAAGTTTCGGGAAGACAGAAGATGCTTCTTGGCCATTGTCCTGTAGATTAGAGAACTTGTTCATTCATTTGGGTCTAAGTATTTCTTCAGTAGACTACAAAAGTATATTATATACTGTTGAGCCACATATTCTTCTGTGCTCTGAAATACAGCTGTGAAACCAGTTTAGAAAGTGTTCTTTTCTAATAATAAACAAACTAACTTTCAGAAAAGTATGCGAGAGGTTAGGAATATAAGTGCAAGGGAAGCATTGAAAAGAGGATGGCCAGGAAAGAACCCCTACTAGAGGCAGCATCCATCATACAAATATGAAGTGAGGGAGGGGACCACACTGCTTTCTGGAGGAAGAGTATTTCAGGCAGAGAGAATAGCTGGCCCAAGGCCCCAAGGGAGGAGGAATCATCTTGAGAGTATTGACAGCAGGAAGGACAGCAAGAACGTTGTATGCTAAAAAAAAAAAAAAAAAAAAAAACAGAGAGGGAGATGGGGAGAGTGGTGGCAAGGTGTGAATTTAGAGAGGTGGACAGGACCAGGACCAGAACCAGAACCATAGTCTGTGAGCCAACATAAGGACCAAAGTGTGAATATGGGAAGCCATTGGAAAGCATGATCTGGTGTGATTTGTACTAAAGACATCACTAGTGCCACTGTGTAAAAAACTGTTAAGAGTGAAATTAGGGAGACCAATTGAGGTTGGCTTAACGGTGACAGAGAGATTGAAAAGGGTCACACCAGGTAATATTCAGAAAGAGGCGTTAAGATATGAGTTAATGGACAGTCAGAACCCAAATATGATGCTGAAGCCTTATGTGGAAAGACAAAGATATGTTTGAATGTAGTAGGTTGAAGTATACACTGTACCCAAGTGAAAATGCCAAATAGGCTACTGCAAAATTGCATCTGCATCTCCAGAAAGGTGGGACTAGAGGTACCTATTTGTGATGTCAGTATGTTTATTTTAAGACCATAAGACTGGAAGAGTTATCTAATAAATGGGTAGGATTTTAACAATAATAGTAATAAAAAGAACAGGTCAAAAATAATTGATCCCTAAATGGTCCAGCATTTAGTCAAAACAACCTAGCAAAGAAACACTGAGGGCACTTTATGAAATAGAAGTAAAGCAAGAAATCCAGTGTCACGGAGGCCCACAGAGGGTACTTTAAGATTTAAAAAAAGGGGGGGGGGCTTAAGTGATGGCTCAGCAGTTGAGAGCACTTACTGCTCTTACTGAGGACCCACATCAGACACATGAAACAAATAAATCATTTTTAAAACAGAATAAAACAGTAAACTATATCAAATAAAAAACAAGAATGGGTGCCATGATTGACCAACCCTGTTTGCTCGTGGGACAATTCATGGGACTCTTAAAAATAACTGATCTGGGCAGTGCTAAAGACAAATGTCTGATTGACATGGGCTTGAGAGAGAATAGAAAAAGAAAAGATGAACACAAGTTGTTTAAATAATTCCATTGAGATCTTTTAATCTAAAATGATTTGTCTGTGGATGGTGAAGCCCCCAAGAGTGAGGACAGGGCTGTCAACAGTAGAAAGTTATAGAGACATTGAAATAGGAAAGGAAGTCCATGCAAGAGCTGGGCACGGGAGAAAGTGGCTTTTAGAAAAGAGATTTGGTGTTCAATTTATCAGGGTAACAGGCATCCATTTGAAGAACAAATGGCAGAGTCTAGCATTTCTCTTTGTAAAAAAAAAATGTTAAATTGGAAAAAATAACTACATTTGACCAGTGGTGATGTCACAGTGTGTTCTCAACCTTATGTCCAAAATGAACACAGTTACCTTTGTGCATTTATCATGGCCAAGAGAATCAGTTGACAGAGCACCGCTGCTCAGAAGCAGATTAATATAGCCTTGGATCACAGGACCAGGGTAGAAATGAAATAACACATGGATATAGTTCCTGAAATATCGAATAGGCACGTAGAGTGCACTACTTGCATTGGTATAACAGGCTGTTTTCTCTATTGGAAAAACCTGCATGGGAAGCCAAACAGCAGTGGAAACTTGCTTACTAATTGACAATGAAAAATATTACTCATAGAAGCCAGTCTTTTGTTGCTTGGTAAGCACAGAATAAGAACAAAGGAATTTAGATAAAACTAAGAGTTAATGGTACTGGGCTGGGGCAAGGTGAATCCATTTTATCATCTTCCAAGGCAGTAAAAAGATTAAATGTCTGCTCACTGTTGCTTACTGTATATATCTTTGTAATGGGAAAGAACTTTCAGTGATATGCCATTTAGATGAGACACCTTTATTGATGAATGCTTTTTGATGTTTCTGTGGCTGACCAGCCTCTCAAAATCTGAATGCATCCTTTCTTTGTATAGGTTAATGTGAACTCTTAGATCTCTGGGGGTTTTCATTTGTTTGTTTTGTTGGTTGGTTTGGTTTTGGTTTTTTAGTTTTTCAAGACAGGGATTTTCTGTGTAACCTTGGCTGTCCTGGAACTCACTCTGTAGGATCTCTAGTTCTAGAGCCCAACAATTACACCTATACACAGGAATGTTCACTTATATGCACATGGTCTGTAAATGGAAAAATGGGGCAGATGGGTGGCCAGCCAAGTGCATGAACTTTTATTCATTATCTTGTTGCTCAGCTAAGGTCTTCCTTTCCTTTTATAGATGCTAGGTTTCTTGTTTCTTTCTGTAGATTTTAAGGATTAGATTTTAAGGACTAGAAAGCTAGCTGCTCCTCCAGAGGGCCATAGTTTGGTTCCCAGCAGCTATGGTAGCTCACAACTGCCTGTAACTCCAGTTCCAAAGGATATGGCACCTTCTTCTGACTTCTACCGACATCTGCATATGTGTAACATATACACTCACACAAGCACACAAATAGTCACATAAATAAAAGTAAATCTAAAACAGAAAAGAAAAATATCCTCGACTTAAGATATCTTTTAAAAAAAAAATGTCTTGATAATATTGTATCCATGACTTTCTGGCCTGAAATTTTCTTTTTAAAATGACTTTATTTAGATTCTTTTTATATCAATTCTAATGTGATATATAATTTATTTTCAGTCTAATTCCTTCCCTCTACTTACAACAAAATGGGAGAATAGTTTCCAGTTACAGCCAACAGTAAATAAGATAGAAGAAGAATTTGAATTAGAAACTGCACAGATACAAACAACAGTGATCCTCGTTTTTCTGGCACATGTAAGAATTCTCAAAGTATACACAACACAGTTTTCTACCTCTGGGAGTAGGAACCCTGTATACCAGAAATGAAGGGCCATCATTTGAATTACTTCTCTGCTAAAAGGAAGGAAGACAGTGTGCTTTTATGTGGCCATTTTTATAAGGGTATGCCTGGAAATGATGGACTAGAACTGTACATTGGTCAGACTGTCAACAAACCAAAGAGCTTCATGTTGTTTTCTTGCTGTTTTTGATGGTAGTTGGTCCTACACAGTGGTGTGATTAGAAGTGTTGTCCTGTCTGGGCTCACAGACCCACATCACCACTTCTGCCCTCTGGTGTCATCCATTCCTCCATTTCACAGTGATTATTTTGAGCAAGTGTGAGACAGAAATTCACTGCATGCTTTAGGGAACCAACTCATTTTTCCACAAGGGAAAGGAAAGTGGGCATATTGATGGAGGAATAAGCACAATCAGCAATGAATTCCTGTGTTAATTATTGTCATTTTCTAACCCCAAATTTGTAAGAAAAAATTCTGTCAATAGAAAAGTTCCCCCAATGAAACAGCATTTCCAGTTCCAACTACTTTAAAGTGCAAAGCACCCAAAATGAATCAGGAAAAAAAATCACAGCCAAGACACTACACACTTTTTATGAGGAAATATTTCCACAGAGACAGATAACAAATCTGCGGTTTCAACATGGAATTGGCCTAAAGTGCATTTTTAGAATTGAATCATGGTAGTCCTAGAGTGTTGTCAATATAGTGCTGGAGCCACTAGCACTACCTGTGAATGTGTTCATAAATCCAGCTCTAGTAGCCAGCTTTGCTAGGAAACTATCAGAACCATTATGCTATTGTCCCTAGCTGTGTATTTGTTACCTACTACAAGGTATTCTCATCTATTACCTGCCATGACACTGAGAACCATTTTCCTGCTATTGACTTGTCTTCATGTTTTATCCATTATAAAATCTGCATTTTACAGATATATATGTATGTATTTATATAAAATAAGATATATTTATGTGTGTATATTGTAAGAACCACATTATGCAAGAGATCTACATAGTACTTTAACTGATTTCACTTTAAAGAACTTTAAAGATTTTTTTTTAAGGTGCTACGATTTGGAAATTTGGTCAGTATATAATCATAGTTTTCTGGATGCAACAAATTTTTTCCAGGTAGGCTTTGTGAATTCCATCTGTAGTGCACTGTGATTCCCAGGACACAGCTTGACAGGACTAATCGGCCTTTTTTATGCACCTTATGTAATGCAGCACTGAATCATTCCTTCTGTGTTTCTCAGTTCAAACCCTGTGCTGAAAAATATGTGGCCCGAAGGCAAACTGAGCATTACAGAAGTGACCAAGCGACCTCTGACCGCTGCCACCTTGTTTAAGAATTCTATGATTGCTTTAGTAGACAACCTTGCTTCAAAGGTAATTTATTTTCTAAAAGTCCCATATAATTCATAGATTCCCTCTTGACGTACAATGTGGCAAATGCATGTGTGATTTACTTTTTCGGTTATTATTCTTAATTAAGTTGTACAGTATATATTCAAATTGAATAATATAATTTTTATTCTTACTTTTAAAAAGAGTAAAATAATTGTTTGTCGGCTGACCTGAACAAGGGGGAACTAATGGACTCCAGTCTGATAGCTGGGAAACCAGCATAGGACAGACCCAGATTCCCTGAATGTGGCATAGTTGGGAGGCCTGGGCAGTCTCTGGGACCTCTGATAGTGGATCTGTATTTATCCCTAGTATACGAATGGATTTTGGGAGTCATCCCACATAGAGGGATACTCCCTCATCCTAGACACATGGGTTAGGCCCTGTTCCAAATGATATGACAGACTTTAAAGATCCCCAATGGAAGGCTTCACCCTCCCTGGGGAGCAGAAAGGAGATGGGATGGAGGTTGGTGGGGGGAACAGGGGAGGACGGGAGGGTACAGGAACTAGGATTGATATGTAAAACAAGCTTGTTTCTAATTTAAATTAAATATAAAAATATGTGTGTGTGTGTATGTGTGTATGTGTGTGTGTGTATACACATACACACATTGTTTGTATCCCAGATAAATTTCTTTCTTAATGGTACTTTTTATTGTACCATTAAGGTCAAGGGGGAGACTGCCATTGGTGTTTCAACTATATGTATGATATATACTGTGCCTGGAAAAATAACCTGAATCCTGTGCTGGAAGGCAGAGCATGGCCAGAGAGGGGAGGGAATGTAACTATAATCATACGCTATCCATCCATGTGTTATGTTTGAATAGCAAGTAACCAAAAGGGGTTTAAACAAAAATTTAGCTTATAAATCTTACCTTCACATTGCTTTAAATGGTTGGACTACACAAATGATTAATGACAGTTATTTCTAAATTTTGCTATTACTTTGATTCTAATGTCTGATAACTTGAGTCTGGCTATTTTTCCATTTTATTTTTTAAGTATGGGTTTTATTTTCCTCTCCCTTAAAGAACAGATTTCTGGTCCTAACTGCTCTGTTGACAGGTTTGATAAATTAGCAGCGTTCTGGGGCTTGTTATTTTTAGCTCTTTTCTTTATATCTTTCTCTTCTGGTAATTTTATTGTATGTTTCCTTCTCTGTTATTATCTTTTTAAAAAAAATCTATTTTCCTTTTAAAAGAATTAATTTGCATCTACACTTCACCATGGTTACATTAGGCAAATGCTACAAGCACACATCTATCTATTCAGTAGCTTTCTATCTCTTCCTGTCATCATTCCTTAGTCTCAACTGGCAGCGCAGACGCACAGTCCATCCTCTTGTATAATTGCAATTCCAGAAACATGGGACTAACAGCTGGAATGCCATCAGCAGCCCTGGCTCTCTCACATCTACTTTTCTCCTCATGTCGTCTTTATCCTGCTGCATCCAGTTAAGAAGAGAGTGAACCTAGGAGGAAGGTGTGCAGCACAGGAGAGAGCTGCCTGCTTTGGGCAGGGTATTTACTCAGTTAACTAATGAAAGAATCATCATTTTCAAAAACTGATAAATATGTACCTGTAATCTTGGGAGGATTGCAACTGTAAGGCCTGCTTGTACTGCACAGCAAGTTCCAGGCCAGACTTGGCTACAAAGTGAAACCCTGTCTCAAACCCAGGGACTATGAGAAGAACCAAATTCTGACCTTTTTTAATACATCAAAACTCTGTACCCAGTGAATAGGAAATATGTATTCCTTTCGAGTATAAATGGGACACTTTGCAAGGATTGACCACATGCTAGCTCACAATGATGCAACTATTTTGAAAGAATACATATACAGATACATTCTCCATCCTCAAAGCAAGTTATTTTAATATTCTTGAAAGCTCTAAAAATAAAATGCTTTCCTAAATAAGTCACAGATTTAAGAGGATATCACAATGAAAATTATAAAATATTTGAGACTGTTTGACAAAGAACTTGTCCATGTTTATATAATGCTATTAAAGTGAGCCATTTGGTATGCCTTTGTAAAACAACAAAGTTTGCTAAAAGTATGTTAAGTTCAACTCAAAGAGCCAGAAGAGAAACTCAAAAGAAAACCTAAAGAGAGAAGAAAATAATGTAATAGCAGAAATTAGCCATAATGGAGACATCAAAAAAAAAAGCTAGTAAATAGACAAAACCTCTAATAGAACTGGTTAAAATAATAATAATAATAGAATAGTGAATGAAAGGTTGCAATAACCCCTGATACTGGAAGTCAGCATGTTATGAATAACTGGCTGCTAGCGCATTTTAAATTTTAGTTTGCTAGGAACTTGTTACACTTGATTCAAGCTGAAATAGAAAGTTAGAATAAAACAGTAACCTTGAGGATTCTGAATTACTAATCAGAAGTCTACTGCCATCCACCTTCATCAAGAGCATCATGCCTGATGGTTTTACAGACACAGTTTGTAAACTAGTAATACACTGCACCTATCAGCTGTTTGGGAGATGGGAAGAGAAGCTGACAACCCTCACTTTAACAGAGGAACACAGACAAAAGATCCTAAAAGTGTCTATGAACATTGCCTTTCTTGGCAGCATAGTGAATGCAGTGCTTACTAATGATACCTGAAACAACACAAGTAGTAAGTAAATTTATTTTAAAAATCAACTTTCTGGATGCAACCAGAAACTAGTAACATTAAGAAATCTGTGTAAATTTAGAAATCAACTGAATAGAAGCACAGCCTTAAAGCTGCCTTTTCACCTGAGAGGTTTGTTGAAATATCTAGCTCTGAGGATGATTAGTCAGCATTCAGGTCTGAGTCCTTGAACTGTAATCTTGGGCTTACCCAAAGTTGAGTGATAATACACACACACACACACACACACACACACACACACACACACACACACACACACACCTTCAAAGACTTACATCTTCAAAAGGCCACATTTAGAATTAATTAGAAATAACCTTCCTCTAAGCAATAGTGGAGAGGCTACCTTAACTGTCCTTCCCCTATAATGAGATTGATGACTACTTTATATGCCATCCTAGAGCCTTCACCTAGTAACTGATAGAAGCAGAAGCAGAGACAAACAGCCAAGTACTGAGCTGAACTCCTGGAATCTAGTTGTAGAGAGGGGAGGAGTGATGAGCAAAGTGGTCAAGACCAGGCTGGGGAGCTCATGGACCTCAGACTGACAGCTGGGAAACCAACATAGGACCAAACCAGGCCCCCAGAATGTGGGTGTCAGTTAGGAGGCCTGGGCAGTCCATGGGGCCTCTGGTAGTGGAACAGTATTTATCCCTAGTGTACAAATGGACTTTGGAAGCCCATTCCACATAGAGGGATACTCTCTTAGCCTAGACATATGGGGAAGGGCCCAGGCCCTGCCCCAAATGATGTGACAGATTTTGATGATCCCCCGTGGAAGGCCTCACCACCCTCCCTGGGGAGCAGAAGAGGCATGGGATGGGGGGGGGGAGAACATGGGAGGATGAGAGGGAGAGGGAACTGGGATTGATATATAAAATAAGATTGTTTCTAATTTTAAATTTCAAATTTAAAAAAAATGGTTGAATCTTGGCAATAACCTAAAATATATTATACTTTAATCAAAAAAAAAAACAGAAAAAGAAAAAGAAAGAAATACATTGTCTATGAGGAAATTGCCTGCCTTGGTCTTTGACACTAAGCCAAAGGGTATCAAATATTGGAAAGCAGTAAATCTTTCTTGAGATTATGTAATTGTAAGCCAGCTTTAATGAGCTCTGCAGCCCACACTCACGCTACCTATGTAAACTGGAAAAGCTTCAAGCCAGCAATTAATGGTAGTCCAGATCTTGTATTGCCCCAAGCTTCTGAAAGAAGCAAATACAATTATTTTCATGAGGTTATCACCTTCATATCAGACCTCAAAGACTTTCCACAAAAAAAAAAAAAAAAAAAAAAATTCTAAGGAAAATAGTTGTTACAGGGGCAGGGGAGTTTTCTGGAGAGATGGCTTGGTGATTTAGAGCATTTGTTGCTCTTTAAGAGGACCCAATTTCAATTCTCAGCACCCACATGGTGACTCACAACCATGGGTAATTCCAATTCCAGAGAATCTGACACTCTCTTCTGGCCCCTCTGAGAACCAGAAACACATGTGGTTCACATACATGCATTCATATTATGCAAAACACTCATAATAATAAAATAATCTTAAAAAAATAAAAACAATGAAATTTTTTTAAATGACTTCAAGATGTCATATGCTAGAGTGATATTAAACAAAAGCCCAGATGAAAAGTCCTGAACTAGAACAGTCACAAATAGAATCCACAGCTGGGAGATGGCTCAGTGGATCAAGTATGAGGATCTGCATTCAGAACCCAACACCCATGTAAAAGCTGAGTATAATGGTATATCTCTATATCACCAAGCAGAGACAGTCAGATCCCAAGGGCTCATTGGCCAGCCATTCTTACTAAAACAGTAAGATCCGGGTTCAGTGAAAGACTGTCTCATGAAATAATATGAAAAAGTTAATGAGGAAGACACCCTATATAAACCTCTGGCCTTTACATTCCTACTTGCATGGGGGGGTACAAGCATACCTCTCTCTCTCTCTCTCTCTCTCTCTCTCTCTCTCTCTCTCTCTCTCTCTCTCTCTCTCTCTCACACACACACACACACACACACACACACACAGTACAAGATGTTTAATATAACTGAAGTGAAGGGCCTGGAAATATAAGAAAGAATAAGTAACTAGACAAGTTACAAAAATAAACAAAAAATAGTGAAAATAATTTTTTTAAATATCTAGAATTACACTTAGAGCTATGAAGCATTAAGATACATGGAGATAATGAAAATACCTAATATGTACTCAGGCATACAGGAAAGGACTAGCAGACCAACACTTGAAGAAATTTGCCCAAGAATTCTAAAAATTTTGTAAGACACCACACGCTAGGCAATCTGGAAGCCAAGCAGACCCCCAAATTGGGAAAGTGAAAGGAAATCTGATTTGACACCTAGTGACTTCCAGAACATCAAAGAAAAAGCATCTTTGTGTTTGGTTTTACTGTTTGGGTGGCAGGTCTTACCATGTGGCCTGGGGTATCCTGGAGCTCTCTACAGATAAGAATAATCTAGAACTCCTGGTCTTCCTGTCACCCAAGTGCAGGGATTACATGTGAGACCACCATACCTGGTCCAAAGACAAGTCTCTAGAAAGCAGCTAAAGAAAAAATAGATTAGCTTCAAGAGATTAATAATCAGACAGAGTGAAAATGACTTAACTGAAGTTCAGTACCCAGAGAATGTCTTTTTCAAGAACAAAGATATAATAGACTCTGAAAAAGAGATGTTGAGTGTTCACCACCATTCAAAGCTCACTAACAGCTTAGAGTCTGTGCCAGGAGCAGGAAGCAGCCTTGCAGTTGCACTCGCTTTGGGCTGATGTCTTCTGATCTGGGCCAGAGGCCTTCTTACCATGTGGAAGAGGCCTGCTCCACCCCCCATATTTTTCTCTAGTGTCTGTCTTTCAGGGTTATATCAGGGAGGCTGGTGAGTACTAACTAGTCCGTTTCCCAGAAGTGGTACTCTGTGGGGCATTTCTCTAGTGTTTCAAGTGTACGATCTTCTCTCTTCACCAGGATTATCTTTGAAATACAGAGAATAGGTCCTACTTTAGGTACATTTTGATAGCTTTGTAAAATGCTACCAACCGTTGTTAAGTGAATTTGAATATGCCTTGACTATCAGTGTGTAAAGCAGATCAAATAGATGTACATGTAAATGCATTACCTTCTAGGTAATGTGTGCACCATTTGGCATACTTTAAAAATTATATTTTTCACATAAAACCTAGGGAGACAGGTTAAGAGAATGAGATCACTATGAACTCTGGCAATTTAGCCTTTATACAACACTGAATCTGTCAAATTTAGGATTGCTTAGGCTGAGTCAGTCTTGGTATTTATAAGTGAGAAAGGAGGTGGCATTTATAAACTGAGAAAGAATGATGATTAAATATAGAGAAAGTATTTCCACTAGCTCCCTTATTCAGTGGTTTACATCACTAAGCAGGCTGAAAGGGCTTTCCCACTTGCTGGTTGGTTGTTAGTGTCTCATGGTATTTCTGCCTCCTGTATGCAATTGCTCAGTGCTGGTGCAATTCCACTTATCTGTTCACAAGTCTCAGGTACTGCCTCCGGCAATGCCTTGCACTTAACTACTGTGTCCCTATCACTGCATGTGAATTCAGTTCAAAGTATTTTCTAATTCACCTCATAATTTTGACCTCTGAAACATTCAGGAGTATGTTTGTTAATTTTCAAGCATAAAGGTTTTCTAATTATCTCTGTTACCCTTGATGTCTAACTTCAGCATTTTACTAGAGGGCATCCTCAGTGTGATAACAGTCCTTAGAAATTTGTTAAATTTGTCTTACATTTATGTTTTATTTGTATTAAAGATAGCTTGTATTCTGTACAAGTCCCATTAGGTCAAGTTTGACTTTCACATTGTCCAACTTTAGCATCTTTACTAAATTCTTTGTTGGGTTGAAAGGTGAGTTCAAAACCATGTTGACTCTAACTTTATCTACTTTTCCTCGTGTGCCTCATGTACTTTCAGTCTTTGCTTTAAGTGTTTTGGGAATTTATTCATTCATGTTAAAACTATTCATCTTTCTGTTATTTGTTCCAACTGTCTGTTTGAAACTTCCCTTTTTTTCTCATTGTTTTTATCTTTAAGTTTGCTTTGCATGACTTCTCTTTTGACTAGTGTTTATATGGTTTCTTTTTAGTTCTTGAATATTATTTATTTCATTGTCTCTGTGTGAACCTGAATATATATATATATATAAATATATATATATATATATAATGTGTGTATGCATGAGTATGTATGTGTGTGAATATATATACATATATGTATATACATGAACGTGAGTGTGTGTGTGTTTATAAATTATTCTGCAGTACCAAGCCTTCCCAACCAAGATGAACTGAATGTTCAAAAACAATGAGCCCAAATATAATCCTGGTTGGACAATATGAAAGTCAAACTTGACCTACTAGGACTTTCACAGAATACTGAGTATAAACTATCATTAAATACAAACAAAATATGCATGTAAGGTAATTTTAACAAATTTCTAAAAATCAGATTTAATCTCCCATCAATAATTAAAATAGATTAAAATAGAGACAGACATGCTAGGCAGAATAATGGCCTGACCTGGTAGCACTAACCCTGGTACCTGCTAGGTATCTTGTAATTAAATTCCCTTCTGACACTACTAGCCAAATTTGCCATCAAGTCCAGCAAGTTAAAGGACAAAAGTTGCTAGTAAGACTGATTTTCTTTTTTTTTCAAATGCCATCTTCATGTGAGGTCGCTGGGGCACACTTCTGTATGACTTGGATACAGTTTTTGGAGTTCCTGAAGACCCTTATTTATATTTAATATTTTGTTAGAATGAGTCACTGAACTTAGAAATGCTGTCTCTATGATAACAGTTTTATTATGAAGGCTATGAACAGCCAGATGAAAACATAAATAGGCTGGCAAAGGCTTGGAAGTAAGGTCCAAGCACAGTGGCTTTCTGTCCTCAAGGAGTAAGGCTGTACCATTCACCTAATACATCATTACATCCTCTGAGCCCAAATGTTGTGAGTTTTTAATCAGGATTTGCTGATTAACTCATTGGCTGCATAATTTTCTCTCTATGCCTTATTTACTTTGTTATTTCATAGATTTCTCCCCACCCCCACTGCCAGGATGTCCATGGCCTAATTTAGGCGCTCATGTGACTGTGATACACAGAAAAGAGATGAAATTAAGACCTTATTATCAGTCCTTAAAGTCAGATATTATCCAAGGACATCCAGGTTGGTTCAGTATATGATTACCATGCCCTCTGATAGGGGAAAGGGAGGCAAAATGGTCAAGAAGCAGCAGCTAACATGAGAAGACTCAACTAGCTGTATAGGAGATGAAGGGGAGGCCCAGGAATGTGGGCCTCTTAAGAGTTGGATATGTTAGTCGGATCTCACTGTTGAGACACTTGAAAAGAGGCAAGCTTTATTTATGACCGGAAGAGCATGGAAGAGCAGATCAGCTCATATCATGGCAGCCAGGAAGTAGAGTGCTATAGGTAGTCTGCTTGCCCTTTATTCAGGTCAAGCCCCCAGCCTCTAAGGGTGTGCTGCTCCCATTTCCCCTTTGTTAATATTCCCTCTGAGTACCCTCACAGAGAGTGAAGAAATGCACTTTTATAGTCTCCTAGATACATTTCAGCCTAATCAAGTTAACAATCAAGACTTACACCAGAAAAGATGAACAAGCTATCTCCAAGGTCCCTGAAAATAATAATTCAATAACACCCTGATGCTAGTTCACTGAAATCCATTTTAGACTTCTAACCTCCACAGCTTTGAGATAATAAAATTGTATTATTTTAAGCCACTAAATTTGTCATAATCTGCTACAACAGCAGGAAGCTAATACAGCAGGATTTGCAAAAAGGAAGGAAACAACTTTATTTTTTATGGTGTAGAGAATGTGATAAATATATAACTATGGCTTCCTTCTTAGGTATTGGAAACTTACTTAAGTGCAAATCAATTCATATCCCTCAAAACTTTCCTATTAAATCATTTGCTACCCATCACCATCTCCAGCCCTCCACAGTACTCAAAACTACCTAATATAACTGTGTAGGACTCTGTCTTAATTAAGGTGCATCTGTGTGCCTGATGGATAATGGATTCACAGAAGAGAAAGACACTATTCTTACAAATGGGATATATTTGACCTCTTCGATTCATCCAGTGATAATTTATTCATTATCCTCAGTGTACCAGGATCTATGCCAAGCACAGCTTTATATTTAACAGGAGTTGTAATCTAACGCCTGGTACAAAATGTAATTGGCATAGAGGGAAGAATTTCTAGTGGGGCTCTTTTCATAGACTCGATAATGCCTATAGATGGTTTTATAACATTTCTGTTACCCATAAAGTTTAATCTCTTTCAAAAGCACAAACTAAAGCAACAACAACAATGATAATGTGAGAGCAATGGCTGACACTTAGGGAGCATTTGCACTCTCTCAGACCACCTAACCTTAATCTGTCAAGTTCTCCATCACAGTTGATCTTTACCACAGCTGCTGCTTTCTCTTCTTTTGAGTTATTCCTTCAGTTATTTGTTTATACATCTTAATTATTTGCTCCCTAGTTTTAATCCCTTTCTAGTATTCCTGATGAGTCTTAAATATTAAAAATATGAACAATGATTACATTATATCTACTTTGCTTTATTCACAGATATATACCCAGGTGATCCAAGGCACTGAGCTTAATTTGACACAGTTGACACTAATGATATGCTAGCATCTCTTGTCTAGGTCTACAATGAATTCTGTCATTGCTTATTTATTTCTTTAGGAGCCATACTACGTACGTTGCATCAAACCCAATGACAAGAAGTCCCCACAGATATTTGATGATGAGCGCTGCCGCCATCAGGTAGAATACCTTGGACTACTGGAGAATGTGAGAGTGCGCCGGGCAGGGTTTGCCTTCCGCCAGACCTATGAGAAGTTTCTTCACAGGTAAGGGTAGAGTGTGCAACAGAACTCAGTTGCACTCAGAATTATGATGATACAGTAGCCATGTTAGGCAATCTGCAAGCATCTATTAAGTGAACAGAAAAATCAAAGAAACTATACATACGAGAAACTTCTCCAGAATCTGCAGAATTCCCAAGTTTGTAGTCTATAGCTCCTGGAAGAGTATTCAGTCATTTTGATGGGAATGTGAGGAGGAACATGATTTAGAGTCTCACGTAGAACTCTGCTGCAATACTTACTTCCCACTTATTCCTAAGCCAGATGTTTCACCTCTAATCTTATGTCTGTATCTATAAAATGAATATAAAGATTTTACTGAATGGCTGCTGTGAGAATTAAGTAAAAGTCCCAGTCCCCAGCATATAATAGATATTCAGTACTACTATCACTACTGATACAGTAATTAATATCATCTTAATAAATTAAGCATGGAGGTTCTGAAATTAACTGCTTTGAATCTTGGATTTACCATTTTCTAGTTGTATGATTCTTCTTTGTTTGTTTGTTTTGTTTTTTTTCAAGACAAGGTTTCTTTGTGGCTTTGGAAGCTCTTGTAGACCAGGCTGGCCTTGAACTTAAAGAGATCCACCTGCCTCTGCCTCCTGAGTGCAGGGATTAAAGTCATGTGCCATTACCACCCAGGGAAATTAGTGAGTTTTAAGCATAGATGTCTTCAAGGAATCACCATAGTGACCATGTGCCCATTCTGCTACTGCGGGAGTCTAGAAAAGATAGCTTACAAACAGTGTCTTGGTGAACTGTTACAGCATGTTGTTCCTGCCGGCCTCCTGGTCCTGCCGCCATTGTCCCACAACCACGTGTGCCCCAAATAACACTCAGAGACTCTGTATTTGATACAATCCTGTTGGCCAGTTACCATTATTGTTAATGGGCTAGCTCTGTCTTAATTATTAACCCATTTCTACTTATCTAAGTATTTCCACGTGGTCGTCTTATCGGGGAGCCGCGCGGCAGGCTTCCTGCTTCTTCCCTGGGCTACATGTCGACACCACCTTCCCACTTCCTATTTCCTTCTCCTAGTCTCCTAGCCCCGCCTATCTTGCTATCTCATTGGCCACAGTGCTTTATTAACCAGTATGAGAAACATATATACAGAATCACATCTCCCATCAGTGAACAGTGTGTCACTGTAGATAAGAGAGTAGTAGACACATTCAGGATGTATTCAGAGCTAGATGACAAGGCTTGTACATGAATGGCCTGTGATGAGTCAGGAATAGAAAAGAGTGAAAAATGACAAGTAGATTTTTAGTTTGAGCATCTGAAATAAAGGAATAAAGGACATTTGATGTGGCTAGAGACATGGTTTAGTTAGTACAGTGCTCACCATACAAGCATGAAAAGCTGAGTGTAGATTCCCAGCACCCACATAAAAAGCCAGGCATAGATGCACACCTATAACCCTAGTGTTGAGGAGATGGAAACAGGAAGATCCTAGGAGTTTATTGACCATCCAGTCTATCCAAATCAGTAAGAGAGATCCTGTCTCAAAAAAATAGAGAGAATAGAGGGTGACACCCAGTGTTGATCTTTGGCATACACATACATACATACATATATACACACACACATGCACACACACACGCACACACGCAAATACACATTTCTACCCCCAACCCCCCATGAGCCTATAAAATTCCAATATGGTAGTCTTAGTGTCTCAAGATTAAATACCCCATTCCTACCACCAAACATCCTCAAATAGTGCAAAACATTTATATGTATGTGCTAGTTGGATTTTATTGTCAACTTAATACAACCTAGAGTTACCTGGAAAGAAGGAACCTCGGCTGAGGAATTATCAGATCAGATTGGCCGGTTGCCATATCTATGGGAGATTATTCCTTCATGGCTCTTGCTTCCAGGGTCAGGCCTTGAGTCCTTGCCCTGATTTCTCTCAGTGATAGACAATGACCTAGAATATAAACTGAAATGAATCCTTTCCTCTGCTAATTGCTTTTGTCCACAGTGTTTATCACAGCAACAGAAAGCAAACTAAACAATTTTTAAAATAGCAAATGCACAGCCAAGATAGGTAATCAAAAAAAAAAAGAGATTCTCAGTGAACCTTAAAGATGTGTCTTACTCTTAAATATGATATAAAGATGCAGAGGCAACCCTGTGTCACAGTTAAAAGCAAAGACAACCTAGTGAGGCTTGAGCTGCCTTTTAAAAAGCCATCTCAGGCTAGGTGTAGAGATGTATATTTGTTATCCCAGCATTGGGAGGCTGAAGCATCAAGATTATCCATGTCTGGACTATAGAGTATGTTAAAGACCAATGTGAGCTACTTAAAGAGGCCTAAAGAGAGTGAATGAGAATGAATGAATTCCAACTGGGTCAGAGTAGCTGCATGGCTACAAGATTGGCATAATGACCAATATAAGTAGCCACACCTCCGCCTGCTGTAAGGAAAGCAAGGCCCATCTGAGGTCAGTACAAGAAGAAAAAACAGAACAGAGAAGCACTATTCACACAAACTGAAGAAATAACCAAATGTTGAAGAGATTTTTGGATATTTAAACTTTTCAAGAGATCTATAATAATAGTCAATGGGTTTTTTAAAGAATAAAAATGCTTGTTCTTTGTACCAGGTACATTTTTTAAGCATTTTATATATATTTTTTTAATTAGTCAAACTGGCAGCCATGGGAAACAGTATCTTACCTCATTCTGTGTAGCTGAGAAGACAAAGGTGCTTTAAACATTACCTTTAACAAATGGTAATGGGAAAACTGGATAGCCATCCTATACTAAATCAATTCAAAGCAGATCAAAGAGCCAAATCTTTTAAACTAGGCAACATACTATAGGATCTACAGCTAAGAAGATGGCTCAATGGCAAAATGGAAACCTGGTTTACAGCATCAATGTAAAGCTGATTGTGGCAGTGTACCATGTCTATAATTCCAATGCTGCCAATCAGTAGATTAGACAGGAAGGATCCTGGGAGTTTGCTGGAGGGCCATTCTGGATAAACTAGAAAGCTCCAGGTTTACAAACTTCATTTTATTCTTTTTAAAAAAAAAATTATTATTTTTATTATTCTTAATTGTGTGTGTGCATGTGCTTCTGTTTCTATGTATGAATCTGTACACCTAAGTGCAGGTGCATGAAGAAGCCACAGACATCAGATTCTGTAGAACTGGAGTTACAGACAGTTGTGAATAACATTATGGGTGTTAGGTATTGAAGTCTGTTTCTCTGGAAAAAAAATGGTACATACTTTTAACTAAGGAGCCATTTCTCCAACCCTTGATAATTTTTTTTTACTTTATGTATATGGATGTTTTGAATTGCTAAAACTGTAGTTGCAAGTGCTTGTGGGCCTTGAATGTGGGTGCTGGAAATTTAACCTGGACCCTCTAGAAAAGGGACCAGTGCTCTTAACCACTAAGCCACCTCTCTAGTCCCCAAGAGACCTTAATTTAAAAAATATAGAAAGCAATAAAGCAAGATACCCAACTTTAACTTCTGACTTCCACATATACACACACTGGTATGTGCACACACATCAGAAAAGGAAAATTCTTAAGACATAATCATAGACAATGACTTTCTAAACATGAATCTAATAGCCTTAGGAAATAATAGCAAAAATTGACAATGGTAAGGTATAAAATTTTAAAGGTTATATGAAACAAAAGAAATAACAGAGAAGAGATAGCCTATAGAATGAAAGAAAATATTTGTTAGCTATTCATCAGACAGATCAATATCCAGAATATATTTTAAAACCAAGCCATCAAAAAATTATTAAATAAAATCACTCCATCCCACCCCAGTCTAATAGCTGTCCTCTATGAGCAAGATGGTTCAAGATCATGATGGAAAACCCACAGAGACTTTGGGAACTCAAGGACTCTAGACCTACAACTGGGGAACCTGCATGGGACCAAACCAGGTCCTCTGCATATGGAAAACAGTTGTGTAGCCTGGTCTGTTTGTGGTACCCCTGGCATTGGGAGCAGAATAATTCCTAGAGCATGAGCTGGCTTTTTGAAGCCCATTCCATATGGTGGGATGCCTTGCTCAGCCTTGATTAGGATGGGGGGGGTGTTGATTCTGCCTCCACTGAATATGCCAAACTTTGTTGACTCCCCATGGGAGGCCTTACCCTTTCTGCTGAGTGGATGTGAATGGGTTGGGAGCAGGGGAGAGGAAGGGGAAGGAGGGAAGAGAGAGGCAACTGTGGTTGATATGTAAAATGAATAAAAATATATAAAAAATTAAAAAGAAAATACAAATAGTGAGAATGCAGGAAGAAAGAGAGCACTTAACACGTCGTGGTGGATGTATAAATTAGTACCAGCATTAGGGGAATCAGAACCGAGTTTTCTCAAGAAGCAAAATACAAGTACCATATGATTCAGCCACACAGTTCAAACATATATATTCTGAGGAATCAGCAATATTCACAGGAAAAAAAAGGTTAGGGAGTCAGCCTAGGTGCCCATCAACAGGTGAATGCATACAGAACTATGTATAGATAGATATACAGTGGGTTAATATTCAGCAACAAGGAAAAATGACACCATGTCATTTTCAGATAGTTAGATGGAACTGTAAATGATTGTGTTGAGTAAAATAACCCAAACTCATAAAGGGAAGTGTTTCTGTTTTCTCTCATCTGTGGAATCTTGGGCTAAGAAAAGATATGAAACAGAAAGAGAATTAGAAGAAAAGGAGATGAGGAAGCGGGGGTTGGGGCTTAAGGAAGGCAATGGGAAGGTGAACTGATCAAAGTATGCTGTATGCAATATGAAAGTATCTCAGTGAAACCCTTTATTTTATACTACTAATGTATATTAATTATAATTAATGCATTCTTACATAGTTATACTACTAATGTGTTATTTAAATGTTTGAAAATAAGGGAAATGTGTTAACTAAGAGGAGTATCAGTAAATAACTTAATAACCTGAGTGAGAAAAAAAATCTCAAATTATTGTAAAATTCAGATTCAGTATCAGACAAAAATGACTTAGTTTAGCTCCATGTTAGTGCTGCCTAGGGTATGGGGGAAACCCCTGTGGCAGACAGGAATTTTAGATGCTCTACCACCTATTGGTACTCATGTACTCATGCCCTGTGTGACTCCCTTAAACATGTGCTGAAGCTCATGGCTGCTTCGAACAAAACAAACTATGTAGATGTGGTGGAATATCACTTTGAGGTTGTGACATGTGACTTCTGTCTTATACTTGTGAAATAAGCTGTAGGGTAAGGAGTTGCATTGTGACAGACTCAAATAGCAAGGAGCTGTTTGGATATAGAAATGCAATTCATTCTCATGTGTTGACCTAACACTGTTTAATTTCCTCCTAGTTTAAAGGGTTTGTCCAAAGATCCATTTAATTTCCTTTGAAGAGAGTCACATTACTCATAAGCATTGTCAGCTTTGTTCTTCCACCCTGAGCTAATTAGACCTCCAGAGCAGCGTTGAGAGCCCATCCTGGAAGCATCCTTGTCTTATGTCTGTAAAGAAAAGAATGCTTCCAAGGTCACCTACTTGCAAATGATAATTGTTATTAAGTTTTTGGTGAGTATCCTTCCAAAAATTAAGGCAGTCCCTTTCATTCCCAGTTTAGTAAGAATTATCATCAAGGAATGTTTTAGTGAAGAGATTCTCTTCATCTTATCAGGCTAAAGAAATTTGCTTTTCCTTGGAGTTGGCTAAAGTTTTAATGAGAAGTTTTCCTGTTAAGATCACAATAGTTTTTCCCTCCTTTGATTTGTGCCCTGTTCTTTCTTCATCCAGGTACAAGATGATCTCCGAATTCACCTGGCCTAACCATGACCTTCCTTCAGACAAAGAGGCTGTCAAGAAACTCATAGAACGATGTGGTTTTCAGGATGATGTAGCTTATGGGAAGACCAAAATTTTCATTCGAACACCCCGCACATTGTTCACCTTGGAAGAACTTCGTGCCCAGATGCTTGTGAGGATTGTCCTCTTCCTACAAAAGGTAACTTCATGCTTTACATGTAAGAATGTCTTTGCATGTTCAAAACTTTACTAAATGTTTTTCTTGATTCAAGAAATGTATGTGGGCCTGGAGAAATGACTCAGCAGTTGCAAGCACTGGCTGCTATTCCAGATGCCCTGAGTTGAATTCCCAGCAACCACATGTTGACTGCCGTCTGTAATAAGATCTATTGCCCTCTTCTTGCCTGCAAGCATACATACAAGCAGAGCACTGTATACATAATCTTTGAAAGAAAGAAAGAAAGAAAGAAAGAAAGAAAGAAAGAAAGAAAGAAAGAAAGAAAGAGAGAGAGAGAGAGATGGATGGAGGGAGGGAGGGGGGAGGGAGGAAGGAAGGAAGAAAAAAGAAAAGAAAGAATGAAATATGTGTGGATAGGTGGATGGTATAGTTTGTGGGTCTTCGCACACCTTCACATTTTACTTCCTTCACAAATGCAGAACATATTTGGCCATACACCTTCAAAACTCAAAAAATATTTTGTCTAACGGTGTTTAAAGTTAGGTATCTACTTTTGCAATTAAACATTTGTTTTCTCTCAGCTTAAATATTTAAAGGACCTTTTAAGAATCTTGTATGTTTATAGATTAGAATAAATGGGTTAATAATTAAGAGAGCTAGCCAATAAGAAGCCTGAGTCATTGGCTGAACATTTCATAATTTTAAAAAAAAAAAGAATCTAAGAATCTTGTATTTTACCCCATGGCAATGGGCAGAGATCTTGTTGGTGATGTTCTTAGTCAGAGGCAGAGAAGACGGCTGTGCTTTGTTCATCCTCACTTGATACCTAGCTTGGTGGCCAAAGTTGATTTCAAAAATTGTACCTATATTTGTTATGTTTATGGTCATCCCATAAGCAATCCTTACACCACCACTACCTCAGATGTGGATGCTAATTCCACATCTCATTGACTTGTAGCTCTCATCATGGATGTGTTCAGGGCTGCATCTCATGCATCTCATTAGATGCACATATTCATTCTTTTGATCCCCATTCCTTTTCATCATAGCTTCCACTTTAAAATAAAGTTATATGTGTGAACAAGGCATGATGGCTCACACTTGTAATTATAGCACTCAGGAATATGAGTCAAGAAGATCACAAGTTTGAAACCAGCCTAGACTACATAGTGAATTTTAGATCAGCCTGAACCACAGTAAAAGTCCTTGTCTCAAAAATAAAAAGAATAGGTGTGTGTGTGTGTGTGTGTGTGTGTGATACATATATATTATGTGTATAATTTTAATTGCATACTTCTGTGAAGATGTTCAGGGTTATAACATATCTCTTTATATAACTGATACAAGTACTGCCAGGTTCTTATTCAGAGCAACTACCAATTGGTACAACCATTACCTGTTGGTTATCTATTGAGGGTGACTGTGTACCCGTATCCCCATCAGTATGATATTGCTCCCTCTCCCTACATTTTATCAGACTAATCAGTACAATGACATTTCATTGTTGTTTTATGTTCCATTTACCTGATTACTATTGAACTTGAGCATTTCAATAATTGATTGATTATTTGGGGGGTCTGTAAATTGCCTATTCATATCTTTTACAATAATTTTATCCTTTGAGAATTTCATAAATGCATTTTCAGTATAAAAACACACACATCATCATCATCTTCTTCTTCTCCCCTTACCACCCTTTCTACTCCCTCACAATCCTTGCCTTTGAACTTTGAGATTACTTCTCTCTCTCCCTCTTTCCCTATTGAGTTCAATTTGTATTGCTTAGGGTAGCTCTCACAGTCTTTCAGCCACCTCTTCTACCCTGAGCCTTGGAGGGAGTGGTGTGATATGACTGTCTGAGGATTCCACAGTCTTTTGTTTTCTGTATGTTAACCAGTTAAGGGTCTCAGTGTTAATGTCCATCTCCTGTAAGGAGTTTTTCTGATGAGGGATGGTTGAGAGGTACTTTCCTTATGGGTACAACAATAAGTCATTTTAGGAATCAATTTAATAATAGTATTGGGTTTTCCCCTAAGGCCTGTGGCCTAGCTATCCACAGGCTCTTTATCCCTTTAATAGTGCCAAATACGGGTTCCATCTCATAGAGCAGGCCTTTGATCCAATCAGAAAGTTGTTGACAACTCCCATAACATTCATAACTATTGCACCAGTGGGCCTATCTTGTCAGGCCGGGAATTATTATAGCTCGAAGGGTTCCCAGCTTGGTGAGATTGGTGCTTACTCTTCTCTGGCATCATGCAAGCACCTTCCAGAACTATGAACACTAGTCAGGAGAGATGAAGCTTCCAAGTTAGTACCAGCATTATACCTCCTTGTTCTGTGATTCAAGTGTCTAGTGTCTTCAGCAATAGAGCCTATAGTTAAGTTCTGGGAGATAGGAGTACCAACAATAGCTTAGTAACACTTGGGGTCTACATGACCTCAATGGCAAAATCAAACAGATTTAACCTATTCCTGGTGCTGAGGTTTTTATTTGCTAGTATGAGGTATCTGGAGCATTATCCCCCTATTGTGGGGTAATTCCAATAAACCTCTTTATATACTTATGCATTTTATGAAGCATCTATTGTTTTAGGTCATTTGTCCATTTTCTTCAAGTTGGTGACTTCTTGACAATAAGAATTCCTTGAATATTTTTCCTTTTTTATTTAAATTTGAAACAAGGTTGCTTTACATGTCAATCTCAGTTCCTTCACCCTCCCATACTCCCCTTTTACCCCCACCAAACCCCAGCCCATTCCCTTTCTGCTCGCCAGAGAGGGTGAGGCCTTTCATGGGGATTCTTCAGAGTTTGTCATATCATTTAGGGCAGGGCCTAGGCCCTCTCCCATGTGTCTAGGCTGAGCAGGTATCCCTCTATGTGGGATGGACTCCCAAAATCCATTCGTATACTGATCCAATACTGATCCCCATAGACTGCCCAGTCCTCCTAACTAACACCCACATTCAGGGGGTCTGGGTCTGTCCTATGCTGGTTTCCCAGCTATCAGACTGGGGTATATGAGCTTCCCCTTGTTCAGGTCAGCTGATTCTGTGGGTTTCTTCAACCTGGTCTTGACCCCTTTGCTCATCACTCCTCCATCTCTATCATTGGATTCCAGGAGTTCAGCTAGTGTTTAGCTGTAGGTGTCTTCTTCTACTTCCATCAGCTACTAGATGAAGGCTCTAGGATGGGATATAAGGTAGTCTCAATCTCATTATCATGAAAGGGCATTTAAGGTAACCTCTCCACTATTGCTTAGATTGTTAGTTGGGTTCATCCTTATATATCTCTGGACATTTCCCTAGTGTCAGATTTCTCCTTAAATCTATAATGGCTCCCTCTATTATAATATCTCTTTTCTCATTCTCCTCTAATCTTTCACTGTCTCAGTCTTCCTGCTCCCTCCTGCCCATCTCTCCCCTCCTCTTCTCTCCTTTTCTTTTCTCCTAACTCCCTCTCCCCTCCCTTCATGCTCCCAATTTGCTCAGGAGATCTTGTCCCTTTTCCCTTCTCCAGGGGAGAATGTGTGTCTCTCTTAGGCAGGGGGATCTCTTAAGCTCCAAAACAACCAGGGCTATGCAAAACAGCCTTGTCTCAATAAAACAACAAAAATTGATAAATGAACTCTGGCTCCTGTGTCCATTACCATTTTATTAGTATACAAATTTCCTTTCATCTTTAATAAATTATAAAATTGCATGTATTCCAAAGAGTTGTTTTAAAATAACTTTATGGTTTATTATTATTAAAGGTTTGATTTGTAAACCTATTTGACATATATAACTAACTGTTACCTAAAACTTTCTCGGGTGAATAGGGTTTACAGCAGGAAACATTGAAGAAACCCTGTGTGGGTATACAGTAGGATTTAACCATATATATCTCACAATATCAATTTTAATGTGTGTAATGGGGGTCACTAAACATAACATTAATTATTATTAGGATTACACTGAATTTACTAAGTCATTTAAAAGGATTAACAATTGTGCAGTATTAAATCTTATTATTATGAGTACAATCATCTTCATTGGCCTTTAGACTAAAAGAGGACTTAGGATTCATGATTAATTCATAGATACTTTATTATTTTTGTTGCTAGTATGGGTTTATTATATTTTCTACATAGTAATGTTGGTGCAGAGAATAATATTGGCAATGTTGGTTTTTCTGCATCCAGTGAAATGCTTCTTAATTCTTATTTGTTGACTAGTTTTCCTGGGTAAATGATTGCATCATATGCAAACATAAAAAATTATCTCTTCCCTTACAGTTGCCAAGGTGTTTCTAAGTATTGTATTGGTCTCCATTCAGTTTTCCTAGAATGCAAAATAACTTTTAAACTGTACTACAAATTTTTGTTTAATCCTCAATTTCCTTGTACCAATTGCATTTTGAATATTGCCTTTGCCTACTTATAGTTTCATTTTTATGAATGATTGTGAACTCGGATCTTTATTTTCCAAAACACTAAACTATTTTCATATACCTGTCACAG
This sequence comes from Cricetiscus sungorus, assembly GCA_030556225.1. NCBI lineage: Eukaryota > Metazoa > Chordata > Mammalia > Rodentia > Cricetidae > Cricetiscus > Cricetiscus sungorus. Next base: position 58,194,414 of record JANBXA010000069.1, on the reverse strand, counting down.
ATCTTCAAGTTGTTTCCCTTAATCCTTGGTGCTCATCTTTGATGGGATTTGTGGTGGGTGGACTGATTGGTTGATTGGTTTGCTGTTTAGTATCTTTGAGGTAGGCTCTGACTATGTAATTCAAGCTTGAATTCATGGTCATCCTGCTTCAATCTTCTTGAGAGTTTGGGAAAGTGTATATATACCCATGCCCAGTTATTGCTTATGATTTTGTTGTTAATTTTTTGTTGTCTTATTTTACATCTAAAACTGTTTTTGCACAGTCTTTTGAAACAGGTTAACTGGCTTAGAAGTTAGTCTGTTCAGGTTCACATTCTTAGGAAGCCACCTGGAAGGGGCATTTTGTGAACATAACTTGGCAATTTTGTTGAGGCTTTGTGTTTTCTTTTGTTTGTTTTTTTATCTGTTTTGCTTAAGACAGGTTTAGAATGTAGGCCATGCTAACTTGATATTCAGTTTCACAGAGTGTTGGGATTATAGAAATGTGTCACCTTGGCAGCTAGCTTTTTCTTGTTCTTTGTGATGATTTGTTTTTATTTTGTATCTGTTGTAGAATCAGTTTTGATAACGTTTCTCTCTAGAAAATCAACCAGATTCTACAGCCATTTTTCTTATACTCACTTTGTTTTTCTTTGTCAGCTTTAGTGATGTATTTTATTATGTTTTCCCATAATAAAATGTGTCTCCATTTTACCTATTCTGTAATTTTCTTTTAATGTGTTTTATCTTGTCAAATCTTTTTTAATATGAAGAGCAGAAGTGAGATTATTTTCCCCCAATTTCTTTCACATGTGTTAATGATGGACTATGGAATTTGTTCGGGATTTGATTTGCTTTTCTTGTATATGACTAGCTACTCTCACATTTAAGTGTGTGTGTGTGAGAGAGAGAGGGAGGGAGGGAGGGAGGGAGGGAGGGAGGGAGGGAGGGAAGCAGAGGGAGAGAGATTTCTTTTGTCCCCAGTAGTTTTTTGTTTGTTTGTTTAAGATTATTATTTCAGCATGGGAACATATACCTGTAATTTCAGCACTTAGAAGACAGCGGTAGGAAGATCACAGGTTTGAGACAAGCCTGAGCTACATAATGAGTTTCTGGCAAACATGAGCTATATAGGAAGACCTGGGTCAAAAAAATCAAGAGCTAGGGATGTAGCTTAGTGCTTACCTAGTCTGTACAAGGCTCTAGATTTAGCCTCTGACATACACACACAAAAAAACCAGGGATCAGTGTAATAGTTTATGATATTGAGCTTGAACACATGAGTTCAAACCAGGGATCTACATGATAGAAGAGAAACAACTCCAATGTGTTGTTCAATGCTTTTGCTCCCAACTCCCAAATATATTGCATACTGAGGCTTATTCTTAGTTATGAATGCCTGACCTTAGTTTGGCTTGTTTCTAGTCTGCTTTTTTTAAATTATCCCATCTGCCTTTTGCCTCTGGGCTTTTCCTGTTCTCTTCTGTAAATCTTACTCTTACTCTGTGGACTGCTATGTAGCTAGATGACTGGGTGGCTGCCCCCTGACACCCTTCTCTCCTTGTTCTCTTACCCTCCCTCCTTCCTCCTTGTTTCTCCTTCTATTTATACTCTCTGTCTACCAGCCCTTCCTATCCTTGCTCCTGCCTCACTATTAGCTGTTCAGCTCTTTATTAGACCACCAGGTGTTTCAGACAAAGAACCAGAGTGTCACTAAGATAAACAAATGCAGCATAAACAAAAATCACACAACCTTAAAATAATATTCTACCACACTCATGGGTTATCATCTGACCTCTGCTCACATGCCATGGTATATGCATCCACACACATATACATACAAATACAACAAAATAAGTAAATAAAAATTAGTCATTTTTTATTTTTAAAATCAATTCCAGGCAATGCATGTTTTAGGTATATGTTATTCCACTTTCTACTTTTGTGACTTTTTTACTTCTGTTGCTCAAGAACACATTAAGGATCTAATGGAATTTATCATACCATATTAAATTAATAATTATTGTCATTATCTGATAGTTGATCTTTTTACCAGCTCCGTTGGCTGAAGCCTGTGTCTTTACAGATGGTCAGGGACAGCCTAAACTTGCTGAGACAGCATGCACTATCATATATCAAAGCACAGTCCACATACTGTGGGCCACCGTTCCTGGAAGCCTGTCACATACCCTGCTGTCAGTTTAGAATTCTGTTGAAGTATATTTTAAAAACTTGATATAATGTGTTAATTATAGTGTTTTTATAGGATAGCTTTTCATTTTTTTTAAATCACATGTTACAAGGGTGGCCCATATATCACAAGGACTGCCCTTGTTGGTTTGTCTTAGTCAACAATTTAACTTTATCTGTATGTTCTTGCATTTGTTTGTTAAATTTGTTATAATAAAGCCCCCATCACAAGAACACTCCTGTGAAGAATTAAGGTAGCTCATCAACACATAAGCTTACAATGAAGATTTTGAATTCAAAAACTAGGAATAATATCACTGTTAATTATAAGTGGCCTCCAAGTTTTATATAAGGAACTGAGTAAACTAACCATAAGACAGACTAGATAGATCATTTTCCAACCAGGATTTTGTTGTTTCTGCAGTCCGCTTACGCCCTCCTCACATGTATTGTTGACTGTGAAGCTTTGTCAAGAGAGGGAAGAAACCATGTGGACTTCATAGGCTTCTAAGCAAAGCCCTCTCCCTTCTATGTGAAACCAACCATATGCTTTGGTATTTCTCAGACTAAAGGCAAAATCATTATTGCTCAAAAAAAAAAAAAAATACTTTTACCCTTAAAGACACAAACCAAAAAGTTTCCTAAAATGTTATATTACTGATGATGCTCTTCCAGTTACTTTATATATTAACTACATAGTTTGAGAACCTTTCAAACATGTTCATTTGGTAACTAAGGGAACTAAAACCAGAGTGGTGAAGTAACTAATGGAGTCACATGGATGATGAATGCTGAAATTGGAATTTGAACTCAGTAACCTGCCTCCCACCCACACACTGCACTTGCCCAATATGGTATGGTTCAGGATTCCCTGCTGTGAGGAAAAACAGGTGTGACTCACACACTTAGAGGAACATTTGTAAAACCAGCAACAAAGGTGATGTTGAGGAAGCCAATAGTTAGCAGAGTTCCTTTGCTAAATAACCTTCGTAGACACCCAGCAGTGTCTGAATCATTCACTGTAAAACATGTAGACTAAGGTATGCTCTTAATACAAGTAGGGAAAGTGCTTATGTGGGAAGCATGAGTCAGCTCTTGACAAGGTCACTGAAACATGGTCAGTGAGTGCTGTATTCTGATGTGTTCTCTGTGAGCCATGGGTGGAAAAGGAAAGATGTGGCTGCTGACAGAGAGGGGTACATTACTGTGTAGTCCTGTTGCCAGTCTACTCTGCTGTATTAACAAAATACATGCTCACAAATATGTCCTTGACCTTGCCCAACTGTGGAAAGAAATACGAAGTACCTTAGACTGAACAGTAGCTTCTGTTACCTTTGTAGTATTTTTTAATGAGTAATAAACATGGATTTGTTTATTATTTCTAAATGGAGATGTGAAAATGAGCAAGATCAGGTTCTACTCACAAGAAACTCAACACAAAAGAAATGTGTTAACACTCAGACTAGTGGGATGAAGGAATTGTGATGATCTGGAGTAGGTGGTGACTGGCAGAGGGACTCAGGAAAAGATCCTACCTAAGCTCAGGAGAAAAGGGTTGGAGGGGATACCAAATTCTTACCAAAACCTTAGCTTTTCTGGATCTATATTTTACTTGAAAATCTATTTCTACTAATATAGTAGAAAAGGGACCATGGGAAGGGAGGAATAGATCTTAAGAAAAGCATGTGCATTTGATGTGAAAGCAGAAGGAAGATTATCTGGGAAGAGGAAGAGACCTGCAAAAAGGGGGTAAGGGGACTAAGAAAAGGGAGGGTGAATAAGAACAAAGTGTATGAATGAAAATGCCAAAATAAAGCTTATTACTTTATTGCAGGGAGATCATTTGTTTAAGACGGATCTTGTGTAGCCAAGACTGCCCTCAAACTCACTAGGATTGTTCTGAACTGCTGACCCTTCTGCCCGCACCTCTTGAGTCCTGGGATTACAGACATGCATCATAACACCCAGAAAAATCCATTATTTTGTTTACTGTCCCAGTTATTTTTCTATTACTGTGGAGAGACACTATGACTGAGGGAACATCTGAAAGAAAGCATTTAATTTAGGAACTCTGAATTCCAGAGCTTCGAGTTCATGATCATAGTGTGGGGGAGGGAGCATGATAGCAAGCAGACAGGCAGGCAAGCATAGTGCTGGAGCAGTACCTGAGATATTATTTCCTGATCCATAGGCATGAGGCAGAGATGAAGGAGTGGGTATAGTGTGGACTTTTAAACCTCAAAACCCAATGACACATTTCCTCTAGCATATGGGTACAAAGTATTCAAATATATGAGTCTATAGTGGCCATTCTCATTCAAACTATCACAGTAACCTTTTTTTAAAAGACAATACATTTATAGTAAGGACAGATCTTAATCTGTAGTGGACTGACAATTGGTACAGGTGGAATTTATTAGTGCTGGATCGTTGCTATTAAAGTGAATTAACTGACACTAAGGTTCATGAGTAAAATAAACTTCTTAGGACAAATATAGGCACAAGGTCTTATACAAAAATATTCAAACTTGTTTTCTTATAATATATATATATATATATATATATATATATATATATATACACTAATCTGTGGAATGACTAAAATAGCACTTCCCGTGTTGTAGAAAAGTTCTTGCCCTTCATTCATATATCCAGATGGGTACTAGTTAGCACAGAGGCCAGGAGACATACATAGCCTTACCTTCAGTCTTACAGCCAGCATGCAAGTGTATACTAATGAAGTATACAGAGCTGGCTCATGACTTTCTTCTCAAAGTACCTGGACCAACAAACTCCCAATATGCCAAGGTTCCTTATTAATAAGTGCTAGTTGGGTCTGGCAGCCTGATATAGTTACACATTGGGAGGCGGGCATGTTTTGTTTTGGTTTTGTCATGGCCTAAAACATTTGCTTCTTATATTCTCCTTTGCATAGTTTTCCTATGCTTACAACCTCAGGGTTGGCTCACCCACACCTGAGCTAACAGGGTTGGCACTATTGTGCTGCCCTGGTGAGGTTCAGGGCCTGCTCTCACGGAGTGTTGTAAGTTGTAGAGAGCAGGGCAGCTCTCCCACTCTTGTTACTTCAAGGCCTTAGATGGGGGTAGGAGAAGGGCATCTCTTCCCCAGCCCATGCCTCCATGTGGGAGATGAGGGGTGGGGCTAGGTCTCCCACAGTCACATTCTCTGGGTTGGCTCACCTATGCTGTCATCAACAGGGTCCTCTCTGCTGTGCTACCCAGACAAAGTGCAAGGCAGGCTTTCCCATGAGTTGCTGCTGGTCAAGGGTTCAGCTCCCTCACCATCTGAGCCTGCTTCCTTCCTCTGTCATCTTTTCCAGATATGTCTCTATCCACAGGACCTGAACCATTCTGTCTTTTCTGTCTCTGTCTCCCATGAACCACCATACCATACCTCTGCTCACACTAATAGCATCCATCTGGCTGGTACAGCAAGGTACCAGGTGGGCCCATGTTTTCTTCTTGAGAGCCAGAGTGAATAGGCCCAGATCTGTGTGTAGGTCTCCTTGTCCCACTGGGGTCATCCTGGTGGTGTGCTGAGCCCTGCCACCTCATCACAAAGAGATCATTATAGTGCCCACCTGCCCATAGTGCATTTGGGTGCATGATTGGGGGGGGGGTTCTCCAGAGTCTGGTTGTGGCCCCAGGGGTTAGCATCCCCCACAGGCATGTGGTGAGGTGTGCACATTTTTAAGTACATGAAGATTACTCAATTTCGTTTCTTTGTTGTTTTCTGCTGCATATGTCAGGCTTGGGGGCGGAGCATCTGGGGATGCTTCTGTCTTCACCTCCCACTGCTTTTCTTGCAAGCTTAGCTGTAGCTGTTACATGTTTATGTATCAATAGGTCTATAGGCTAGTGTCTTGCCATATTCCATGGAAATAGAAAAGCGGTGTGGTCAGTTTTGGAGCTTTAAATAGATCTGTATCAAAAGAGAAGCAGAGTAGTTAATCAAAAGCCTGATGATATACCCTGGAGAAAACTAGTGAGAGCCTCGGTCACATTAGTGGTAGCTGAGATGAGAGGAAATTCCCAGACCATGAGAGTTTTTTAGATGGGAAGTTGATATGAGGCAGAAATGAGGCGTTCCTATTCTTCCAAGTTAGGGTCCTAGATATCTAATGTCAAGAAAGACTAAGACAGAGAATGTGTAGTCACAGACTTATATTTTCAGGATATTAGGAGTGTAGGCATGATGTTTTAGTTATGTGTGAGACATTCAACTGGAAATGGCCAGCAAGTAGGTGGGAGTGGAAGGGAAGAAAGGAAGTAGCAATTTTTAAATATGAAATGACCAGTGTGTTTAAAAAAAAAAAAAGCTGGGATAAATACAGGATGCAGGAGAACAAAATCCAAGGCACAGAGTCCTCCAGCAAGAAAGCATATTGGACAAGGTGTTTATTTTCTGTAACATCTAGGAGACTTCAACTATTGAATTTGAAACCTTATCCTGCATATTACTGAACAGTGCTATTAGAATATTATTATATACAGGTCATTGATCTTACTATTCTGAAGAAAATTTATGATATAAGCCAATAACTGAGCCATTTAAATATGTCTCTACATCTGCACCTTGACAAATGACAGCCTTTTAGAAAAATAAAAAACACTTTAGCAAAAATTTAACACTGAAACCACAAGGCATTCTTCCCCTGCCCTCCTCAGCACCCTCCTTCTCCTGCCCAATTGGTGAATAAAATGACAAAAGCATATTTGGAAAATAATGATGACTTGTCAAAATCAATTTGTCTCTTACTTATCTTCTCATAGATAAGGCAAGTGTCATCTATTGCCCTTCCCCAGCCCACTCCCCCCACTACCAGTAAGTGTTCTCTGCCTCCCTTCCCAACCCATTCCCCCACATTGGATGCAGATGATTTGCTCTCCAGAAAGAGCAGCAAACCCGTTGCCTGGGTGATAGCTCATTACTACGGCAACCAATTTGGTGCATCAGTATGAATCCCAATTTTAAAATGTAATTATGCCAAGATGTGTACATATGCTTCAGATTTACTTAAAAGAAATCTGTTCCCCATTAGAAAGAAAAGGTTTCCTGTGTTAGATGAAAAAAGATGGGGGGGGCTTTATTTTCTTCTATCTTAGGCTAAATGCACCTTTCATTTGAGTCTCCACTGTGTCAGTAAAACAGCTTGTTTCGGTTTTTCCCTTACCACTTTTGTTTTAACTTGAGATGTTCCCTTTCCCAGGCACGTCTCTCTTGAGACCTGTCACTCATAGCCCAACAGATGTTGTCTCCATGACAACACTGTCTGGCCCCTATAGGTGGTATCAGGGAAAGGGGGATGGGTAGAAACAGGCTACATTTTCATTGCTCTTTTCTTTTTTAATTGCTACAAGCTTGAGAGATTGACTCTTTGCAAAGCATTCATTAGTAAAAGGAAAGGGATTTAGTGAATAGATGTTTACACTAAATCACAATATTCGTGCTACCCCATACTCAGAGGAACAAGCTCATGAATAAGAAATATACAATCACAAGTGTAGCTGGAGATGTGCACAGACACACCAAACAAAAGCCATTGAGTTGCTGCTGAGCAATTCATTTTTGCTCTTTCTCTAACAGAAATGATTGTTTAAAGATACAAAGGGCGTATTTGGGTGCGAAGAGTATTTATTTTAGTTACCTGTCTTATTAAACATGCCTACTAAATCATGAAATCCTTGCAACTCATTAAGCACCCGGCTTTATACTCTGCTCCAGAAGCCATCTTCAGTTTGGGCTTTCTAACATACTTGTTTCCTCTCCTGCCTACACCTCTGCCTCACTGCTTGGCTGGTCTTCTCTGATTCTTGTAAAGATCCAAATATTTTATTATAATGGCTATTCACCACTTTGGAAAATAACTGTCCTATGAAGTAAAGAATTTTTAGTTTTGGGAGGATTGTTTATTTGTTCACTTTGTTGTTGTTTTGGTGGGGGATTCTGTGTGGTGTGCTGGGGATGGACCCAGACCTCAACATTTACTTTGCATTGAACCATATCCCTAGTGCAAGTTTAAAAAGTACTTTTTTTTTCACATTTCATTAGCCTAAGAAAATGTAACTGTTTAACAAAGTGAATTTATAATAAGATGCACATTGTTTAAGTATGAGCACTGCAGTGCTGGTGTACTTTTTCTTCTTTCTCTTGCTTAGCAAATTTATGAAACTACTACCAAATGATATGTGAGTCAGAGACTTCCAGTGTAACAGCACCAATGAGCTCCAGGTTCAGTTACGTTCTCAAAAAAAAGGGGGCAGAAAGCAATAGATGAAAACACCCATTGTCAACAATTAGCCTTCACATGTGTGAGCATAGCTATGCTTGCCCACTTACAGGCATGTTCGTATACAGACATGTACACATGCATACATCATACACATGGTAAGACATGAGAACTTTCCAAGGGGTAATTTAGCAGTAGGTTAAAAAAATATCTAAAAATGTGTTTGCCTCTATTTTAGCTGCTATACTTCTAGTAATTAATATTAAATTTTTTAATGTAATTAAAATGTATATGTAAAATTTTTACTTGTAACATTTCTTATGAAAGTAGAAGAAATGAAAAATACATCAATGCAACAGAAAACTATGCAACTACTAACAGTAACTATGTAAAAAATACGAACATCAAAATATTCATGATCAATGGTAGGTAAAATAAATACTATACAATGAGAAGCTAAGTTTGGGCTGGATGGTGTTGGTACACGCCTTTAATCCCAGCACTCGGGAAACAGAGACAGGCAGATCTCAAGACCAGCCTGGTCTACAGAGCTAGAGCTAATTCTAGGATAGCCTCCAAAGCCACAGAAGAACCTCGTCTCAAAAAAAAAAAAAAAAAAAAAACAATTAAAGAAGCTAAGTTTGATTTCTTCTTAACCATGCTGTTCATTCTGGAACTATCTATTCACACATTCGTCATAAATGAAGTAGAACGGATGACTCATTTGGGGTGCAGGGCTTTATTTTCATTCAGTAGTTTTGTTGGAATGTCTTAACATTGCCAAACATTGTGGTCTATTCAAATTTAGTAAAGTAATGAGAGTCATTTTTTTTTTTTAAGAAAATCTAATTACTTCAGATATGGTAGTGCACTCCCTTAATCCAAGAACTTAGGGGGCAGAAGCAGGTAGATCTCTGTAAGTTTGAGGCCATCCTGATCTATATATTAAGTTCCAGGCCAACCAGGGCTATATGGTGAGACCTTGTCTCAAAAAAAGAAAAGAAAAGAAAAAAGAAAGAAAGAAAGAAAATATCTTATTGTAAAATAAGATATTTACCTAGGATATTTCATTTAAATTAGGATATTGAATATAGAGTTGTAAACTCATGTTAACTAAAGATAGTCAGCTATCTTAAATGATCTTATTTTGTATTTGTATAGCTAGGAAATGAACCATTTGCAGAAAATAAATTGATGATGGATATTCTTGGAGAACTAAGATATAATCAAGCATCATTTAAATTCGCTTTTACAGGCTATGTACTTTGAATTTATTGAGCTTGAAATGAATAGGTTATAAATAGAAACAACATATAGCTGTAATCTCATTACTTCATCCTAATTTTTTAATTAATGTTTTTATTAAAATTAATACATTTTAAGTTTTTTATTCAATATAACACCAACCCAGTCATTGTCCAACTCTCTCTTATGCACAGTTTTAAAACTCAAAGTCACACTTTGTGCATCATGCATGAGTATTCTCATATGAAAACCACCTACAACATTAACATTCCCCAGCTTGCATGACCTTCCAAGCTTCCTTTCTTAACTCTTAACCTTACTATACCATAACCACAATCAGTGATGCTGTTCATCTGTTCATAAACCCTTCAGTCTCCTACAAAATTAAAAACAGAATCTTCAGCACCTCATTCAACCAACTACATGTCCTCTCATGTCATTGTTTCACTTTACTGAATCTGCTAACATATCTGTATCTCACCGCCATGCTTTTCCATGTGCTGCCTGCTGGTTCTCAGTGTTCTTCAAACAATAGTGTCTCTCACTGTAGTCTTCTCAGTGAAACCATCTAAATAGCCATCTTTACTTCTCTCCACTGGTTGTCTGTGGTTTGTGGGGCTAAGATAGTGGATTCAGTGGGAGGCAGATCCCATGAGCCTGATGTTGGTTACAGAATTTAGATTCACGGGCTCTAGATCATCCTCACTTTTATCTGTAAAATTATAGAGTTGGTGAGGCACATTTGTGAGACAATGTGGGAAATATATTACTGATAAGTTATGCATTGTGAGTTATAAGAAGAACTGATTCGAGGTCATTTCTTTAAAGCTGGTGCTTTTTTATTTGTTTGGTTGTTATTTGTTTTTTCAAGACAGGGTTTCTCTGTCGCTTTGGAGCCTGTCCTGGAACTAAATCTGTAGACCAGGCTGGCCTCCAACTCACAGAGATCCGATTATCTTGGCCTCCCAAGTTCTGGGATTAAAGGCATGCACAACACCACCCAAATAAAACTAGTATTTTCTTTTTTGAATGAGCAAAGAGTGCAATCTTAAGGATTGTATGACCCCCTGGGAGTATGCTATTTCCCTAAAGTATGAATTTCCCTAAAGTATGCCAGGAGGCATCAGGGCAGAGAATCTCTCAACATGTGATTTATAAGAACTTAGCTTAAAAAACAAAATGTTTGTTGTGTTTTATAATTTATGTACTCTTTACCTAGTATCTAAAGCTTAAACTATGTACTAACTTTGTATATCTAACTCTTCTCTTCAACTAGGTTATCAGTAGTTGAGTGAATGGCATCCTGATACATGAGTGATTGGGTTCCACCCGAGACCACCAGCATAGTGCCTGGTACAGTCTGTTTCTTACTAGCTAGCTGTCTTATGTATGAAAGACAGATACTAGTGAGTACATGAGAGCTATTTGTGTACATTCAAGTGAGACCCCTTGACAGTACCAAGCAAGTGAAGTATGTGCAAGAAACATCCTCAACTGAGAAAAAGTCCCAAAGTTTTAATTCTTTCCCAGTTAGAGAATCCTTAAATTCTTGCTGACTTCTAGTCTCCACTCTGGTTCTACCTAGCCACAGATAGTTCTTCACTTTAGTTTACCATACAGCATTGGGGTCCAGTCTCAGCTCCACAGGACAACATGTTTAGATCATGTATGGCTCAGTTTTCTCATCTGTAAAAGGAAAATGAAGCTGTACTTAGGAGTGTAGTAACAAGTATTAGATTAGCTAAAGTATTTGACGTAATTTGAATACTCTGTAAGCACTCTCTCTGTTATTGTTAATACTAATATTGCTGATTTGGGTTTGCACCAAGTTATTGCTGCATCTGTGCTATGTAACCATTTATTGGTGCCTAGGACTACTGGAAATGATTGTTACAAACATGGTGGCTTAAAACAACAGAAATGTATTCTTTCTCAATTCTAGAGGAAAGTTTTAATTCAGTATACTGAGCCAAAACAAGTTGTTAGCAAGATGGCATTCTCTCTAGGTGGAGGAAATAAATCCCCTACCTCTCCCAGTTTCTGATAGATACTTTCATTCTGTGGCTTGTGGATACATCACTTCATCTTGCCATCTACCTTCATGGAAGCAGCTGTCTGTTCCCACATCTTCAATTCTCCCACTGCCACATCCTTGTGAATTGCATTTCATTTAGGGTCCAAACAGATAATTAAGTATATACAACCTGTGTAAAAAGCCTTAGTCATATAAACTCTTAGGCTGTTCGTTGCCATGTAAAATATGTACAGTATTTGTGTCAATTATCTCTTAAAAGCTCGGCCCATAAATATTGTTCTCTAACTTTTGGATGAAGTTTTGTCACCTGGGTCCATATTTTTTTCAGTACCATTTGGCAAGCCAACAGTCTTTAGTCTATTTACCTAGCAGAGAATTTGTAGACTGGTTTTCACTTTTAAATTCACATGTGGGATTCTCTATCCTTCTGGAACCCAGTCTAACAAAATTAGAGGGAAAGGAGGCTTATTTCTCTTAAAAGTGAATTGAATCTACTTAATGGCTGCCCTCTTAGTCCTCTTCAGTAGCAATGTGGAGACTGTTTGTGCTTATCTGTGGAACAGCTGAAAAAAATTCAGTTCCATATGCCTCCTAAGTAAAAAACAGAAAATAAGTTGTTGTAAATTGACTTACAGAAAAATAGAAAATACCCTCCATGGGGGTAATTTGTAAAGAAATGGCACTTTCCCACTAAACACATGCTATCTGATTTCCTGTCAACCACAATAAATGGAGCAGAAAAGATGTGGGAGAGAAATGATCACTGTACTTACAGAGTTCTTTTGCATAGTCACATTTGAGATCCTCTCATTTGAACTGGTGTTAAGAACCTTGACTTTACATTTGGAAACATCCAGTAAAAAATTGAAATGGGATTGGGGTGCAGAAGCCATCAGATCTTCAAACTTTCCTCCTTACTGAAGTAACAGGTTTCAGAGATTAGAAAGACATCTTTTGGAATCCATTATTCAGCCTGCTACACTACCTAGAACTTAGTGAATGGAACAGAATGTGTTTCTTGCTTATTTCTGGAGGCTGGCCAGTCCTATCTACATCCAGGTTGGTGCCATGTGTGGCTCATTTTTCTGAAGTTAGTGGATTATGGGACCATATTCTTTTCATAGGGAAGACAAGACTGACATAAGCATATTTCGAGCTCTTTGGGTCATGTCCATGTCCATCCCACTGGCCAAAAGCGGGTCACATCAACAGGGTCATCTATGAAGGATAGGAAGGAAAAAGTGAGTGCTTGCTGGGCTGTAATATAACCAATCACAGGGTGTTTGAAGGTAACTGTGACCCAAGTCTAAGTCAGCAGCAGAAATACGTGAGAAAACAAATTTAGTGAAAGTACAGTTTGCTCTGCTGTTACAGCAGGTTTCCCCGCCGGCTGCCGCTGGTTCTGCCGCCATGGTCCCACAACCACGTGTGCTCCAAATAACACTCAGAGACTCTGTATTTGATACAATCCTGTTGGCCAATTAGCATTATTGTTTATGGGCTAGCTCTGCCTTAATCATTAACCCATTTCTACTTATCTAAGTATTTCCACGTGGTCGTCTTATCGGGGAGCCGCGCGGCAGGCTTCCTGCTTCTTCCCGGGCTACATCTCGACTCTACCCTACTACTTTTTCTTTCCTCCTTTTGGGCGCCTAGCCCCGCCTATCTTGTTTCCTATTGGCCACAGGGCTTTATTAACCAGTATGAGAAACATATATACAGAATAACATCTCCCATCACTCTGCCTCTTAGTAGGTGGTTAAGGAGCTGGGATTGTCATGGTCTTGGTCTAACCAAATAAATATATTCTCAAATAAGAACCTTGAAAACACTGTTCCATGATTTTTAAAGTTTAAAGGTTCACTCTCCATAAGCATGGAAACTCTTAAGATTCCCTGAGACACCTGTCTCTGCAATGTCATGACTCTCGAGAGTCCATGGCCTGCTGGATCACCTCTCCAGAGGAAATCCCCACAGCAGCTGCAATGAAGCTAGGGCTTTGTTCATGGCTATGCCTTCTCTTGTCACCTTTGCCAAAAGTGTTGAAGAGCTAGCTAATCCAATCTAACCCAAAGATGGTTTCTCTTTTGGAATGAGAATTTTAAAATAAGTGTAATTTAGTATAACTTTTTAATTTGATAAACTTTATTTTTAAAAACTTGGAAATAGAAAACCATGCAATCCTAACTATAGAAGTTCATTGAGTCATATAAACTTTTAAGTCGATAACTTTGGTGTATAATGGTTTTATTTATAGATTTTTGTTAATTTCAGAACCAGTATAGAACTAGCCAGTAATGTTTATTTATTTTAGTTTTTATAGAATTCCAGTCTTCCCTCCCCTGCTTCTCTTCATTTAAGTGTTAAAAGGAATTATTTTTCTCACAGGCCCAGAGAAGGCAGAAACAACACAGTAATGCTGGTGGGCTTTTTTTCCTCAGTCATTTCACTTCCAAAGAGAGAATAGGGGTATGCATTTTCCTTAGTCACTTGACAATGACACTTGGGTGTTGGATGTTATAAAAAAAAAAAAAAAGAAAAAATAATTTTTCATTAAAAACCTAAAACTGAAATGTACAGGGAAATTGGCACTTAATTTATAATATCTGCATTTTATACTGGGAGCTAGCTTTTAAAATGAAGATTTTACATTTTTTATGAAATATTTTTGCTGTGAAAGAATGCTCACTGAAACACAGACTTTTCCATTTGTCAGCTCTCTCAGTAGCCAGCTGTCTTTCATGTTAATGTTTATCCATACTAGACTGCTCTAGAACTGTGGTCATCAACATTGCCCTACTGCTTAAGAAGAACCTAACTGCTACCAACTCTCTATTGTCCCAAACATTTCAGAGTGGCATAGCCTCATGACTATGGGATAGGATGAACTCTTTCTTCTAAGATAATCCCACAATTATTGAGCCCTACTTGCAGGTCAAACTCCCATATGACATTTTCTCAGACAAGCAACTCTCATGTATAATAAATACACTTTGTTTTTTCAGGCCAATAATGATTAATTTAACACACTTATTTACCACCAGGTGCTCTTTGGGAATACAGTCCTGAGTGAGGCAGAAATAGACCTTGTCTTTGTGGCGCACACATTCTAGTCATGGAGTGAAATAAAACATGTGAACAAAGAAATAACTACAAAGTATGGAATATTGTGGGGGAAGGTCCCACAGGACCAGAATGCTTGTAGCCAGGGTGGTCGGTAAAGACCTCTCTGAGGAGGCTTAAAGAATGCCAAGATCTGGCCCAAGGATTAGATCAAAGAGAAAACTGACTGAAGCTAGGGAAATACACAGGCAAAGATCCTGCAAAAAGAGCTGCTCATTTGAAGACCTTTCATGCAGCACCCTGACTGTCTGCACCCCACCACTTTGCACATGTCTGCTTCTTCACGTTCACGTCTCAGTGCAGCAGGGTTTAATCTCTGTGCAAGGTGTCAGCTGGAGCTTGGGTTTGGATTTAGTTTTCTGTAAGGACACCTGAGGGCAGCTATGGGAGAGTTACATGAAATATTCATCACAAACAGTCCGGCAGAGGGGAACAAAAAGGAAGATATATTTTGATGATTCTAAAATAATTCCTTAGCTTATATTCAGAAATAACTACAGGCAGTTTACTGCTGGTGTTTATTGGAAAGGCTGTCTGATGTTGAGGTAGGTGTTCCTGACTTTTCATGAAACTGCTGGTTTGACTGGTGTGTTAGCTGTGGCAAACTCTCTACTATAGATTAATCTATCATCAAGGAATTCTATTATGTGGGTACACCCAGTTGTATATCTGTCTATATATGCTCATCTCCCCAGCTTATGGAATTTCCAGTGACTTTTTTCTCAGTGACTTTTTGCACCGGCTCCAGAGATATTTCTCATTTAACCCTTTTAATGTCTCATCAGAAGAGGGCTGATTAATATGGTGCCTGCTCACATAGAAGTAAGTCCACCTTTATTGTATTCATCAGCTGTAGCTGACAACTAATTTGCATTCCAAAGAATCTAGAGCTCTTATGGACATTCCACACTTTTAAGTTAGGGATAATCTTTACAATGTACACTATCAACTGCCTTTTGTGAGGTGTCTAAGAGATAAAAGCCCTGGCTATGAGTCCTCCCATCCCCATGTAGCTTACATCTTAAGCATAAAATCATTTTAAGGATACATACTTGATTTTAGATGAGGGACAGCATTTCTAAATATAGTAGCAGCCAAAGAATTCATAAAAACCAAATGTTGACAGCTGTTCCTGCCCAGACACTTAAAGCTCTTAATTCTCAAAGCATTATTATATGGTTCTTGTTGCAGAAACAGAAAATTGCCTCCCAGACTGGCATAGGAAATACCACCTTCTTGCTTGATCTCGCTCCCCCTTGTGGTTACTTGATTGTAGTAAGCAATTTCAACAACCCAGCTTACTGTTCAGGGGAAAGGCACTAACAACTAAATTCTTACACAGTTTCAGAAGACATGGGAGTAGTGAGGAGGGGATGTTGTTTTGATTTTTTTCCCAGAAACACTGAGTAAAGTTTTTTATCATGTTTCGTTGTCATGAACTAATAATTATATCAAAGATGCAGTAAAAGGAAAAAATTCAGTCCTGTAAATATAAAAGAAGGCTACTTATTACATATACAGAAAGTTCTCACAGTTACTATGTGAAATTATAAGTATTTTATGGCTTTTAAAAAAAATGAAGAAACTGTTTTCAAAACAAAAATTTCAAGTCAGGCATGGAGGTGCAAACCTATAATCCCAGCACTCCAGAAGATGAGGCAGGATGATCCTGAGCTTGAGGCCAGCCTAGATTACACAGTGAGACCCTGGATAAAAATATTGGGGGGGGGGGTAGGAAGATTGCTTAGTGATTAAAGTGCTTTGTGAGGACCAGCGTTTGGATCTCCAGAACCCATGTAAAATGCTAGGTGTGGTAATCCACCTGTAATTCCAGTTTCTGAACGCACAGAGATAAGAGATCCTAAGAGTAAACTTACCAGGGAGAGCAAGCTCTCTCCATTATCAGTGAGATCTGGGTTTAATTGAGAGACCTTGCCTCAGTGAATAAAGTGGAAGAGCTGTTAGGGGTGATTCCCTGCATGAACTGGGCGTCCACATGCGTGCACCCCCTCGAGCACATGTGCTCACACATGCAGGTATATATATACACTCATCTGAAAATGGTAAAAAAAAAAATATTGTTTTTCAAATGAATAGTGAAGCTTTTAATTGAATAACACTATAATTAAAGTAGCTTAATTGTTGTAATATCAGTTTAGCTAATTCTCTGTAACTGTTTATTGACAGAATACTGTTGCTCAAACTAAGCATTTATGAATAAAAATGTATTAATATATGACTTAAGCATAACCCAAATAAATTTCCTGCTTTTTGATTTGGAAATGAGTACTTCTAAAAAACACAATTCCAATTCTAGAAACCTTGATATGAACCATGATATGAACCATTTGTGCACACGACTTTACATGTGAAGATAGTGCTGTTATTTGTAACTGCAAAGACCATGTGATGATTGTTATGTGACCTCAGTTTTGTATGAAATATATAGACATAAATGTAATGACTTCTGTAAGGAAGCATTATGTAACTAGTACTAATATATTTACTGAAAAAAAAATATTTAAAACATGACTGACAAGAATACAACCTTCATTTGTAAAGACCCTATACAAGTCAAGAGAACATTGAAAGCTAAGAAAAACAGATAAAAGAAATGCAGAGATTAAAATGGAATTGCAAATGGCTAATGAAATATGAGTTTATATGTCAAATGATAGATGAAAATAGTAATAGAAGTTGATTGAAAAATCAATCATTCTTGTTAGCATTATTTTCTGTTCTTAATATATAATTAGGAAAACTCAAATTTCAAAAACATGTTACAAAACATTTCTTTGAAAAGAAATAGATAAGATTTTTCAAAATTGCAAGTATAAGGTTATATTTCCAGTAGAATTTGCTCTATTTTTTGTTTTGTTTTACTTTGTATTTTGGTTTTTTTTGTTTGTTTGTTTTGAGATGGAGTCTAATGTAGCCCAGGATGGCCTCCAACTCACAATGTAAAAAAAAAATAATAATAACCTTGAAATTCTGATCATGCTACCTCTATCCCCACACATACACAGAGAGAGAGAGAGAAAGCTGAGAATACAGGCATAGGCATACACACAGAGAGAGCTGAGATTACAGGCATAGGCATACACACACACACACACACACACACACACACACACACACACACACACACACACACAGAGAGCTGAGAATATAAGCATACACCACCATATACGTTTTATGCAGGGTTAGAGATCAAACCCATGGGCTTCAAGCATGCTATAAGAGCACTCTATTAGCTGAGCTACTTCCTTAGCCCAGGATTTTCATTAATAGAGACAGGCAACATCTGTGTGGAGATATAACACTTGAACATCACTGAACAAGTTCAGTATTTCCCTTTAATTATATCTTTCAAGTATAGTGGCATTTTTTCGTATCAGCACAATGGTCTAGCATGAAGGACATGATGCACTGATTATGTCTTCTGCTGTGTGATAAACCATGTGCCCAGACAGCCAAGCTAAGGTCCCTGAACAGTATCTTGTTGTTGTTGTTGTTATTGTTGTTGTTGTTGTTGTTGTTGTCATCGTCGTCATCGTTGTTGTAATTTACTGGTGACAAGTATTGGTCCTCTTATTTGACCTTTTTATGTTCAACTTGTTTGTATTAACATGCCCTGTTGAAAGGTTCTTGTCCATAATGAGTTCCTTTACCTGCCATCCCCCCCTAGCATCAGTTACAATCTAAGAAAGAAAGTGATAAGGAAGAAGCTAGCTTAAGTAAATAAGAGAACTTTTCCAAGTTATTCTCTTTCCTCAGGGTCTGGAATCCTCTCACAAGAAGTATATTCTTCCAACTTCGTTGTCATGGTGGTTAATGGTGCTATGTTGGGATGCCAGACTATGTTCAGGAACTCTGGTGTCTCAACAAACAACTGTCTGGCACAATCCTCCATTGCCTACACCATAGCCAAGCTGCTAGCAAAAGCTGTGACTATCATTTGAACGTCTCTGCAGAAGCTCGGTTCATAGTGCTGAAACATGTTCCCAAAGCAAGCATTTAAGAATGGAAGTGTATTGATGTATGCCCAGACGTAGTCTACATTTTTCCTTTTATGATTAATTATTAATAAGGGAAACAGAATAACACGTTTACAACCAAGCCAAAACTAAGTCCTCTTAAAATGCCTGTCCTTAATTAGTCAGATGCCTAGCACAAGATGAGTGCTAGTGCACTGTTTTCTATCACCCCGCTAGGCCATGGCAAAGATATGTACTCGTGAGCGGGAGCTGTTAGGGTCCATGGTAGAGTCCCTAGTTAACCATCCAGTGTAAGACGGTCAACACCTGAAGTCTCTCCTCGCAGAGCAGGGCTCCTTCCATCCCTGCAGAGCCAGTCAGGGAGCTGTCCACCTGGGCAGTGCTGGACTTCCTAGTAGCAACTGCTCTGAGTTACTGGACACTATATAGCTGGAGCCTTTTAAAGAGGTTTTTAGTAAAAAGAAATAATAGTGAAAGGCCAGGCATGGTGGCACTCAGAAGGCGGAGACAAGTGAACTCTTGGGCTCTAGGGTAGCCAGAGCTACATAGTGAGACCCTGTCTTGAAAAAGGTAGAGTCTGGAAGTGGGCATCATAAAGACTGATAATCAAATATATCATGTATTTTGACCACGCTCAACATTTCCTCCTCCTGTCCTGCCTGCCTGCTAGTTTTCCTCCTCTTTCCAAATAGACTCCTTTTATGTTCTCTCTCTCTCTCTCTCTCTCTCTCTCTCTCTCTCTCTCTCTCTCTCTCTCTCTCTCTGTGTGTGTGTGTGTGTGTGTGTGTGTGTGTGTGTGTGGCTTATTTCACCTAGTGTATGATCCCTAGTTCCATCTATTTTCCTGCCATTCTCCATGACTGAATAAAATTTCATGGTGTGTGCACCACATTTTCTGTGGATGGTTTCTCTGTTACTCTATGAGTCTATGTCTCTATTACTGAGGATAATGCCTTAGTAGACATGACCAGGCAACACTGGAGCCTGCTGACTTAGATCTTGCTTTTTAAAAGAATTGGTTGCTTCTAGTAACCTCAGGAAATCAGAGATACACAGCTGTCTCATCTTCTCTTTGTGCTCCCTCAAGAAGCTACCTATACTACAGGCATTTGACAGTGGTTTATAGAATTAAAAAGACATTCATAGGTTTCAAGTACATCTCTAGCTGCCATAATATTTTACAAGTCAAAAAAGGTTGAAAGACAAAATAAATACCAGTGTTTTATAAACATACAAAGTATTTTTCAAATAATGCAGCAATAAAAATATAACTGATTTTTAGGTGTGGAAATTTAAGTAGCCTGAAAGATGATATTATTGCTGAAATCTAACTCTCATGCCTTTAGGCATACAGTAAATGTTGTTTGTTCTCTTTCCCATTAAAAATGAATTACTGTTAATGAATATTTAGTATCTCAATTGGACCTATATGCTAAGAAGTAAAATAATTACCAATTCCAAATACCATGTTTTTTGTCAGTGCTAAATGAAAATTGCTCAGCTGTCATAGTCTTCTCTTTATGTTACCAAAATTTAAATTATATATTTCCATCCATCAAAAACATTTGCCAAAGTGAAGTTTCACTCTTATGCAAACCCTGACTCTGTTATGTAATTTCTCACAGCAGTTCATCAGAGCATAGTGAAAAAAAGCCCTAAGTAACAACTAAAATGTTTTACTTTATAACCATGAGATAAGCCAGAATTCTTGGGGTATATGGATTGTCAACAAACCATGGTCTACGTTTTGGTAAAGTGTCTTAGCTGTAGTGTATAGATCCCTTTTCATCTCTCTTTATCGTAGCACTGTAAACCTCTTCTCAGAAAAGTTGCACAACAAAAGTTCTCTTTGTGCCATAGAAAGAGCGTGTTAGTTCAGACTTTGGATTTGGGGATTGTCTGTCTTCACTTGAAGAATGTAGCCTGGGCTGTGCTTGAAACCAGCACTCATGCTGGTTTTTACAGAAAGCTCAGGTCTCCTTCTCAGAAAGAAAATCAAATGATAAGCACTGCCCTGTGTACATTGCACTTGCTCCAGTGTACTCCTTCAGGAGACACGATGATCAGTTTGCTGTGAGACCCAGAGTACATCACTCAGAACATCTGTCTGTTTGGACCACTAAGAGAATTGAATGCAATAGCTTGTGAAAATCACCTTGCATAGAGTCCAGCACATGCCTAGCACTCTCTCCTTCCCCCAGTCAGCCAGCTGATGAACCCAGTTAGTTGTTATGTGAAGGACTGCGGTTTAGATGAGTAATACACTCCACTGATATAAAATTTAAGGTGGTGTCAAAAACTTAATCAAGGTAGATTATTTCCATCACAATATTTTTAAAACTCAAATCAAGGAGGCGAGGGTTGGAGGGGAAAGATACCTGTGGCCAAAAGTCAGAATGTTAAATAAAAGCAATACCCACATTCTTGATTTTTCCCCCTCTTTCTCCTCAGGTACTAAAGTGACTCAGTATGAGTATAGCCCTGTGTAGCACTCTATATGTAACTCCAGAATAAAGAAGAATTAGCCTGGTGTTCTTAATTTCCAATTTGCCTAACTCGCATGGACTCATTTACATACTCAAACACTCAGTATCATTTTCAGTTTTCTGTGTATAATACCTCCACCTGTGTTCAGAAAGCACAGATAAAGAACATTTAGATCATTATTTCTATTATAGATGTTTGTGCATTTATTATTTGTGTGTTTATGTCTATGGGTACATGTGTGTCATTGTTACGGTGTAGAAACAAGAAAACACTTTTGGGGAGTCTGCTTTCTTCTCCCACTATATATGTCCCAGGTCATCAGGCTTGGCAGAAGGCACCTTTACCTGCTGAGCCATCGCACTGGCCTACTACTTCAACTAAAAATATGGGTGTGTCTGTATGTGTGTGTACATACACACATATAAAGACCATTTTTACTTATGGAAAATTTGTTAGAAATATATCCTTCAACTTCTCTATCACTTAAAAATAATTTTTAGTTTGTTTTATTTTGAGATGATTATAGATTATTAGAAAACCTACAAGGTTGATATAAAGAATTCCTGTGCATATACCTTTCACCTAGCTACCCTAGATGTTAATTTTTTTGTCAGACTCACTCTTAGGTCTATTTGTGTATGTCTATGAAGCATGAACACAAGAGACATAGCTACATACAGATTGTTTGTGTACATATGCCCTTGACATAGAATTCCAGATACTATGTGTCATTACCACGATACTTCATTGTGTTTTCTAAAAACAAAAACATTCTTTTCCATAACTTTAATACAGCTAAAAAATTGGAAAATGTTGGTATAGTTTTCTAAGCATTTATTCAATTGGAGAAAGTGTTTCTTTTTCGATAAGCTCACAGTAAGCTTGGTCCATAATAATAGTTTTCATTTTCTGATATAATTACTCTTTCATTATTTGAATAATTGTCTTGGTTTTAATGCAGTGTCTCCTAAAAAGGTAAATAAATAAATAAATAATATAATCCTTTGGAAAATGTGAAGGAAGGATAAGTTTTCCTCTCTACCTGTTGAAGTCTAGCAGCTGGGGCCTATAAGCTAAATGACAAAGATTAGCAGAAGAAACACAAGTTTTACTGATGTTACTATTTCTCATGCATAGGAGCGTCACAAAAAGATAGTAGTGGAAAACCTAAAGGAGAAGGGGCTAAATGAGGAGGAGGTACCTCTACAGCAAAGGCCAATACAGTATTCACTAGACAAGAGAAAGGGGTTTGGGGGCTGTAGACCAGTACCTGGGCAGACAGTGAGGAATCAAGAAAGGCCCTGATGCAAACACTTCTGAGTATAGGGCCTTCCATGCTGAGCTGAGTATTCTTGTCTTCCTGGTAGAAGGAGGGCCCCTTTCCCATTGGAAAAACTTAGGGCCTACTTTCAGGCAGGTGGTGAAGGGCCTTCCTGAAGTTGCTTTTCTTAATTTCTTTCCCTGTGCCAAAATATCATGTTTTAGAGAGGCACATCCTAATTGTGTTCAAAATGAAGTGTCTATATATATATACAGAAATGTCTATAGTCGTATGTGTTAAAAATATAAATGTTGTATAATGTATATGGGAGGTTTATGTATCTAGAACATCTCAGGGCATCTAATATGCTAATGTGAGTTATAAATTTCCAAAAAAAAAATGAGTTGCGATATCCAGCTTTTCCAAACTTAATATTAAACCCTCTTTTAAAGGAACATTACAAAATGCCTGTTCTAGAATTCACTATGGAGACTCTACAAAAGAAAGATGTACCTTTGGCTGGTTCTGGGTTTTGAATATCTAGGGAACCATTCAAAACTTGAGAACATTTGTAAGCATCTGACTTAACAATGTAATAGGTAATTTTTTTCAAGGAAGCAAAGTTGAAACTTCCCAGGACACTGCTTTGAACCATCTCAAACTCATAAGACCTGGCCAAAACACTATAGTTCTCTATCAAAAAGCAGCATGCAGGAGTCTTAACCTGAAAGACTGTAAAGGTGAACTATCAATTTTGTACCTTTGCTTTCAAGAAACCAAACAAAAGCAAGCAGTTGCTTCAATGCAGCTCCACAGAGTGTTTCCTTTTGAGCAAGATTGAGTCCTGATATCGGTCCCTCAAAATTACTAAGCCTGTTAACTGAGGCAATTTGTTTTCTTTTGTCTGCAAAATAACTGCAGTTTAGATTTCAATGGGGCTTGTCTTGAGATGCACCCCTAGTGTAATTGACCAAAAGGTCGGTACTTTGTCAAGTTAGAATTGCAAGGAGATTGTCAGACCCTGTCATTGCCATGCTGAAGTCATTAGTAATCAGTAGTGGTCTGCACACAAGTGTCAGCTAAGAGATCTGGGCAAGGATGTACTTCAAATATACAAGCCCAAAACAAAGGTTCCTGCCTCAGATAGTGTTCCAGACTCAATTCCAGCAACTCAAGGATGGACTTTAAAAACAAAAACAATCTCTCTCTCTCTCTCTCTCTCTCTCTCTCTCTCTCTCTCTCTCTCTCTCTCTCTCTCTCTCTCTGTGTGTGTGTGTGTGTGTGTGTGTGTGTGTGTGTGTGTGTGTGTGTGTGTGTTGGTGCACACATATAATAACACATATGTGGAAGTCATGGAATAATCTCAACTATCAATCTTTGCCTTCACCTTGTTTAGAACAGGGTCTCTTGGTTTTTTGTTTTTTTTCTGCTGTGTACCAGGGTAGATGGCCTGAAAGGGCCCAGAATTCCCCTGTATCTGCCTTCCATCTCTGTGCAGGAGCACTGGGATTATATATGCCTGTGCTTCCGCATCTGATTTGTGTGGGTTGCAGGGATTCAAACTTGGGTCCTCATGTATGAATGTCAAGCACTTTGCTCACTGAGCCATCTCTCCAGCCCAGGATGATCACTTCCTTTTTTAAATGTATTTCTTTTTATTTCATGTGCATTGGTGTTTTACCTGCATGTATGTCTGTATGAAGATGTCAGACCCCCTAGAACTGGAGTTATGGATAGCTGTGATCTGCTATGTGGATACTGAACCCAGGTCCTCTGGAAGAGGAGCCAGTGCTCTTAACCACTCAGCCATCTCTTCAGCCCCAATCATTTCTAAATTATGTTCTACCAGACAAACCTCCCCACCCTACCACACCCTGAGACAATAGTTTGGTTCATCAGGACAGCTTATAATGATACCATACACATGTGCTTCTCTGTGTCTCCTTTTTTAAAACATTTTACATGTGTTTATTACTAAAGATTTAGTTAACTCACTGCTTTTTAGAGTTTTTCCATTGGTCATCTTGGAATATTATTAGTTTATATAAATATTAAGGGGCATCATTTTAGGAATTATACTAAAAACATAAATTATACCCACTAGATTTTATCTTCTTGAGACATACTAACCTGCCATTTTGATAAAATGTTTTAAAATAGCACACTGTGTCTTTATTAATTTTGTTCCTCAAAGAGGAATATTTTTCTATCTTTGAGCCTTGCTTTAAAATAACTCCTGGGAGAACAATAAGATATATGTGACATGAAAGCAGAAAAGGGGTCTCCTGAGTGTATAAAGGAATCAGCAAAGGAGCTAGGAGAGGGCAGTGGAGGATGGGCAAGAACAAAGTATAATTCTGTATGTGTATGAAAATGCCACTGTGAAACCCACCTCCCCCAGTGCTAACCAAAAAACTAATTTTAAAAAACCTTTCTAGGGCTGGAGAGATGGCTCAGTAAAGAGCACTGGCTGCTCTTCCAGAGGTCCTGAGTTCAATTCCCACCAACTACATGGTGGCTCACAACCATCTGTAATAGGATCTGGCACACTCTTCTGGCCTGCAGGCATACATGCGACAGAACACTATAATAAGTCTTTTTACAAAATCCTTTCTAAATAGTTCTTAGGAGGGGCAAATTGTATACAACTGTCATATTCTAATTGGGCAGAGCATATGAGTATCAATGATAAATTATATGTTTTACAGTTTGCTCAAAGTTCAACCTGGTATGCTCTCTAAACCACTGCCACTATTATTCTTTAACAGATATAACCTGTCAAAGTAACTAGATGGGCCTTTGAGTATAGCAATGGACAAAGACCCTCTAAAAATTGTCCTTAAGCATAGATGGCCTAGAAAGCTGAATTTTGAAGAATTGTAGATGTGGGAACCAAGAGAATACCCACGTCAAAGAGCACTTGAAAAGTCTAAGGTAGTGGTTTGTACTAACCATAAGACAGAAAGGCCCAGTGCCGGTGACTGAACACATGAGGAAGGCCGGCCTCTTCTGAAACTAAAGCAAGGGTTCATGATTGACCGGTAATGAGTGTTGGATGCTGCTTTGAAATGCTGACTACTGAGGACATGTGAACCAAAGGAAATGCAGAATCTAAATGGTGCTGTGAAATGCCTGGCTACAGGTGGAGGTTGTGTGTCTATCTATTCTCCACACCCCTGAAACAGCAGGGTAGTTCTAAACCTCAAATAAAGCCACAGGGACAAGCAGAGCCATGGTGCACATGACAGCAGACAAGAGACAGGAGCAGCCTTTGGAAGTGAACAAGTGGTAACTCCCCAAGAAGGTGGAAAAATCCAATAGTCTGTAGACGTCAAAAGCTGCCAGCTCATCTCCCACATCTGTGGGAGGGACCAGATGCCTTCTCCATAGAATGGTGAAGGAGACACCTGAAGAAAGAGACTAGTAAAAGCTGAGTAAAGGAAGGACCACCAGGGCTCCTTCCAGACATCAAAAGCTGGTGACTCCCTCAGTCTCATTCTTGTAGATGGCACCAAGTTTACTCTCTGGAGACAAATCTAAAAGTGACTGAGACAAGTCTTGGGGTTGGGGACACCAGACACAGGAGGAAGATACAATACTGAATCCAAGGATATTAAATGTAAGAGTAGACAGAAATCTAATAGCAAAGAGAAAAGCTCTTTGCCATATTTATATTCCAGAATCCCTCACAAATGGCTAGTTCACCATGCACAAGGCTCATGAACAGAGCTTCCAACTGGACTATCTTCAGTATAGATAACCAAGATCCCCAAACACCCAAGGAATGCTTCTGGCACAAAACACTGACTCCCAAGCAAATGGAAGAAAGGGTTTATACGTAGCAGGTGCCGTACAGGAGCAGGGTGAAAAGTAACACTGGAAGTCATATGCTGAAGGAAAGTGAGATGCTATGTGTGGAACAGGGACAATGTGCCTTTAATGGAATCTTCTACAAGCAAGGATGAGCTTCTTCCCAGGTGACTGCAGCATCCTTGGAATTGTCATAGCGGTGAGACACAGCCATGAACAAAGACAAAGATCTCTTGTCTGGTAGGACCTGGTTTCTAGAGGGGAAGAGCCTGAGGGGCACTCCAGCAAGTCAGTGGCACAATATATTGGAAAGTGATGAGACAAGAGAAGAAATAGGACATTGGAAGAAGGGAGTCAAGAGTACCAAGAGAGGAGAGTGGGGACAAGTTGAACTCTTCTACGGGGTGGCAACAGCTGAACAAATACACAATAAACACGTCTAGGGCATCTAGGGAAGATCATCCCAGGCAGGGAATAGCTAGTGTGAAGGGCCTGAGGTGTGTGGACCCCTGAATAGTTCAGGGTACAGCCTGGAAGCTAGTGTGGCTGGGGCAAGCCAGGAAGAAGGACAGTAGGAGATGGGGACACTCAGGGAGCAGTACCAGGGAGGCCATTGGAGGACTGTGGATTTTGTCATAAGGAACACACAGAGGCGCATCTTGAGTCAGAGATGTTATGCCATCTGGCAAATTTTAAAGAATCACTGGCTGCTGTGTGGCGATTTGGCACCTAAATAGGTAGGATGGCATGGTGCTGCCCTGGTACCCTGCTCCTGTGGGATACTCCTGCTTCCCTCTGGCCTAAAAGGCTGCTAGCCCTTTCCTGTGGCTCTGTTCTGCATAGTTTTCCTTCTACTTAACCAGGACATGCCCTCTAGTATCCCACTTAGATCTTTTTATACACTCCCATCTTAAAATCAGTAGCCATTTTTGTTACAAGTTCAAAGTAAGTTCATTTCTATGTACTATAAAACTTGAGTTTAACCATGCCTTGACCCATTTTCTGGACTTTGACATGTTCCATTTGTGATGCCCTGGCCTCTGCCCTCATAAGATGTTCTGCCAAGTTCCTACGTAACCAAAATTCCCTTGGAAACCTTGCAGTTTGGGAACTATAAAAACCCCACTTCTGTGTTCAGAGGGTGACCTCTCAAATCCCATATTTAGGGAGAAGCAGTCACCTGACCAGCTATATTGTACACATATAAAAAAGCTTGCTATGAATTTGGCTAATTTAGGTGATGGTCTTTACTCTCTTTCTATGGGAATAAAACTTCCTTCCTAACACTTAATTTTTTGTTTGTTTTTTTTTAGACAGGATCTCATTTTTAAAATATTAATGTGCTTCTTAATTTTTTAAATAAAGTCTCCCTCTGTAACCTAGGCTGGTCTTGAACTCACTATATAACAAGGATGACCTTGAACTCCTGGTTCTCTTGTAGACTTGAGCTACCCCACTCAGCTTGTTTAAATGCTTTTTTTTTTTAATTTTTTTATTTTTCTTGAGTCAGGGTTTCTCCATATAACATCCTTGTCTGTCCTGGAACTCACTCTGTAGACCAGGAGGGCCTCAAACTCACAAAGATCCAACCACCTCTGCCTTCTGAGTGCTGGGATTAAAGGCGTGCACTACCACCACCTGGCCATTAAAATGTGTCTAACTGGGCATGTGGTAGTTCATGTCTGTAATCCCAATACTTGGGAGGTAAAGGCCATCCTTGGTATGCATAGGGGATTTGAGACCAGCCTGGCATGAGACCCCGTCATAAGAATAAACAAAAAGTGCTTTCAGTGGGGTTCCCTTTTGATTGAACCTTTCAGACATGTGCAAATAATTAATAAGCATTTGGTTATGGAATATAACATTTAATCTTCTGTTTTCTGTATTCTATCATCAAGCAAAGTGCTCTACAGAGATAAGCTTCATTGACGCTTGAACAAACCAACAGTAGAGCTGGAGAGGTGGCTCAGCAGTAAGAGCACTTCTTGCTCTTGTAGAGAACTCAGGCTAACCCAGCACCCATATGATGGTTTCCAACCATCTGTCACTCCATTTCCAAGATATCTGATACTCTCTTCTGACCTCCAAGGGCATACACATGTGGTACACACATTTGGAGGTCAAATGCAAGCTCGCACATAAAATGAATAAATCTAATTTTTTTCTAAAATTAAAGAAGTTTGTGCAGCTTTAAACGGATATGGAAAATGAAAACCCTTTTTTGGTTTTTCAAGACAGAGTTGAAAAATGGAAAACTTTTATACCTTTGTTTGTTTTTTTGTTTGTTTGTTTTGAGACAGGTTTTCTCTTTGTAGCCCTGGCTGTCCTGGAACTTGCTCTGTAAATCAGGCTAGCCTCAAAAGCAGAGATTAGCCTGCCTCTCGCTCTAAAGGTGCTGGGATTAAAGATGTGTGCCACCACTTCTGGCCTACACCATAATTTTCATCCTGCTAACCCCTGGATGGAAAAATCAGCAGCAACTTACCTGCACAGACACATGAGAGTTCTTGGGACAGTCTTCTTAATTAGATGCTATGTTTGCAAAGCAGAAACAATACACTTTCAAAGTAAATGTCATACTATAATTATAAAGGAAAATGCATGAGCCACTTTCTCTAAGGAATCCTAAAGAATATGTCCTCCACTCTGAAGCCAAACAGATACAACTTCATATTATAAACTTGCAGAAGTGTCATCAGAAAAAAGAAAAATTGGACTCAATTGGAAAAAGGGTAACAAAAAATCAATATATTCTTCAAAGAGAAAGATGGAGCATGGAGAAGTGCAGGGGGGGCTTCTGAAAAGTCCTGGCTGCTTTAAAAGTATCAGCATTCACTATTAAAACTGAGCCAAGGAGGGCTTAGAAGGCCCAGCCTTCTGCTGAGAGTCCTTCTTCCACCCAAAAGTCTCCTTCCCCAGGCAAGAAGAGTTGGCAGGACTTCCTGTCTTCCAAGCCTCTGGTATGTCCAGAAGTGGGTGAGAAAGGGGAAAGCATCTACTAGCAATTATTGTTACACCTAAACCAAGAAATGCTCTCAAGATATGAAAAATGAACATCAAGCCAGTTGTGATAACACATGCCGGTAGGATTTGCTGAAGGAGGCAAGGAGGATCATGAGTTTGAGACCAGCCTGGGCTACACATTGGGAAGGGGGGGAAAAAAGGAAAGAAAACTGAGCATCAAGCCACAAGCCACATACCCCCAGACTTAGGGGAGTGTTTATTCTTGAGAATTAATTAAAGACTATACCAACAGTGACCCAAAATCAAGACTCCCTCCCTGTTCCTGCTGGGTAGCTAGAAGACTGGGTACAGGATGCAGACCATGGGTACAGCCCATCTTGTAGATGGAAGCATGAAGTAATACCCAGTGATGCAGCACTATTTGAGTGTGGACAAATGAATGGCTTACATTCATTAAAGAGTTTCCAGGTCACATTGACTTGTGACAGAAGAAAAAATGTCTGCATTTACAGAAAGAAAAAAAAAAGTCCTGTAGCCTGCCAGTGACAGAATGGACTTTGAAGCTGTCCTAGCAGCTGGGCCTAGCAAGTTCTGACAATGGCCAGGCACTGTTTCCCTGCCTCCATGCCACCATTCGCCCTCACAGCACCAAGGTAAACACCATTACCATCCTGTCTTATAGATGAGAAGTCTGCAGTGCACAGAGGTGCCTGCTCATTTGTTGTGAGTGCACCAGGCTTCAGACAGGGGCAGTCTGTGCCCAGAGTACCCTATCGGCTATGCTGCCCCTGCACCCCAAGAAGCAGACGTTTAGCAACTACTTTGTACTTCCCAAGGATAATAAAGAAGATAGAAACCTACCAGCCATGTAGAAACTGCTTCAGAGAAGGAAGCCAAGACAGAGAAAGATGCTCAAGCATCAGTAAGCCAGTGTGGAAGAGTGGTTTGTAAAGTCTCAAGACAGGAGCTGTGCAACAGCCAAAGAAACATAAGGTCACAGGGAACACCCCAAGAAAAAGATTCTGTGGATGAGCCCACCGATCTGAAAAGTGGCACTGATCACTTGATAGGCATTTGGTAAAAGTTATAACAGCACTTGGTAAACGTTATAATAGCATTTGGTAAGAGTTAACTTAACACAAGGTACACTAAAAAGCTAAATCAGAGGTTTTAGAAATTTTACCTGTAGTTTTGCTATGAATAAAAGCAAATTTATAAGGTAATGGGAGAATACGGTAATATTCCCTTGCCCAATAATAAGCCCATTTTATATGTCATACATAATATAATACAATACATATGTGTGTGAATTATTCAGTGTATGGTATATGTAAAAATCACTGAAAATGATATGACAGCTACTGAAATGACAGAAGTATGAGTGGTGGTGAGAGAGGTAACTGTCCAATTTTTATAATTGGAATAGAACAGTATGTATATATTATCTGCAAATATATGGTTCCCAGAAGAAGCAGCTAAAATCGTTTGTGAAGAATGTGCATGCAAGGTAGAGAGGTAAGGTATCAGGGAAGGGGCTGCTGTCTTTTATTCTAAGCATTCTTGTACTTTTTTTTTTTCCAACAATCCAAACCCTAGATAAACCTACAACACAAATGAACTTAAAACACTGTCCTTAAAAAGCACTGCTGGAATGTTTTTAAAGAATTTAAAGAACTGTTTAATAAAAAGATTTATAAAATACTTCTTGGAAATTAAAAGATTGACTTTGTATGTAGAATGGGCATCAGAGAATCTTAATTTCTCCCCTCTGAAAAGCAAAGCCACAAACAGTATGAAACTTTAAAATGTGTTTTGTCTAAGAAATTGAATCACATACTTCCACCCTCTAATTGTGTTCTTTGGCTTTTTAAGATACCAAAGAAGAGGCCTTTATTTTAGCACTTGGGTGGGGGCGTAGCACAGCCATCTGTACAGCACATTCGGCTACAGGAAGGAGCCGCTTGCTGAAACTAAAAAAGGCCTGCTGTTCCAATGCCACGTGAGAGAACGAGATGATTTTCATCGCCTCATTGTCTTCCAGGACTGTTGATCCGTGAACTCTAGATTCCCATCACACTTTGCTCGAACGCTGTGTTTCTTTTATGTATTGCGGTTTTTCTTGACCCATCAGGCTCCCTTGATAACCTCCTCCCATGTGGTATGTAAACAAATCTCTGTGCAAGCACAGTGCTGCAGGCTGCAGAGGGAGAACACTACCAGCACATAGTGAACACTGAGTCTGCGGGAAGACAGGCTCAAAACAATTAAAGGAACCGGTGCAAAGGAGTCTTAGGAGAATTTAGGGAGCACAGATGGGGATCCAAGCGGAATTACAGAAAACCTGAGAGAAACCGGAGAACACAAACTGTAGGCATTGAATTCAGGGTTGAAACCATTGTCCCTTTCAGGCCAGGGACAAGGAGGGAAATAATACAGGGAGCCTAAGGATGGGACTGGGTGGTTAAGGCACAGCGGTGAATAGCAAGGGATATCTGGGGTAGCATTTAGTAGAAAAAGTGGTTAGTCATTTGAGATAACAAAGACTCTGCAGCAGAAAAGAGAAACCATAGGGAAGAAAGCGAATCTGGTGGTTGAGAGAATGAGTAAGGGAAAGGCCCTTGATCAATCAAAGATTACATTAAATTCAGCTTTGCTCAAGAGATTGCAAAAATAGGAGTACCTGGATACAGGATCTTAAAAAATAATAAGTATCTCTGATTTCTCAGGACTTTATCTGGTGCCTAGAGAGAGTGGGAGCATGGGCTTTGTGTAAATCCGGTTGCAAACCCAAAGTGGCATTCCACTTACCAGCGGTGTGTGTGATCTGTGTGAAGCTGCATTTCCTGAAGCACTGTAGATGCTTATGGCATTTGGTCTGACTCATCTTACTTGACTTCAGCTTTCCTAAAATATTTATCTATCTACAGATACTTGCATTTTGGTTTTATTCATTTCGTGACAATAAAATTAAAATTGCTTTAAATACCACACACACACTTCTCTGTAGAATTATGAGTGGCTATGTCTTTTTTTTTTTTTTTTTTTTTTTTTTGAGATGGGGGGAGGGTTGCCCACAATCCCCAGCGCCATCTATTGGCAGCAGGTGGGAACAGCAGTCTTTGTCTCTCATTCTTCCACCAAGCAGGTTGCCCGCAGAGGAACCAAACGTAATTACACCAAAGTCACCTACTACTCAGTCAGCCAGCAACATTTTTTGTTTTCTTTTTCTGTCTTGAAGGTGTGGCGTGGCACCTTGGCCCGAATGCGGTACAAGAGGACCAAGGCAGCTCTGACAATAATCAGGTACTACCGGCGCTATAAAGTGAAGTCGTACATCCACGAGGTAACCAGACGCTTCAACGGTGTCAAGAACATGAGAGACTACGGGAAGCATGTAAAGTGGCCAACCCCACCAAAAGTCCTGCGCCGTTTCGAGGAGGCCCTGCAGTCAATTTTTAATAGGTAATAACTTGGCAAGTGCCACATTCCTGTGCGGTGGCACAGGAATCCTAGGCCATGGTATTGGCTCAGCTCTTTGCTGTTGTGACATTTACCTCTCCCTCTGTCTTGTGTTTGATTGATTTTGTTTTCAAAGGGCATCTGTTTACCTCTCAAAGTAATGGAACTATCAATGTATTTTTCCTGTAGCACTTGACAGCAGAATGCCACAACTCCTGGCTCCAAGCCACATTTAAGATAAACTACCAGCATGCTATCCCCCATTTCCTGTCATTAGCAAAAACATAAATAACTTTCTTAAAATCAACACGCATACTTCAAACTAGCAAGTCACATTGATCCTATCAGAGCAGCCGCTCAGTCCAACTGTGTCTTAGACTCAGGAGGAGTTCTCGAAGCCCTGATTTCCTAGGTCCAGCAGAGACTCTGTTTGATGGGGCTGAGCATGGGGCCCAGGCCTTTAACAGTGCTCCTGTGGTTTTAAAGTACAGCCAAAGGAGAAAACAACTATTTTAGGCCACACTTTTTTTTAAAATAAATACCCATGGAAAAATTTGGACCCTCCCAACTGATCTTTGTATGACCTTCCCTGAATCTGAGATTGTCTCTGCCTCAGTTCTTCCTTTTCGTTATTTTTTAGCTTACTTGTTGACAGCATGTATGCAGCAGAGACAGTTGCCTTGCATTGTTTTTAGAGAACTGGCTCCAGGGCCCCTATAGACACTAGATTCTCAAGCTCCTAACATCGAATATTATAGTACTTTCTTCCATTTATTTATTTATTTATTTATTTATTTATTTATTTATTTATTTATTTATTTATTTATTTTGGAGACAGGCTCTCTCTATTGTGTAATTCTGACTGTCTTAGGACTTCCTATATAGATCAGACTGGCTTCAAACTCAGAAGAGTCACCTGCTTCTGGCTCCCAAGTGCTGGGATTAAAGACATGTGCTACCATGCCTATCCATGTGGTAGTACTTTAGTACAACCTATATCCTTTAAACCATATCAGTATTCTGACACATAATTCAACATAAATATTCTTTATGTGGTTGTTATTGCTGTATTGTTTAGCGAATAATCAGAAAGAAAATCTCTACATGTGTTCAACAGAGTTATAACCATTGTTGACCTAACTATACTAGCCATCTGAGGCCAGCTGAACTCAAGGATGCAGATCCCATAGATATGAAGTACTAATGGTATCTAGTGCTGTCTTAACTCTAATCATCTGATGACATTAACCAACATCCCAAGTGTAGTTATTTGATATAATTTCTTTTAAAAAAAGCACTACTTGATATTCTGAATGTAGAACTACTTTTAATTATATTCTGAATCAGACTTTTGTCTTCATTAGAGCCAACTCTATTAATAGACTATATTCAGAGACAGAGAAGTCACATGACAAGAAACTCATGAATATGTATCCTGTTTACACTTTATAAAAACCATAAGATGAAGACCTGTTGATGAAGGCCCACAGCTGTAACTGCTTAGGAGGTTGGAGTAGGAGGATCTCAAGTTCTTGGGTAACTTAGACCCTGCCTCAAAAGACACAGAGAGGGCTGGGGGCATGGCTAGTTGGTAGAGTACTTGCCTAGCTTTCAAAAGGCCTAGATCCAATAATTCAATCCCCAGTGCCACAAAAGGGGGGTCAGCAATAAAGAGGACAAACAATATAAAATTAGTGAAAGCAAAGAAAGCAACACTTGGTTATCAGATACAAAGCTAAAAGTATTAGCTTTCAATCTTGATAAGATTTTTTCACATGCAGATAAAATGTTTAGTAACACTATCTACCGCCTGTATGTCTCACATATTTTAAAGTACTTAAGCTGTTTTTAAATTCCTACTCATTTCTAAGTGAGAAATATGCTTACATATAAAGTTGAAATCCACCATTCTATTCACTCCTATTTTTCTTCTGAGATAACCAACCACTCTAGGAATATTGTTAATACCCTCCTAAACTTCTACCTATGCCTTTTGAGTGCAACTGCACACACACACACACTAAAAGGCAGACGCAGGGATAAGGAATCCAGACCCCAGAACCCAACTTATATTTTGGCTCTCTCCACACTGGCTTTGTAACTTTGGAAAAAATTAGTTAAGTGTGGGGGGGGGGATAGGGAGGGAGAAAGAGAGAGAAAATACCTTACATGTCTTAGGCTAGCCTTACGGTTATTGTGATTACAGGTACGCATCATGATTTATGTGTTAAAGCCATCAGCTGCCAATAGCTCCTTAGCTAGGGGTAAAGACCTCATGAGCTCCTCCCTCATTCACCGTGGAATTTTTGACTGGCTTGACACTATGCAGGTCTGAGTTCATAAATGTAATGGCCTTGTCATGTCAAGAAGACAGCACTTCACAACACTCCTCCTCATCCTTCAGCTCCTATGTTCTTTCCACTCCTTCTTTCTTAGAATTCCCTGAGCCTTGTGGGGAATGAGTAACATAGATGTCCCATTTGGGGCTGACATTCAATGTCACTTATTTTCATACCTTTCCAATTATATAAATGTCTGCATTAGCTAGTCCCCACTGCAAAAAGAATCTTCTACAACTGAAGGTGAAAGCAATATAAATCTGTGAGTATAAACATATATTTACAAAGCAATTTGATAAGACCACTTAGAAAAACATAAATAGTTGGTTCCCCTCTAGGGTCCATTACCTCCCCAACCACAGGCTTTTGATCAAGTTTACAATGGTAGTCATAAATTCTCTCCTGTGAAGACTGCCTCAAATCTAATCAGAAAGTGGTTGGTTGCCTCCATAATAGCCAACGCCATTTTTGGATTAGTGGACACATCTTGCCTGGCAGGTTAGTATTGTGGCATGGAGGTTCCCACACTGGGTAAGACCATTATATCTTTTCTCCTCAGTGGCCTGCATAACACCTTCTAGTACTATAAGAGGTAGCCATCAAAAAGGAAATTTCCCAGTCAGTCCCAAATTCATGTCTGTATGTCCTAAAACCAATGTACAGTGTCTTCAGCAGTAAGATCACCAACTACTTCAAGTGGGCAATGTTAAAAAAACAGCAATAGCGTATGTTATTGGTGGGGGAGGGGTAGAACCTCCTTGACTGATAACTCATACAGAGGCATGCCTAGCACTCAACTTTTCACTTACTAATGCATGTCCTCTGTGAGTAGTATTTCTACACCTATTGGGCACTTTTACACAAACTCTCTTTTTATTGTATTTTTTAAATTATCTTAAAAGGTAATGCATTTCCATTACTCTTTTTTATGCATCCTTAGTTTTCGTTGACCCAATTCACTCTCCCATTCCCCATTCAAGCCTTTTGCCCCCATTATGCCCCCTCTTCTTTTATGTCCCATGTATTCTCCTACTCCCCTCTCCCCATTAAAGCCTCCCCACCATAGTCTTTTCTGGCATCCTGACCTCTACAGACATGCCATGTTTAATATATAAATCAATTTTAAGTTGGGATCCAGATATGAAAAATAACATGGAAATTTATTTTCCTTTCTGAGTCTTTGTTCTCTCACTTAGTTTTCCAGTTCTATTTATTTTCCTGTAGATTTCATGATTTCATTTTTTATACTTGAATAAAATTCTGGGGTGTGTGTGTGTGTGTGTGTGTGTGTGTGTGTGTGTGTGTGTGTGTGTGTGTGTACACCACATCTTCAGTATTCATGAATTGTTGAACGTTTAGGTAGTTTCCATTTCCTGGCTGGTGTAAGCACTGAGTATGGATATGCAGGTATTTCTGGAGTCAGTGTGGAGTCCTTTCGGTGTATTGCCCAGGAGTGATACAGCCAGTTCATCTGGTAGGTCTGTTCTGGTAGGTCTATTTTAGAAAACTTCCACACTGATTTCCATAGTAGCTGCACCAATTTATACCCCTTGTTTAATATTTGTGATGACTGCAAATGATAGTGATTAATTTCATATTGTACTCTGGCCTGAGCAGGACTCTTTTTAGACTTTGGTATTTTACTTTAAGTCTAGAACTGATTAATTTGTATAAAATTGGATTTGCTCATCCAGCAAATATTTACTGAACACCTGGTGTTTTGCAGGCACTAACCAGGCTTCCAGGGATACAGTGACAATTGGGGAGAATGGGACCGACAGTCCCAGCCTCCTCATAAGGGTCATAGTTGATGAATACATGAAAATACTGTTTGTTCTTCCCCTCTCTCCCGCTCTCCCCCTCTCTGAATGAATCTTGCCATTTGTATTCATCTAGTCAGGCAAATTTTTTCTGTAAAGGGCCTGTAGTATTTTAGGCTATGCAGGCTACATATGGTCTCTCACATATTCTTTGTTTTGTTAAACATGTAAAAATGTAAAGACTCTTCTTAGCTCACAAGCAGTATAAAAACAGACCTCGAGCCAGATTTGAAACAAGCTGTAGTTTATGAACCCCTGATCTTGTTTTGTTCTGTGGGATTCTATGAGATGTATGTTAAGGGATTCCAGTATTGTTACTGGGTTTGTTTTTGTCTTACTGGAATCTCCATGTGTGTTAATTGTGTTACTTTGTTTTCTCTGCTTTGTTTTTGTTTTGAAACAGGGTCTCACATAACCTGAACTAGCCTTAAACATCATTAGTTAACCAAGGATGACCTTGATTTTCTGATTCTCCTAAGTAATGAACTGTGGGCATGTGCCATCATGCCAGCTTCTTTTTATTCTGTTAGGATCATTTCTTTCCTCACAGTAACTTTTTTGTGGCTGAGCCTACTTTGTGCCCAATTTTGTCCTTTCTCTGTCATTGAGGCAGCTGGTCTTTATGGCTGCCTACGTGAAGTTACGCATTGTGGCTTGTATGATCAGAGTAGTAAGTCATGTAGCTCTCTCTCATCATGGCTGAA
The DNA here is from genome assembly GCA_030556225.1 of Cricetiscus sungorus. Classification (NCBI taxonomy): domain Eukaryota; kingdom Metazoa; phylum Chordata; class Mammalia; order Rodentia; family Cricetidae; genus Cricetiscus; species Cricetiscus sungorus. Next base: position 58,156,750 of record JANBXA010000069.1, on the reverse strand, counting down.
CAGGTCAGTACCTGAAGCCCAAATGTGCCTCTATGCTGAGGGTCTCTAGTCAGATGTGAGCCTTATCTTGGGCCACTGTGAAAATTAAAATGGAGACAGGCACATGGGTAGGAAAGAGAATTGCAGTCAGATTAAAATTTCTCCCATTAGCAGTGTCATCTGTAGCTCCAGGGCCCATTAGGTATTTGTTCAGCAAACCACTTAGTGCTGTAGAGCCTGCCTGTAATTATTGTCCTTAACTTTGACTACTGTCACTCTTGTAGCCTCTTGGCAAAGACCTCAGATTAGTCTATCTCATCTGAGTACTGGTAGACCATAGAGGTTTGGGGTGGGGGGAGGATCACAGGACAGGACTCTCACTGTAGGGCTGAGACTTGGTGTTTTCTTAGTGTTTTGTAATCTACTATGGCTGATCCCACCAGCCATGACCTCACTACAGCCATCATCTCCTGCCTTTGCTCCTAGCCCTCCCACTCAGGTCTCAAGGTCTTCTGGGTCTTGCTGTAAAACCTATCTATGCTTGAGAGTTCACCTCCCTGTATTGAGCACAGTGGTCCACACTGAGCTGCACCTGCTTTGTGTCTGCCACAGAGTCTTCACAGCCAGTGTATTGACATCCCCTGTTCACATAGCTGCATGGGTTTTCTCTTATTCTTTCATTAGTCAGTTACTTCAGTGTAATTTTTATTTTAGTTAAAGCTTACTCTAGTGGTCCATGGGAACATAGTTTAGGAATCATTGATCTTGACTATTCATTCAATTAAAGACAGTGATTTAGCATTGTGATTTTAGCATCCTTGATTGACACTACCATGGCAGAAAAAGAGAATAAACATGTCCTGTGAGACAGTGTTGCTGCTAAGAGCATAAAATTCCTTCTGTTGTTCTTCTCAACTAGGAATATTCTTGGTTTATGTTTGCTGATGCTGATGTCAAAAACAAACAAAAATACTTGGAGTCATCCTTAAACCTCCTTTTTCCCAAATATCTAATCCATCCACAATCAGTTGGTCTTCTGCCAGAATGCACTTAGATCAACCTTTATCCTTGCCTCCATCACCACCTTCCGGACCTGAGTCACATCCTTCTGGTGTGTGTTTTATCAAAGCAGCCTCCTAAGAGATCTTCCGATCCTAACCTACAGCAATGACAATGATCCTGTTAAAGCATGAGTCAGATCATCCAGTCTCTGTGCAGAACCCTCCATCAGTGTCTCACCTCATGAAGAGTAGGGACCAGAGTCCTGATAATGCCCTTGTGGCTCTGTGAACTCATTCAGCCCTAGCTCTCCCCCTGACCTTTTCTCTTCCTTTCCCTACCCATGCTACTTCAGCTTCTCAGGATCGAAGGTTTCCCCATAAATCAGTGAGCATTTCCTGTCTCAGAACCCATGCACTACTGTGGTCCCTTCTGGGTATGTTCCTGTTCAACTGTCCATATGTCTGGAGTCTTCCTGTATGCCTCTATTCATCTATCCTTGCCTAAAGACCCTCCCTTGCCACTCATGTAAACACCACCATGCCCATGTATTCCTTCCAAGGCCCTCTTTGCCCTCTTTCCTTGTTATTTCCCTCCACAGCAGGCATCCTATCCCCATCACACATCCACAGGTATTTCCTTTTATTGTGTGCTACTCCTAAAGGCACCAGAAAGAAAGTTCTTTAGACTGTTTTGCTTTTAGCAGTGCTTCACCTACATAGAATAGGACCTGTACTTTCATGGTGCCTAGGACACGGTTGGATGAATGATGAATCCATGTTTCTGTGACCTAACAGTTAACACAGGTTGAGTGCCCCATATTGAAAATGCTTGGGACCAGAAGTGTGATTTCAGACTCTTCAGATCTTCAGATCTTCAATTTTACACAGATCTTGTTGGTTGAGTGGTACTCAGGAAGGTTTGGACTTCAAGGAATTCAGGCTGTCTGGTTGTTTTTTGCCCAGCTAGTATTGTAAAAGTTGGAAGACACTGAGTTCTAGTCACTTCAGAGCACATAGACAATAAAGAAGTTACTACAAAATTGCTATCTACAGAAAACTGTTTTGCCAACTTCTGTATATATGTCATAATCATTTTACATTTTTAGCATAGCATACAGTTATTTCATGCTACTTAATGACAGCTTGAAGCCCTTTGGGGAGTGAATGAATATCTAAGGCCCATACATCTTGTTTATTTGTAGATGGAGAGCATGCCAACTCATCAAGACCTTACCTGCTTCAGACCTTCCCCAGGTCAGAGCGAAGGTTGCAGCCATGGAAATGTTGAAAGGTCAAAGGGCAGACCTTGGGCTCCAGAGGGCCTGGGAAGGCAACTATCTTGCCTCGGTAAGTCCAGAAGAATAGTGTGAATTCATGTAGCTCTGAAATGTTTGTTTCCCTAAGAATTTACAGAAAAGAGGCTGGATCCTCGAGGCCTGGGTTCCAGCCACAGCATTGTAAGACAAAAATCAATACCTTACAGAGAGATGTTTTTAAAAACTAAATAATTTCTCTGACTGGTGCTAAGTTAGATTTTGTTGTTTTTAAGTATACCTTAATGTTTTTAAGTATACCTGATGCATCGTCTACTTAGAAGAGGGTTATATTCACATATATTAGCATAACCCATAATATGTCCCTTTACCACTTCAACCTTCCCTTGAATTATTCAGCAGCCATTTTTTTTTAAGACAGGGTTTCCTTACATAGTTCTTGCTGTCCTGTAGACTAGACTGGCCTCAGACTCATAGAGATCCACCTGCCTCTGCCTCTGCCTCTGCCTCTGCCTCTGTGTGCTGGGATTAAAGTTGTGTACTATACCACCCAGCTTCAGCAGACATTTTTTGTTTTGTTTTTCGAGACAGGGTTCCTCTGTATTGCTTTGGAGCCTGTCCTGAAACTAGCTCTTTAGACCAGGCTGGCCTCAAACTCACAGAGATCCCCCTGCCTCTGCCTCCTAAGTGCTGGGATTGAAGGTGTGTGCCACCAACACCCTGCCAGTAGCCATTTTTAATTACATCCTTTACGTTATTCCCAAAGCTCTATTTCATCTTCTCTCATTACCTAAAGTCTTTAATGGGATCTTTGATATGATAACACCCTTTACTAATCTAACATCTGGGGGAGAAGATAAAAGGAATGCTGGGAAACCATATAGGTGTAGTTCTAACACAAAATACTGAACAGTTGCCTTGGCATCTACAGTCTAAGAATTTTCCTGTTGTTCTTTTGTTTGTTTCCTTTGTTCTTTCAGAAGCCAGATACACCCCAGACCTCAGGCACTTTCGTGCCAGTTGCTAATGAACTGAAACGTAAGGACAAATATATGAACGTCCTCTTTTCCTGTCATGTCCGAAAGGTAAGATGCTCTTGAAACAGACTATCTTGGAGGGACAAGACTGAGAGGAAGCATACCTGTGTGGGCTGCAGTGTAAATTAGTAGTCCCATGCAGCTGGGTGCAGCACCAGTGAGCTTTGCCCACCTGTGCTGAGGATGTTTTGAAAAGACTAACACGGCAATTTTTTTTTCATTTGATTTTTGAGACAAGGTCTTCCATAGCCAAGGCTGGCCTCAGAATCACTGTAGCCAAGGGTAGGCTTGAATTCCTTCCTAATCTCCCTGCCTCTGCTTCTCCAATGCTGTTTTCAGATGTATGCCACCATGCCAAGCTTGGTCAACCTTTCTTTTTTCAAACAGGCTGTGTGCTTCCTTGAGGTTGAGAATTTGTACTTTACTACATGTGTATCCTTCATAGCAACTACCAGTCTACTGTTTATTGTTTACTACCTTTTACACAAGTGTCATTGCTACTTTAAAAAACTAGATCTGGGGAGACTCAGACATGTACAGAAGGAAACCACTATAGAATGAGGAGGGACCACCACCCCCAAACAAGAGGTCTAGTGCTGGTGCTCAGTTGGATCACATGGCACTTGAACTCTCCAGCCAAGCTGGATCTCAGGAGCACCGGATAAAGCTGCCAGAGATCAGCAACAGTGCAGGAGGTGATTAACCCATCAAAGGTCTCTAAGTAACCTAAAGCGCTTGAGAAAAAGTTCAAAAATGTTTATAGAAATATCCTGCATTCAGAGGTAAAAGTCAGATTGCCCAATATCCAGTCAACAAGCTTACAGACAAGACCTTGAACTCATAAATAAGTGAAAACTCAGTCATCCAAAAAGACACAGACAAAATCATTGAGACAATTATTAGCATTCTGTTTTATATATTCAAAAAGGTAGGGGAAAGATTGCACATGTTTAATAACCACCTTGAAGACTTTTAAATGACTTACAGTTGAACTAATAAACATGAAAAATATGAGAGAAAATGCAGTCAATAGGATCAACATTAGATTAGACCTTGAAGAAGAAAGATTAGTGGATTTGGACTGAAATGGCTTAGCTGGGAAAGGTGTTTGCTGCCAATCCTGGTGTCTTGTGAGTTCAATCCCTGAAATTCAAGGAAAGGTGAAAGGAGAAAAAGGACTCCACAAAGATGTCTTCCAAGCTTCACCATGTGCACCTTCAGCACATGCACAAACACACACTAAACAACAAAGCACAATCCAAATAAAGCATTAAAAAAAGATCATACAGTTATCTGACTTCATGTGACACCCATGTAAATAGCCTTGAAGACCTTAGGTGCTGTCTTTTAAAAGCGAGAGAGGGAGGATATAGAAAGAGGGAGAAGGGGTCTGAAGTATTGAAGTAAAGCAGTTAACCTAGAATTGAACACCCAGTAAATATCTTTCAAGAACTACATGCCTTTATACCCAGCACTCAGGAGGCAGAAGCTGAGGGATCTCTGTGGGTTCCAGGCCAGCCTGGTCTACAGAGCAAGTTCCAGGATATCCAAGGCTATTACACAAAGAAACCCTGTCACAAAAAAAAAAAAAAAAAAAAAAAGCAAACAAACAAAAGAACTACAGTGACAATGACTTTTTCAGGCATGTCTGAAGTTGAGTACTGTAGGAAGAATTAGAAGACATCATTCAAGCAGGAAGGAGAAAAGGAAATATGTAAAGTTTTATGTTCTATGTACAGTAGTGTCCATAAAGAATCAAGCACTATAACTATTGTATAAATCTTAGCAAAATCAAAAATGTAAGAAAACAAGTTGTTGCTAACGAGTCAAGGAAGAATACAAGGAGCTGGCAAGACGGTTCAGTGGTTAAGAGCACTGTTGCTCTTCCAGGGGAACCAGGGCTCTCTTCTGGCCTCCATGGGCACCAGATATATACTTGGTGCACATACATAACATGCAGGCAAAATACACATGTGCATAAAATAAATCTTAAGAAAGAAAGAAATAGAGAAGTTAAGAGTGTGGGGCTTGGAGGTACAGTGCTTGCCTAGCATGTATTTTAAAAATACAGAATTGTGGGATAGGGAGCAAAGAATAAACAGGACAAATAAATAAGTTGAAAGATGATAAATTTAAACCTAACCCTATTGACCATCATATTAAATGCCAATGGTCTAACCACCACAGTTAAGAGGCAATGTTGTGTCCTCTTGCCCCATGGAAGCTTTTACCATCCTGGGAAGCTCTCCAAACCTCCAGAGTTCATGGAGGTTCCATTACGTAGGCAAAATTGTTTAAATCACTGTTGGCTGGTAATTAATTTAGTCCCTAGCTGTAGCCTTTCTCCTTTGTCTCTCTGAAGGTCACTGGGGAGGAGAGCTACTGAATGGAAGTTCAGCCTTCTAATCATGCCTTAGTCCTGGCAACCAGCCTCCATGACTCCTATTACAAGGGCTTTGTGAACTCTATATTGGGAGCCAGGGACAAAAGTATAAGTTGAACATGACATTCAGAATGTCTGAGATTTTGCAGTGTCATGGTCAGCGTTTGAACATTCTAAAGAAGAGTTCAAGTCCAAGTGATACAAACAGCAAACTTAGAAAGTTATCATCAGCTGGTCTCTACACTCCAGATTCTAGTTCTGAACTCTGAAATTCAGGAACTCTGTTTTATTGAATATACCTAGGGCTAATGACACACGAGGAGACTTGATATCCAGATGTACATACCCACACAAAACTTTCAGTCATGCTTCCTGTTTGTGAGTACAACTCAGGAATGTCCCTGTACCAACTACCTCTCATTTGTGATGTCATGGTATCTGGAAATGAGAACAGTAGAAGAGAGTCAGGTGGTTCTGAGAATTTGGCCATCTGTAGAAAAGCCTGGTGTGAGGCCTGTCATTCCAGGGAGGACAGTTTCATGCCTGATGTTTTCATCCTGGGTACTGATGAATAAAAACTCAAGAATTTTTATTGATGGTCCTGTATTTCTAAGTTCACTGTTCTTTATGCTTGTTCAAATAATGTCCTCTGTAGCATCTTTCAGTCCCAAAGGTACACCAAGGCAAACTTGATCTGCTTCTAAAAAGCCCTTCTCATGCTTTGATTATTGTGAAGCAGCTGCTTTCCATTAACGGGAGTTATTAAAAGCGTTCTTTAAGGTGAGAGACCTACTGCAAATAGCTCCTCTCACCACTGTGCTTCCTCTGCTCTGACTCTGGAGCAGCTTTATCTCTGACCCCCTGTGGAAACAACTGAACCTATAAACAGCTGCCTTGAAGTGCTTAGGGAGAGCAGAAGGCTGGGGATTTTTTTCCTGGGGTGAGGATTTAAACTTTGGGTACAAAACACAAGGTGAAGTCTTGCCTAATTCTGAGTCTGCAATCCAGCTTTGCTATTACTTTGAGAAAATAAATGTGAAATAAAAGTAGTGTTTCCATACTGTAATGGTGTTAAGCAGGAATCCATCTATGTATATGAAATGTTTTCCTTTCTGTGTTGATAGAACCACATTAAGCAATCTACAGCTTTTTTTTTGCTGTTAGACATGATTTCTTTCGCACTTACCTGATCTGTGTTTTAAGATGATTTGAGTTGCTGAAACAGAAGGTAAATATTTGTTAGTCTCTGTAGAAACTGCTTTTTGTTCATATGAGAGAATATTTCTGAACAGCATCAGTACAATTTCTGCTTTGAGGCTTTTTTTCCTTGTTTTTAGATTAACTCATATATCAACAAAAGAACATGTGGCCTTTTTGTCTCAACTCAAATGATCTTGTGAGATTATATAACAGGATTTTAAAATTATATTCTTTAGTACATTTGTTTGTTTCTCCATACCATTCCATAAAAGATGAGGGACATTATTTCTACTTTTGATTCAGGTTCTATGCTAGATGTTCTCTGTTCTACATAGTACAAGTTTGATGAAAATGATAATGAATGTTCTCCAAACTGGCTTTTATAGAACCAGTGTTTTGTTGAATATCAATAGGTATTTGTTTTACAGGGATTACATAGATTAAATGTACTATGGAAATGCTGGGTTAAACATACTGCTTAAATGCAAAATTCTTAGAACATTTGATAGCTTTCTAGGCTTTGGATATCATAGTGGGAGCTATAGTTTGCAGTACTTATCCAGCCAGACTGACCATGGAATCCTTCCTTTCACAAAGTTCTACATAAAGCCAGTTCTGTGCAGAACATCTAAGTGTATCTCCATACTCAGTGCTTTGGATCTTCTGGGAAGTGCCAGTTGTCTGTCCTGGCAAAAACAGATGCTATGCAAAGTTACCCTCCAAGAACACAAACTATACACTTATCACATAGATTCTATTTTAGTCATAGGCACAACTTTATGTCATGTTGAAGACTTAAAAAAATATGCTTTTATTATAGACTAAATGTTTAGAGAATTGACTGCTGGCTAAAACCAAGGCAAAGGGGATAAGGTAAATTTCCACGTCCAGTTTGAATTTTAGTTTGCTACACTCTATGCATAGTGCACTGTTCTGCCATGCCTGTCTGAATGCAGCTATCTGAATATTCTACCAAAGCATGTTTTCAGATTAACCTCTCATTCCTTTGTTGGTATCTTGGAAATAAGTATGGAGGTGGTGTGCAAAGAGTATAGAAGATATATATATGTATGTATGTATATAATATATATATACATATATATATACTTTTTTTTTAGTTTTTTTTTCTAAGACAGGGTTTTTCTCTGTAGCTTTGAAGCCTGTCCTGGAACTCACTCTATAGACCAGGGTGGTCTAGAACTCACAGAGATCAGCCTACTTCTGCCTCCCAAGTGCTGGGATTAAAGGCATGTGCCATCACTGCCTGGCTGAGGATGTGTATATTAATGACATGGTCTATCACAGTATGCCTTCTGTCAGGATAGAGGCTTCTTGTACTCATTTTGTTTTGTCTCTTTGCCTTTCTCAATTAGTGAGAAGCTAGACATTGTAGAGGTTCAGAAAATGTTGGGGCCAGAGAGAGAGCTCAGAGGTTAAGAGCATATACTAATCTTGCAAAGGATTCAGGCTCAGTTCCTAACATCCGTATCATTCAGCTTACAAGTACCTTACAAGCACCTGTAACTCCAGGTTGATCTACAGGATCAACACCCTCTGGCCTTCAAGGGCACCTGCATCCACATGGTCCACATAAAATCACATAGGCACATACACATATATTAAATAAATATATGAATAAATAAGCCTGTTCTTAAATGCTAATCCAGGTACCTTGATTAAAATATTATCTGAAATAGCTTAACAAATAACTAGCCACAAATTGTACAATGTACTTGGTTAACTTTATCTCATAAGAGATAAAAGTATCTGTAAATTAGGGCATACTCTGACCCTCTATCTGGTAAAGTAGTGCTCTGCAGAAACACAAATATATTTTTTCATACTGTCATTTTTGTTTTCTTCATATTTTTATTTTCATTTATTACTTATTGCTTTCATCACCAAATACTAATCCCAGCTTCTTATGATAGCCCAGAGCTTCAGGCATAAATGGTATTGATTGGATTATCTGATACTTAGTTAAATTAGTTCTTTATTTGTTCTAGATACAAGACCCTTATCAGACAGGTGATTCACTGAACGTTTTCTCCCTGTCTGTGGGTAGTTCTATTCACTTCCTTGATGGGGTCTAGAGTTCATATTTCTAGGTTCCAAATTCTACATTTGCTGAGTTTTCCCTAATAAGCTATAAAAAAAAATAAACTCTACACATCTGGAAACTGCTATCCCTTGAGCCCATGGAGTGCCATCCATGGTGACCTGCTGAGATTGCATCTCCATGGTCAGCCACTACTGAACCTAGGTATTTCCAAACATAACTTGGCTCCCTTTTTTTATGAGATACTATGGCTTATTGGTTTGTTTTCTTACAGGTTAATCGATTTAGTAAGGTAGAAGACCGAGCAATTTTTGTCACTGACCGTCACCTGTATAAAATGGACCCCACTAAGCAGTACAAAGTGATGAAGACTATCCCTCTGTACAATGTAAGTGTGCATCAAATATAAGACTTGTGTTTCATAAACAGAGACTGATGGGCTAAACTTGTAACCTCTTTGGCTTTGGGGACCCCATGTTTTCCTGGAATTTTATACCAATTGTGTTGTACCAAAGCATGGTTTTCTAAAAGAGGATTTCTGATAAAGTAGCTAAAATATTTTTTAAAGCTAAGAGTAGTGGTTCTGTGCCAGGTGCGGTGGCACACACCTTTAATCCCAGAACTTTGGAGGCAGAGACAGATCTCTGTGAGTTTGAGGTCAGCCTGGTCTAAGTGAGTTCCAGGACAGCCCTGTCTTTAAAAACCACACACATGCCCACACACACACACACACACACACACACACACACACACACACACACACACAAAGAGCAGGGTTTTTTGATTCAGAGTTTCTGATAGAGTAAAAAATAAAAACAATGGCTCTGTATGACATCTCTTCTTACTGTAACATACTGTTTAAATGTGCTTATACATGATGTGTTTTCTTATTTACTTTTATTAATGGTTTGTGTCTGTGTGGGTACACATGTAGGCAAGGGTACTTGTGGAAGTCAGGTGTTGTTCTACAGGAGCTATCCTTGGTTTTGGAGAGAAGGTCTCACTGACATAGAGCTTACCAAATAGGCTAGGCTGGCGGCCAATGAGAGCCCCTAAGGATCTTCCTGTCTCCACTTCCCCAGTGCTTGAATTATAAACATACACCACTGTGCCCAGCTTCTTTATATGGGTTCCGGAGCTTGAACTCAGGTCTGTATGCTTGCACTTACTGAGCTATTTCCCAGCTCTACTTTTATAAATTTTTTATGGACATAGAATTAAGTAAAAAACAGTAGGATATTACTTTGTGGAAACATTACTACTTTTACTTATTTTTTCAGTGTGTGTGTGTGTGTGATATGTGTGGAAGTCTAAGATTCTACTTTATTCATTGAAGGTAGAGTCTCTCAATCAAACTCACAGCTCACTGATATAGCTAATCTTGCTCTGAGGATCCTATCTTTGCCTTCAGAGCCTCAATTACTAGTGGGCCACCATGCCCACTGGGCATTTGCATGGGTTTCTGCAGATTCAAACTTCAGTGTTCACTCTTATACAATAAGCCATCACCATTAGTACTACTATTTATATATTAGATTTATGTAGCTCCTAAAAGTTAGTTTTTACCAATATATTTTACAGCATTAATGTTCTATTTGTATGATTTCTGATCTAAGTCCACTCTGAGGTTCACTATTTTACCTAGGCTTTCAAATCTATAATCGTTTTGATCTGAAACTTGTAAAACATGAAATTTGTTGGGTATCTTTTCAAGTCTCAAAGTGAAATTTCATTTTTTTGTTGTTGTCATTTTTGAGAGAGGGTCTTGCTGGTCTCAAACTCATAAGGTGATGTGATCTTCCAGAGTAGCCAGGACTATAAGTGTGCACCACAACATCTGGCTCAGGTATTTTTTGTTTTCCTGTTTAACAATGTAAGTTCTGTTCTGATTCTTTAGTAAGCTTCTACTAGACTACTAGGTCTTTTCATCTGTGGGGCTATTTTTCTGTCTGCTAGTTAAATAGGGAGTCTGTGTTTACATGGTGCTAGGGTCTGTCAGAAGTATTACTTAAAGATTATTTTAAATCCCTCTGGTCCCTGGAAAAAGAAATAGGAAGGATATTGTTTTATGGCTTTATTTTGTGACCTTTGGTAGTAAGGGACAAAAGAGACCAAGTATTCCTGGCTGTGCTGAATAGCTCCTGCATTAATGGACAGCCCATATCACAGGGGTTGGGATTTGACTCGCTGTGGTGCCCTTCCATTTCACCCCCACCCTACCACATACATACACTTCATTTCTTTTCAACAGAAAGGCCAATGGATTGAAGCTAAGAAAAGATTTTAAATGGTATATAACCTTCTTAGCCAAGACCTGCAATCTTATATATCAGCCACAATTTAAGCCTAACAGCCTACAGGCTTAGAGTAGGAGGGAGAGGAGGATAGATGAGGGAGAAAATTATACTTTGTCAAAGTCTAAGGAGGTATGAAGCCAAACAAAAATAAATCACTGTGGTCTGGGATTTATTTCTTTGTTGTTATTACTCTTAAGGGGGACCCATAAGGTCATGATACAACTCTTTTTTTTTTTTTTTTTTTTTTTTTTTTTTAGTTAGTTAGTTAGTTAGTTAAACAACTCTTTAAACTGAAGTGTCTTTTTTATTTTTGAGTTTTTTTATTTATGTGTGTATCTTTGTGTGAATGTGTATATATGTATACCTGCTATCCAAAGGAAGTTGGAGAGTTCATAGTGGTTGTGTGCCACCTGATGTGGGTACTCAGAATTGAACTCAGATCTTCAAGAGCAGTGTGGGCTCTTAACCACTGAACTGTCTCTCTAGCCCCCATCTTCTTTTTGCATTGACTATAAATAATAATTGTAAAACCAGTGTACATATATATATATAGTCATTTTCCTATAAGCATTGTCAATGGCATTAACAGTGTGATATCATAGAGACTGTTGACATCTAACTACTCTAGAAAGGTAGACATCTGAGAGATGGATCCCCAGTGTTGCAGATGTTCTCAGTGTCACATCCATGTCACTTTGTATCCAATGCCATTTTCATGCACACCATCCTAATTTCTAATAGCCATCATCATCTTTCTCAAGAGTTTGCCCTCAGCTGGAGACCTTGCTCTCTCACATAGATTGGAAATGGAGTGAGCAATGGGCATGGGGGTGTCATACCCCAGGTCCATTTCTCATTACTGAGATCATTTCCCAGAGCTTCCCCACAGGGCAAGCTGCAGTTGTTCACAGGAACAGCTGCCTCTTCTCCCCACCAGATCCCTCTTCCTTGCCATTGTGTATGGCCTCCCAGATCAACCTCGCTTACTCATCAGCCTTTGCTTTGCATCTGCTTCTGGGAGAAACTAACTTAATAACAATGGAATTGCTACCTCCTCCAAAGAGACAAGCTGGGTACAAAGAGGGACCTCCAAATGTAGCATCAAGTTTTGTTTTGTTTTAATCTTGAAGTAAATATAGCAAAATATTAAGCCTGAGTATTTTATTGTCTTAAGTTGTTCAGGTTCTAGCTCTCTTAGCTGGGGGCCTTTAACTGCTTCAGTTGTAAAGTATTTTGAAATTTATTCGGAACTATATATGTTCATATTTAAGAATAGGTTGAGCCAAATTTTACTTTTTATGTGATACTAGCCTTCTTTTCATTTCTGTTCTGTGGTCCTCTTAAAGTCATGAGTCATTTAGTGATGTTACTTCACATAGTGATTTATAGTGTTTGACTGTGTATGTTCTATGGGAAAGAGACTTCATTCCCCCATTGCACATTATTGTCACACCTACCATAAATTAAATACTCCACATGTTCTTTTCTGTTTTCCATGCCATGGTCTATTATTAGTCTACTGATTATCCTTGTACTAATTACTATTTTTACTATAGTTAGGCACAATTTTATGAATTCTAAGATTACAGTAACTTCCTAGGTCCCTTCCTTTCAAGTTCATACCACCTGTCTGGGGGCTGTGTCTCAATAGTAGAGTCTTTGACTTGCATGTGAGAGGCCTGCACTGCAAATCAAAGCAGAATTTATTACCCCCATTCCAACCTAACAGTCATTTACCATGCCACAGGAAGAGAAAGGATGTTGAGGATGGTGACAAAGGGAAGCCTGTCAGGAGGGATGTAGACACTCACATGTAATCTACTGCACAGCCTATTCATTCCCCCCTAAGCCCTTAGGAACCCCTCACCATTTTCATCTCTCTAGTTGTACCCTCTCTAGAGTGTCATTGTCAGCACCATATAGTATGTAGACTTTTCAGATTGGCATCGTTCACTTGGCAACAACTATCTTCCTGTGGCCTGGTGACTCCTATTTTTTTAAATATTGTCTTAGGGCTTTCCATTGCTGTGAAGTGACACCATGACCACAACAACTCTTATAAAGGAAACATTTAATTGAGGCTGCAGCTTGTTTAGTTTCAGGAGTTCAGTCCTCTATCATCATGATTCATGATGGGGAACATGGCAGCATGCAGGCAGACGTAATGCCAGAGCTGAAAGTACTACATCTTGTAGGCAACAGGAAGTCAACTGACAGTGACACTAGGTGGTACCCTGAGTATAGAAACCCTCAAAGCCTGCTCCCACAGTGACACACTTCTTTCAACAAGGTCATACCCACTCCAACAAAGTCATGCCTCCTAATAGTACCATACCCTCTGGGGGTCATTTTCTTTCAAACCACCACAAATATATTCTATTATTAGAGATACCACAGTGTGTTTATTCACTCACTATTGGAGGACACTTTGATTGCTTTAGGTTTGGTATAGTCGTGAATAACTCTACTATAAATATTTACATGCAAGTTTCTTGTGTGAACATGAGCACTTTGAACAGTTGAACTAAAATACCTAGGAATACTCTTACTCAGGCACAGATAAGACTCAGCTTATCTTTGTAAAAACTGCCAGCTTTCTTCCAACATGGCTGTATCATTTTGTATTCTAAGCAAAATGAGGGTGCCTATTTCATCCATTTGTTTGTATTTCACCTATTCTAATATGTGTATAGCTATATAATGTATTTTATTACCCTAAAATATATAATTCAATATTCACTAAGTGTCTATCTTTAACCACAAGAACCACCTCCAGACTCTCTGTTGGTTTGTTATATTCAGGTAGTATAGACTGGTTTGGTTTTTTTAATAAACCTATTATGTAAAGATACATTTGGTGCCTTTCTCCCCTCTGACTAGCAAGCACTGTACAACTATTTGTCATTTAACAATGGTCTGGTCAATCATCCCAGGAAACATAAAAATAGGACATCATAGCAGATCCTTGAGAATATTTTCAGCAAACACTGTCCTCACAAATGACATAGCCACATAATAGTAAAGTGATCTGTGAGAGAAACATTCAAGTTACAGGTGACTGCTTTAGTATCGTAGTGGCTTTTTATGAGCAAACACTGCAGGCATGGGTTAGGGTTTCAGCCAGCTGCAATCTGTGTTGCTATCAAGTCAGTGTCTTTCCTCAGTCGCTTTCTGTACCATATTTGCATATTGTGTTTTCAAATTGAATAATTAGTTCCAGTGTATTTGTCAGAAAAAAATGTTCAAATTTTTACAAGGGACAGTACAGTCAGGATTTGAGTATTTTGTGAATCTGAGAGGCTTGTGGTTACTACTACTTGATAGGAGAACAAAGGAAAGGTATTACATTACCTGCATAATTAACAGTGCCACCTCCAGTGCTTTGATAACCACCTCTGACTGAGAATTATCCTGGAAAATCATGGCTACCTTGATGGAAAAGATTGCTCTCTGTAGTTAGGGCATGTTGCATAAATAAATAATTAATTAATTAATAAATAAATAAATAAATAAATAAATAAATAAATAAGTGTTTCTGCCATTCGGGTTCATGTAGACACTAGTGCCCTCAGACCAATGCTCAGGAAGGAGGTTTCTTAAATTGGGTGTAATTTACATAAACATTAAATCTGCATGCTGCTTTCTAGTAAGCTGAAACACTTAACCTGAGTGGAACTGGAATTCTTTCGCCCTCCTTTTGTTGGTGAATGTTAATTTTGCCTGATGAATTAGCCTGAAAATGTTTGAATGTGCCCATTAATGTTGTTTTGATATAGACCCTTTTATCAGTATAGGCTTGAGGTCTAAGGAAGTAGCCAATTAATTATTCTCATCCCTTCTTTAGTTCTGTGTGAAATACAAAACAAACAGGGGAGAGGAAAGAGACAATTATCTAAACTGATGTGCAGGCTCGTAGAGCTCGACGGTCTGTAATTATGCCAGGCCCCATGCTTTATTACTCTGTTTGACGTGGCTTGCTAGAAAGATCTCATTCTGTCTGGGAGACTGATTGTCCTTTTAACGTATACAGGAGGTGAGCCCTGCTGAAATCCATCCACCAGCCTGCTCTGCTCCCCACCACCACTTCTAAAACACCCTCTCCTCCTGGCAGTGTCCCAAGGGAAGGCGTTTCCATAGTAACCCCAACAGAGGCAATCAGCTGTTGTCTGGCACTGCCTGAGCTGGTGTGTGCTAGCCTTCTCCCTTCTGCATCCTCCCTCAAGCCTTTAAAACACTACATTTATTAGTCCTCTTTAATGGAAGTTTATAATCCCTTTATGTCACACTCTGAGTAGCACTCAGGTTTATTTATTTATTTAGGTAATAAATCTACCTTCCTAATTAATTCTCAGCAGGCCCTGGGCGCTCCATTATTTTGAACATCTTGTGTAAATGTTTATATTTCTGCCTGTTGTAACAAAGAAGCTGCTCCAGAAAGTTCTGTCTTTATTGAAAATAAAATTAGGAAAATACAGATGCTAAGGTTTCAAATGAATTTTTTCAGTATTTTTTTTCTTACTATCACGCTAGTGACAAGGCAGTCTTTCTGCTATTGTAGTTTCAGCACTCAGTGGTTGTGTTGCTGAATTCAGTGAGCATAGGTATTTAAAAATCTTCTTTGAAATGTAGTATCTGAGACATGTACTCTCTCAATTTTTATTAGAGAGAAAAAGAGAAGCGCACCTGCAGAGCTTCTCTGCCGATTGTTTTCCTG
Organism: Cricetiscus sungorus; assembly: GCA_030556225.1. NCBI lineage: Eukaryota > Metazoa > Chordata > Mammalia > Rodentia > Cricetidae > Cricetiscus > Cricetiscus sungorus. Next base: position 58,140,806 of record JANBXA010000069.1, on the reverse strand, counting down.
GCATGTGTATAGAAGTAAATGCCTTTTGTTACAATTGTTAGACACCACAACTCATGCAAAACAGCACTAAGCAAATCAAGCAATAGTCTCTTTCAGAAACCAGGAAGAATCCATCTTTGTCAGTACTAGACCTGGAAAACCAATTTCAGATTTCAAAGATGTCTCAACGCAGTATCTGAAAGCAAAACTCATTCAGGCAAGTTTCATATAAAAGCCATCTTGTTAAAGAAATGCAAAGCCTTTTAAGAGCTGAATTATAAAAAAAAAAAAAAAAAAAAAAAAAGTAAGCACACCAGCACTTATTTTTCCAAAGATCAGATTGCTGAAAGCCAGGTCCTTTCAAAACAAAGCCCTACATAGAGACATATATACAAATAGATTTCTGCATTTGCAAAATAGACATCACCATACTGAAGCAATTACAGGCTTACTTTCTACAATTGTCTTATCAGGGACTGAGGCTGTAGCTTGGTGGTAAGGCACTTGCCTGGCATGTGTGAAGCCCTGTGTTCAAGCCCCAGCACCATAAGAAGAAATAAACAACTGTCTCATCAGAGCTTTCTTCTATGCATTAAACATTTTTGAGCAGCTTCTCCATGGCATGCATTTGACAACACTGGCAATGCAAGAGTACTCCATGCAATATGCCTGTGACACCTCCTGCACCTATGGAAGAAACAGATACAAACCAGCTAGCACAGTACCTGGGAAGCATGCCTGGCAGCCTGTAGGTGCAGTCTATAATCTCTTGCTTTAATGAAGAAAGTTGCATTCAGAAAAGTAAAGCAGCCCGGCTAAGACCTGCAGGCTCACAGAGCTGGGCTTCACTCCCACATCTGCACAACCTAGCACCCAACCTCTGCTACCTGCTGCCTCCCATTTACAAAGAACACACAAAACTAAAATCTCTTTGAAACAGTATTAGGAATCAGACCTAGGATCTTTTGCACCCCACTAAGCTGCAGCCACAGCCCTCAAAATTTATTTTCAAAAGCTAATAATAATAATGATGATGATGATGAAACTAGATCTGTCACATAACTAATGTGTTTAGTAGCTTAACTCTGCCCTTTCAATACTAACCTGATGCTTAGAGATTTTAATTTGGCTGTTTCCATTCTGACTTGGGGTTCTTAGGACCCTTAGCCAGACACTAGAATAGTCTGTGGGTTTGGAAGGTTTTGTGTTGGGACTTTCATTTTGTTTTTGTTGGGAATTGAACCTGGGCCTCAGGCATGCTGTGATGCTCTGTCATGGGCTACATTCAAAGCTTATAGTGGGGGGTTTTTAAATCCTGATACCCAGATTATACTGGATGCTGGTGAAGTCAGATCTCTCAAGTATACAAAGGGGGAGAGATGTTCTCTGTGCCTTGCTTTGTTCATGTGTGGGTTCTTTGGATGGACATAGGGGCCCAAGTAATACAAACACTGATTAGCAAGAGAAATGCACACACATTTGCTGTGTTTCCATGAGAATCTTCCCAAGAGTCGAGTGAAGAAATGATCAAAGCATGATGCTTTTATAAGCTTCTTAGCCAAAAACTGTGTGAAGGAGTAACGGGACAGAGGAAGTTCTGGCCAGTCACAGGATGTTACTAAGAGATGAAGGAGAGGAGCAGGAGTTAGTGGAAGGCAATGACTGCTCCAAAAGTTCACCTAGGCAGGTTTATTCTGGTCTCTGATGCCAGTCTTGATAATCAAGGGGACTTTTCACTTTGATGTTTGGACACCCACATACACACAGAAACAAAAAGCACCTTTATAGGCTCTTACAAGATGCCTGCTCCACTCCCCATAGTTCTTCACTGTTACTGCTATGGCTCTTTTTCTTTTTTTAATGAAAATATTCTTTTTTGCTTTTGCTCTTTGAGACGGGGTCTCACTATGTAGTCCTGGCTGGCCTCAAGCTCTCCAGATCCTCTTGCTTCTGCCTCTGGAGTGCTAGAATTAAAGCCATATGCCATCTCACCTAGCCCTTTTTGTTTTTTGCTTGGTGGGGTGGCTTGGTTGGTTGCTTATTTTAATTCTTAAGGAAACATTTGTTGAATTGTTTCAAAATTGTGGATGTGTCTCAAAATTGGATTCAGTCAGTTGTGGCATATGTGTATATGGATGTGTGAGAGAAAAATACAGAGCAGGTACAAATGGTCTGACTGTTTCTCTGAACTTTCTATGTTGACATCCCAAGTCCCAAGGTGGCCCTTGTTGGTAATGGGGCTCTACCCTCAAAAGAATAGTGACCTTATATCAGAGGCTAGAGTAACCCTCACACTTACCACAACATGAAGGCATCATGAACTCAGCAGTATGCTGCCCAAAGGCTGTCTGGATGTCCACTGCCTCTGACCCTGGACTCCTAACACCCAGAACTTTGAGGAGTAAATTCATTTGTTTATAAATCACCCAATTTGGGTATTTTTTTCATAGCTGCCTAAATAGATTAAGAAAGGAGGAGGCAGCAATGGTTATGGTTGAAGCAAGATGTTGAAACAAGATTTTGCTTTTTAGATCAGGCTAGCCTTGAACTCACTATGTATCCCAAGCTGCCTTCAAATTTGGAATCCAATCCTCCCACCTCAGCCTTCCAAGTACTGGGATTTTTGGCATGATCTATGGTCTGTGTCATAAGTTAAATCTCCTTGAAGTTCAAGGTCAGTCTTGTGAAAAGATTCTCTTTAAACAAGAGTAATGTAAGTGAGACATTGTGGTACACACCTGTAACCCCAGCACTATGGAAACTCAAGCCGGGAGCATCAATAATTGGAGACCAACCTGGTCCACATAAAAACACCTAATCAATCAATCAAAATCATCCCATCCTTTATAATAACAAAGTGTATGTCATCTCACTTGGTTCCCATCCTAGTCTGGGGGCAGGGAACAAATATATATTTTTATATATATATATATATATATATATATATATATATATATATATATTCCCTTGATAGGCATCTGGTAAATGGATTTGTCTGTTTTTGGTTGGATCCAGAAAAAAAAAAACTTTACTTACACTAAACTGTTACAGTGAAGTTTAACTGCATTGCAGGAAGAACCTGAGATCTAAATAACAGACATCAAAAAGTTCTGGAATTGTACCTGTCCAGAGACATCTTTACTGTGTACCATGGTTGAAGGAACACCCAGCAGGGGCAGCACAACTGACGAGTTAGTATCTGTCCCCACTTGGCTAAATTGCTCATTGAACTTTGGTGGAAACAGCAGCCATGTTTCTGCTTCAGAAGCCACCACCAGCATCTGCCTTTCCACCCCTGCTCTTCAGTGTCCTTGACATCTCAGATCCTGGCTTTTCACAAAGCTGGAGGCATTATGAAAATGCCTTATTTGCATTTGAAGATCATTTCAGTACATGAAGTAAATGAAAACATATACAGTGAGTTCTGAGAACACAGCTATTAGGGTATGTGGGAATATACAGGTCATAGTCAAATAACAACACCCTTAGTGGGTACATTTAAGCACCCCTGAAATAGCATATGAGAAGTCCATAGCATAGATAGTCTCATCACACGGTTAAAGTGCTCTCATCACAACCATAAACTGCTCTCAAGCCCCTTGCAAACTGACAATCCTCAAGAAGTCAGAGGAACAAGAGGAAGCCATCATTCAAGGCCTCACTGTTGGCTCTCTGCTCTTCCTGTTTATTCTTGCAGACAACTTTATGGGCTCCTCACATATTCCCTCAAAGGGATACCCCAAAATGATGCCTTCACCTCTGTGCACTCACTCTGTGCCTTTCCTATTATTCTGTTCTTCACTACCACATGACCTGTGATTTGGTTGTGTAAAATCTGTCTCCCCACTAGAACTTGGACTTTAACCCCAGAACACTTCCCTCCATACAGTAAGTGTTTGATAAATGGTTGCCGATTGGTGAACTGGGCAAATTAAGACCAGAGATAGGAAAAGCACTTAAAGGCCGCTGCTGTAGCACACTGAGAAATTATAAGAGCCTGAACTCAGACAAGGATGGGAAAGGGAAGCGGGCAGTGCTTCAAGAGCATCTCAAGGGGCTATGAAGATGGTTCTGTGACTGAGAGCACTTGCTTCTCTTCCAGAGAACCTGAGTTTGGTTCCCAGCACACATGTTTGGTGACTCACAGGCACCTGTAACTCCAACTTCAGAGGGTTATATGCTGTCTTCTGGTCTGCATATCCAAGTGAACATACATGGCATTCATACAGAATTGGGGAGAAGGAATGAAAATAATCTCTAAAAGGAAAAAATAGTACTCAGGTACAGAAACAACAGGCTATAGGCATGGAGAAAAGAGTCACAAGTCAGAAGTTTCTCTCTGGATGCCTGAGTAAATAGCAGTCCTGATTTTTCACTAAGATGGGAAGTATAGGAAAAGAAGCAGAGGTGCAGGAAAGAATATTCCTGAAATAGGTTGCATCTGAGGTGTCTGGGCCCAATAGACAGTCATCTGTCTGGAAAGCCATCTATGGTAGAATCTGTCTGTCTTAGTAGACTTGGTTACTATAAGGAAGACACCACAGCTGAGTGGCTAAGCCACAGGGATCCATTTCTTGCAGCCCTGGAGGCTGGAAAGACCCATCACTGCACTACAGCATTAAATGCTGAAATTGATGCTCAGGAAGAACTGACTGTCCAAGGGTGCAGAGAAGGAGTAGGAATAGAATTGAGGGTGAGAAAAGGTTTCAGGGGTCCAAAGGTATAGGCCAGCTCCTGTGCGCTCTCTATGATTGGCATAGGTATTTGCTTCCAATTTTTTTTACTGTTTTTAAAGTTTTATTCATTTGTATGGACATTTGCCTGCATGGATGTCTCCATACCACATGCACGCCTGGTGCCTGAGAAGGCCAGAAGAGAGCATTGGATGCCCTGGGACTGTAGTTATAAATGGTGGTGAGCCCCATATGGACACTAGGAATTGATCCTGTATCCTCTGGAATCACTGAGTTATCTCTGCAACTCCCTTTCCAAATTTTTTGGAAATTTTTTAAAGATGTTTTTATGTTTATGTATATGGATGTTTTACCTGAATATGTTTCTATACCATGTGTGTGTCCAATGCCAAAAAGGGCATTGGACCCCCTGGAACTGCAGTTACAGTTGCTAGCCACCATGTAGGTACTGTGAATCAAACCTAGATTGTCTGGAAGAGCAATAGTGCTCTGAATAGTCTAGCCACCTCTCCAGTCCTTTTCCAAGTTCTTGTTTGTTTGTTGTTTTTTGAGACAGTTTGTCCTAGAAAACTCTCTATAGACCAGGCTGGCCTTGAACTCAGAAATCCACCTGTCTTGCTTCCTGAGTGCTGGGACTAAAAGCATGCACCACTACCACTTGACCCTTTACCAAGTTCTTAAACCAGTGTGTAGTGATTTAAAAGAAAATGGCCCAAAAGGGAGTAGCACTACTAGAAGGTGTGGTTTTGTTGGAGTAGGTATTGCCTTGTTGGAGGAATGTGTCACTGTGGGTTGGGTTTGAGGTTTCCTATGCTGAAGATACTGCCCAGTGTCACAGATACTTCATGTCTGCCTACATGCCACCATAGTCCCTGTTATAATGATAATGGACTGAACCTCTGAACTGTAAGCCATCACATCAATTAAGTATTTTCCTTCATAAGAATTGTCTTGCTGTCTCTCCACAGCAATAGAAACCCTAACTAAGACACATTGGTCTGCAACCTTTCAATCCAGTCCCTAATGTATGGTAATCTCCCAACCATAAAAATATTTTATTGCTACTTCATAACTGTAATTTTGTTTCTGTTATGAATTGTAAATATCTGATATTCAGGATATCTGCTACCCACAGATTGAGAACACTTAAAGTGTTACATAAGCCACTGTTTTGGGTGATACTTTTAAGTGTTGTGTTCTGAACTGAAATGGGAGGAGATGGAGAAGCCATTTCAGAGACTCTGGAAATTGTCTCTGTGGAGAAAAGACCTAAGACAAGAGATTCCTGAGCCATTCTTCATTCAAATTAACAGTTTAAAAAGTATTTTCTGTGGGTACCTGTTCTCAATATTCTCCATGTAGTAGTTTAAATAATTTCTTTATCCTTTCTGTGAGGCAGTATTAAGACCTCATTTTCAGATGAAGAGGCAGAGAGCATTGATAGGGCTTCCTCTGTCTGTGCATGCACGTGCATGCATGCACATATGTTGGTGTGTTATTTGCTGCCTCCTGTATGTCCTGTATTAGATTTCTTTCCTCTTCTATAGATTGTAAAGTACTCCTCAGAATCCCCACCAAGGTGTGGTTGATAGAGTCCAAGTACAATCCCATCTCATACCACTGTAGCCAAAATGATCAGAGTACAATTGAAATCACTCATTATTCCTGAAATAGAAAGAAGCTAACATATATAGACTCAACTTGTTGGCAAAGGTACGATAAGAACAATGCCTAAAATGATGAGTGCATCATTTTTGCATCAGGAGGGTCATTAATTGGTCAGATTAAGAACTTCAATTAAAAGAAATAAGGAAAGCAACTTAATTAAGTTGGTATTTTAAGAAAGAGAAAAAATAATTAGAAATAGATTTTTAAAAACTATATTCAATTAGTAAAACAATTATCTTTGTAAAATACTAATTTGACCATCTAGAACCCAATTATTTAGTAGCTTCACCTAAACCAATGGTTTTACACAATTAGAATCACTTGGGAATCTTCCCAAATGAAACACACCAGAATATCCCCAGTGCTCCTAATGTGCAGCCACAGTTGGGAACCACTGGCCCAAATGAACCACAGTCAAAATATAAGTTTGAATAGTCAAAATAGATATGACAGGACTTAAGCACTTAATTTTGCATGCTTGTTCTGAAGCAGTGCCCTCTTGGGCCATTCGTCTTGCTTCATGTACCCTTGTGGTGAATTTGATTATATGGTTCCCAAACCCACAACAATAAATCTGAGGCAGTAATTAAAAGAGAGCCCATCTGCCATAGGCAAGCATGTTGATGGCTGCAATATCTGAAAGTCAAAAGTGTAGGAACACTCCGAGGAGATATACAGCTGACTTCCACTAGATGGCTTGGTCTTTCCGATCTCATTGAAGTGCTTTCTGGAGCTATTTCCCCAGAGCAGCATTTTTGAAATTGAAAATTCAGTTTTTTTAATAAAAAATTTAGCAAACTGCTTTGCTAAATTCCAGGTTACAAAATAAACTCCAATACTCAAAGTGCCAGGTGTTCTTAGGGCAGAGACCTCCAGTGTCCTCTGTGGATTTCAACAAAAAGACAATTGCCTATGACCACTAGATTCTAACTACCTTCCTAGTTAAGAATTTGACATTCAGGCCAAACATGGAAAGAACCCAATGTGGTTCCTATAAATAAGTCCTTTCCCACACCAGGATAAAGGATCCAAGGACTAACAGTGGAGGCAATGGCAGGCCAGCACAACCTGTCACTCTCTAGGTGAATTTATATTTTATTTTCTAAAGTGTGCAGTTCATTTGCAATGAGAATGATGTATATAGGCTATAAACATTCTTCTTGATGGTGCCCTTGGTCCCTGTCCGATGTGTGGAATATTTAGAAGAATCAAAGTTGGACAAAGAGATGTTATTTATTCAGTGCAATGAGATGGATTGGGATTGGAAATTTACCGAACAGTTTTATGGAGAGACTGACATCAATGTATTACAATCAAGGGTTGAAAGGCCTTGCCAGTCAATGATGTAAACTTAGCTCTTGAATCAGCTGATTATAATTAGTTTTGTTGGCCTGAATAATATTAATCAATACTACTAGGCTCATAACAAACTTTTGTGTATAAAATCAGTTCTAGGCCAAGCAGTGGTGGTACACACCTTTAGTCTCAGCACTTGGGAGGCAAAGGCAGGCGGATCTCTGTGAGTTCGAGACCAGCCTGGTCTGAAAGAGCTAGTTTCAGGACAGCTTCCAAAGCCACATAGAAACCCTGTCTCCAAAAAAAAAATCAGTTATACTGGTTTTGAGGCGCGCGTGTGTGTGTGTGTGTGTGTGTGTGTGTGTGTGTGTGTGTATACACACATATATATGAAATGTATGATATATGGAGTACATTGCCTAAGACTATGGTCCTGGGGACTCCAACATCCCTGAAGATGTATCTGTTTTAAAACACACTAATTAATCTTCACCACCATAATGCTGAATTCTTAAGAGAGTAAAGTTAAATATTTGGTTCAAGTAGAAAATTTTCCAAAATAGAGGCTTTTTTTCTAATCACGTATCAAAAACAATAAATTTGTCAAGAGGACATTTGTTTATTAGGGAATTAAGTTTTAGGTACAAACTATATATTCTTTCTGTGATATACTTATAAAGTGAATGTCTCTATTAGAACTTGAGTGTAGATCTTAAGGCTAGAACATAACATGGACTTAAGATCCTGGGTTCAATTATACGCTTCCCCCCACCAAAAAAAAAAAAAAAAAAAAAAAAAAGTTTATGTATTTTGTTCACAATTGCTGAATAATAACCTATCCCCGGCTGGTGAGACAGCTTAGCTGCCAACTGCCAAAACAGCCTGAGTTCAATCCTTAGAACCCACATGGTATAGAAGGTTGTATTCTAACCTCTACACACACACACACACACACACACACACACACACACACACACACAATAAGTTAAATAAAATGAAATACATTTTAGAGGTATTTAATTTCAGTACTCAGGAGGCAGAAGCAAGTTGATCTCTTTGAGTTCAAGGCCTGCCTTGTTTATGTGAGTTTCAAATCAGCTAAGGCTATGTAATGAGATAGTCTTTAAAATTTTTTTAACTACCCCAAACTTAGAAACAAGACATTTTATGGTACTCAACTCTTGTGTCAGGAATCTAAAAGGCAAAGCAAATGATGTGTCTCTCTTCCTTGGTGTCCAAGGCCTCAGCCAGATTTGAGAACTAGAATATATCAGAGGTTAGAGAGTCAAGTCATTGGGAGGCTTACTTATTCCAGTGGTCAACACCCACAACTAGAACCCACCCAAAGCCTCTAGAGATATTTAGCTTTTTCAAACATAGAGGTCTGTAGGTTTCTTTCTTTTCTTTTCTTTTCTTTTTTCTTTTTTTTTTTTAAGCTCACGGCATTAGCCTCCTGACTTCTTCGATTACAGGCTTGTGCTTGTGGACTATCTGACAACCATTTATAAACTACTGTTAAGTCACTCAGCCTCACTTTGGTGCATTTTATTGGGGAAATGCAATTCATACCATAGGCCTGTTATAAAAGGAAGAGTAAATCAATGTGAAGAGTGGTAACGAGTTTGTGATCCTGTTTGAAATCCTCCACAAGCTACCCTCTGCGATAGATAGATAGATAGATAGATAGATAGATAGATAGATAGATAGATAGATAATAAAAGAAAAAAAAACCTCAAATTTCTGTTTAGAGTGTTGTCAGGTAGTAGTGTCACACACCTTTAACCTAAGCATCCAGGAAGAAGCAGCAGATGGATCTCATTGAGTTTGAGGCCAGCCTGATCTACAGATCGAGTTCCAGGACAGCCAGGGCTACACAGAAAAATTGTCTCAAAAGAGAGAGAGAGAGACAGAGACAGAGACAGAGACAGAGAGACAGAGAGAGAGACAGAGAGAGAGACAGAGAGAGAGAGAGAGAGAGAGAGAGAGAGAGAGAGAGAGAGAGAGAGAGAAGAAAAAGAAAGAAAAAAGTTTCCTGGAGTTGAATACCCAATACTCAATTTTTAAAAAGCATAATATTGGTGCTGTAGTTGCAGCAACACAGCACTTGCTTAGTACCAAATGTGTATAAGGATGTGAGAAAGAGTATGCATGTGTAAATAAATTAAAAATGTGTTCTTTTCCTCCCAAGATTCCTCTAGTCTTGTCCCTGGTGGTATAAGGTTTCAAGGTCAAAAACCAAGATCTTAATCATTTAATTCAGTCCAGGTTCCAGTCCCTAAGTAGCATTTCTTCCATATTAAGATTGGTGAGTGTTGAGGCTAAACAGAAATTGCCCCATGGTCTTGGGATGGTTGGTTACCCTCCATCGATGCCCATTCAAAGAGGAGGGGATGGAAAGCTTATCAATGGTGGCTATCTGTGTTGTAGCTTGCCTTCGTAACCTACTTCCCCACAGAAGTAGAAGGGTTCAGAAACTTAAGGGTTCAGAAGCATCTGCATTGTGATTTCTGTTCCTTCAGTGCAGTCTGAACTCTATGTCCACTCCTGTGGGTTGTGATGAAGCCACCATACATCTCGATATATGGTCTAGTCTGTTAGAGGGAAAGGAACACAGCCAGGAATCTGCAAAGCTGTCTGCTCTGTTTGAACTCCTTGTGCTTCTGTGAACAAGGTCCTGGAGACTCATGGAACACTGGTGTCAAAGGAGAGATTCACAAGACATGCCCTGAAGATCTTTACAGCGCCTGTCATCTGTCTGGGAGATCCTTTAAAGAATGCTTTAGATGTTTCTGAGGTTGTGACAAAGGATCTTACAATCCTGATCTGGATTTGATCCACTGCCCTGAAACCATTTCTTAATTTGAGAATCATTTGCCATCTGGAGAAGCTGAGAATAAGTAACAGTTGTATTTTGAAGCCCAGCAGTTGTGGGCTTCTTTATATTGCCTCCAAATTCTGCATGAAAGATAAACAGTTCTTTATTAGAATCTTCTCTTTCCTCTCATAAGTTTTTCATAGCAGGAAGCCAGATGACATTTCTTTTACTCTGTCTAGAAACCTGCTTATCTGGATTACCACACTTGCTAGGTGCATTTTCTATCCCTACCTCCTCATTGACACCAGTATTGTCACATTACCTGCCCCCTTAATAACCAGAATGCCTTTTATTCTGGTCTGAAGTCTTGTTTTCCTTCCCTTACTTGCAGTCTTTATTTTACACCTCCTAGAAACCCATCAGCGTCCCCCAGGAGGATCCTCTTCTACCTCCTACCCACTTTCCAAAGCCTATTCCCAATGCCAACTGTGGTAAGGCTGTTACAGTGGCATCCCTCTTCTCTACATATTTTTATTCCAGTGATGGTTGCTAGGTAACAAAGTATCCCAGAGCCAGGTGAAATAAATAATTCAATCACCAACTTATCATGCTCACAGATTCTGTGGGCTGAGTTTGGAAAGGGTCAGTGGGGCCAGTTCACCTCTGCTCCACAGAGCCTTGGGCTTCAGCTGGGAGGATACTAAGTCTGTTTCTCAGTAACTTCTGTACCCTGAGACCCTTTACCTCCTCTGAGAGCCATGTGGGAACCAAATCCCAGTTAAAGCTATCTTAGAAGAATGGAAATTTAATCAGAGCCTGTGGCTGGAGGTAGGGCCTTTGGGAGATGATTGTGACTAGATAAGCTCCTCAGAGTAGAGCTCTTGCTGGAGACTGGTGGCTCTACTGGAAGAAAAGAGAGACCCAAGAGACTCACACATAGACCAAGAGATATCCTGCCCCATGTCAGCAAGAAGGATGTCTCCAAATATGTCTCCTCAATCACAGATCAGAGCTGTGTGCCAGAGTAAGCCTCATTTCATCATTACTTGTCTTGCCTGTGATGCTGTGATATTTTGCTATTACAGTAGAAAAAGATTAATATTAAGATGGGCTGTGAAAATACTGAAGCCATCATGCTTGCCTGGTTCAGAGTTGGGATTGCCCAAACCAATTCTGCTGACCCAGAATTTCTGTATTCTGTAAAGCTTGGCTTCCTCTCAGCATGGTCACCTGAGGACAGTCAGCTTATAGATAGATAGATAGATAGATAGATAGATAGATAGATAGATAGATAGATAGATAGATAGAGTGGCTTGGGCACAAGTATTTAGTTGTCTTAATCAATGGTTATTTACAGGGAGATAAACTCTCAGTTATCCCAGACAGTGTGGTATGCCATGATGAAACAGTACCATTAAGATTGGGATTTAAATCTTATTGAGACTAGAAGGCAGGAGCAAGAGAAGTGAGAGTGGGGAGAAAAGGAGGGAAGAGTGAGGGAGAGAGAGAGAAAAAAAGGAAGAAGTTACAAGGAATCCTGTGAAGATCCAGCCCATCCAGCTGTCTTCCAAGTACTGGAAGTGAAAACAGGATGAACAGAGTGTTCCACTGAGAAGTGACCAAGTCAATTTGTTAACTGAGATCAAAAGAGCGTAATTATTATAGGTCTAGAGTCAAACTGAAGAAATAACGTAGAGAATAGTAAATTCAAAAAGCCAGTGTATATATCAGAATACAAGCAGAACCCAGAGAAATTTCATAACCACTTTGACTTCATCAACACCCACATCCCTCTGGAGGGTAGAAATCCCCAAGTTAATATGGACCTCTGAGATGTGTATTGAGAGGGCTATAGCCAGCTGAGAGAAGAGGCCCTCCTGCTGAGAGAACCACAGAGCAAATCTAGAACACTCACCCCCTAAGGGAATCAAGGCATGAGGAGTGAACTCTTTAATGTGATACAGCCTAGTCTCTTGTCACGAAGCACCTAAGCCTTTGCCATGCTTCAGAAATTAGCTCATTTTTAAAACGCTGGGATTTACAGCTGCTCTTTTTGGGACCCTCGGTTTTCTCTATCATGTGCATGGGGACACATTCAGATTGGGATATAAAGACATCAGAGGATCTGGGCAGTGATGGTGAGCATCTTTAATCTCAGCATTCAGGAGGCAGAGGCAGGTAGATCTCTGGGCTAGAGGCCAGCCTGGTCTACAGAGCTAGTTCCAGGACAGCCAAGACTACACAGAGAAACCCTGTCTTAGGGGTGGTGGAGAAACACGGGAAGAAAAGGGGAATGTGAAGCAAAATAGACAAGCAAAGTGACAGATATAGTGGCCCTCAGCAAACTATGACCCATACCTGCTACAGCAACCAACACAGCTTAAATTTCAAACTACCTTTCAAGCACTTTTAGTTATTGTGAGTGTTTGGACCCAGAGCCTTAAGCATGCAAGGCAAGTGTTCTATCACTGTGTGTCACTCCCAAGGCAAAGATAATTGTGAAGGGGGGTAGCTACAGAGTGAGTTTCAGGACAGGCAGGGCAACCTAAAGAAGTCCTGTGTTAGGAGAAAAAAAAAAAAAAACGAGGAGGAGGAGGAGAATTTAAATAGTCCCTTTAAGACTACCAGCTAGTGTTTAGCTAGTATGTCACCTTTAAAAAATAAAATTTGTCATAGATTAGTGCAACTCTCAGAATTCAGCAGAGAAGTTTCTTTCTGCAATGGACAGTAGCTAGCAAGAAACTCCCAACTAATCAAAATGCAGAGAATAAGTGTCCAATGAGTGCTCAGCCACAAATAGAACATCCACATTACCTACCCACCTGCCAAGGCTCTGAGACCGTTATAAAAGAGGCAGAAAGACTGTAAGAGCCAGAGGTCAGGGAAGACCAGAGCAAGATGGTACCTTCTAGATATGACGGGACTGCTATGCTCATGAGTTAATAGCAGCTGTGTTGCTAGTACAAGACCTTTATCAGATCATTCTAGTCAGCTTTCTAACATGGAGTGAGGAGGGGCTCATAAGCCCCACCCTAACTGGAGTGATTTACAGATTCTGATGGCTTCTAGAGGAAGGAGGGAGAGTTTTTAAGGGTGTGTTGCCTGGTAGGGTGACCATATCCAGTGGATGGTCCCACACCTACAAGTACATAGTCAGCACAAAGTGTGGGTTATTTTTTAAAAGAGGACATGAAGTGGAGAAGGGACAGAGAGGTGGGAGGAGGAGCAAGGGTAAATATGATCAAAATACATTTTATAAAATTCTCAAAGAACTAAGCAAAGATTTCTAAATCTATTTATAGTGTGTTTATTTTTTTATTCTAAGGATCAGACATGACCTTGCGTATACTAAGCAAGTGCTCTGCTACCAAACTACATTCCCAGACATTTATTTATTTATTTTTAAGTTTTGAGGCAGGGTCTACCAGGCCCATCTCAAGAGTAACAAATTTTTTTTTTTTTAATTCTCAATCTAATAGTATATGTCTATGTAAATAATGGATAGGGAGACAGTCCAATATTTTTGTGAGTTTATTCTTCCTACAATGGGCTCTTGGATTTAACAGTCTAAATAATCATCTTTGTACCCTATAAGAGTGTTTAAAGCTGGGCAGTGGCTGAAACTCCTGTAATCTCAGTGCTCAGAACACTGAGGCAGGAGGACTGCTGCAAGTTTGAGGCACTACAGAGTGAGACTATTTCACAACCCACAACCCCACCCCCACCCCCAAGACAATGAAGTCAGTCTTATGCAGATCCTGAAAAAACAAGAAAGAACAGCCTGGGGGAGCACACTGGTGCAAAGGTATATTTCATATTGTAAGACCCTAATTCTGGGGTCCTGATGGGCCGAGGGGAGAGCCCTGAGACACAAACACCAAAACCAGGAGATGCAACAAGCAGGAGGTGTTTATTGAACGAGTGCACTCAGGTGTCAGCAATCTCAGGGAAAGCTGCACATCCCTCAAGGGGTTTAAGCTCCTTTTTATAGGGATAAACCACAAATCAGCATACATACATGGGGCATAAGGTGATTGATTACAAAGTATGATCTCATGTTTGAGAGATCACCCAGGTGTGACCTGTTCTTCTTTAAAGGAAAAACCATAGAATGACTTGGAAAGACTCCAGACTGTCCATTGGCCAGGGATGACCCAGACAGGGCTATTCATTTGGGACCATTTGTTCTAGGGTTGGGGGCCTATTTCCTTGTTGTGGGCCAAGACCTGTGAGAAACGTCTTTCATACTCTGGCTTTCTCTTGGCTGTACATTTAGAGCCTTCAGTTATTCCACAAAGGTTTGATGATTCAATAACTAGTCCTATTTAACAAGATCAGTCTAGCATATAACCATTAGCCCCATCACCATAGTAACCTTTCTTGTTCTCATAATTCCTGATCTTTCCACCCATGTCAACGTCCATTCTGTGATTTTCTATATTGTGCTTGCAAGACCTATTCCCCTGCCCCTTTCCCACATCCTTGCTCTGCAAACTAAAGTCTTTCAATATCTTGACTTTGTGTCGGAATCATCCACCTGTATACTTGAAAAGCTATGGATTTTATGAAATATAGCAAATAATCCACATGCAAATTATATTGTAAATTGTACTTCAATTTTAGCATATGCCGATTATACAAAGTAACACTTTCATTTTGGTATTTGCATACATATGTGTCATGTGCTGTGGCAATATTCACTTCCCATTCTCCATTCCTGTGTTCTTTTCTCCCTCCCACTTTACCCTTTCTTTTCCTAACTAGTCCCCCTGCCATTTCCATATCATTTATCATACATATCTAGATTCCACATACGAGAACAATCTAGGGTCCCTTTGTTTGTTTGCTCGTTTGTTTGTTTGTTTGTTTGTTTGTTTGTTTGTTTTTTTTTGAGACAGGGTTTCTCTGTAGCTTTGGAGCCTGTCCTGGAACTCACTCTGTAGACCAGGCTGGCCTCAAACTCACACAGATCTGCCTGCCTCTGTCTCTGCCTCTACCTCTGCCTCCTGAGTGCTGGGATTAAAGGTGTGTGCCACCACCACCCTGCATGAAATCTAGGGTTCCAAACATAAGAGAAAACATGCAATCTTTGTATCTTTTAGTCTGCCTTGCTTAACATAATTGTCTCCAGTCCTGGACATTTTTCTGCAAGAAACATAATTTTCTTTTTCCTTTCTACTGAGCAAAATTCCACTGAGTATATATGCCACTTTTTAACCCATCTATCTGTTGATGGGAATCTAGGCTGGTTCCATAGCTTGGTGCTATAAACAGTGCCACAGCAAACATGAGTATGTGAGGCATGTTATGCTTCAGTCCCTTTAGATATATGCCTAGAGTGCTATGGATGAATTATTTAGTAGCTCTATTTTTTTTTTGAATATCCATATTGGTTTCCATAATGGCAACACATTGACATTCCTACCAGCAGTTAATGCCTCAATTTTTTTTCTAAATTTTTTTCAGGTTTTTTTTTTTTTTTGGAAAATGGGTGTTTTACCTATATGTAAGTGTATACACCAGTGCCCTTGGAGGCCAGAAGGCGGCACTGGATCCTCTGAGCCTGAAGGTACTGAAAGGTGTAAACCACCATGTGGGTGCTGGTTCTCTAGAAGTGCTCTTAACCCATGAGCCACCTCTCCAACCCCCACACCCCACACCTCAATTTTTAAAAGTCCTGTTGTGCTGATAGTTCAAGTTGTATAGGAGTGGGAGTTATATATTTTAATTTCTAGTTAATTATTTCTTTTACCTGCTATTTATAAAAATAAGATGTAGGTGTATGTCTATCAATTAAAAATCGTATTATGAACTAGAGAAATGGCTCAAAGATTTAAGAGTGCATTCTGCTCTTTCAGAGGACCCAAGGTCTGTTCACAGCACTCACTAGGCAACTCGTAACCGCTCATGCTCCAGAGAGTTCTCTTCTGACCTCTCTAGTACCTATGTGTATGTGTGCATGCATGTGTACACACATGCTTTTTGTTTTAGTTATATTATAAAATCCAGTTGGTTGTGATCAGCCAGATTTAAGGCCTTTCATACTTTAACTCCAAGGTGAAAATTTGTTTTCTCCTCTGTATACAGCACTTTATTGGCACAGATTACCAAGTAGTTAGAAAAAAGCTATAACCAATAAGAATGATGTAACAGTAACAAATACAAGTGAGCCCTTGCTACTTGCTGTAGAAAGGGATACTGTTTGTGTGCATAATAAAAACAATGTATATCCAGAATTGTATGTTTTCCTTAAAGAATTGAGAGCCATCAAGTCTGACCTCAAGGAATGAATTATAGTTAGACAAGCATAGATCATACAGATAGCAGGAAGATGTGGCTTTCTAATCAACTGAGTTTTACAAATGTTTTTTTTCCTAATGCAAGCAAGCCATCCTTTCATTTGTGAATTCAGCTTGTTGATTATTTTGATTTTTCCATCTGTACTCACTTACTTCTGACTGTTGGGTGTGGCTGGGGTGAGGTGGCACTAATATTAGACCATGAGAGTGGGAGAACATGAAATATTCATATTTTATCAGATCTTGCTACCAGAGTTAAATAAAATAATCAGATGGCTTCCACATTTTTCCTGTATAATAGAGCATTCTGAATAATGAAGAATTGTCATCTAGACCTCATAGTGCTTGTGATCCCAGCACATGGAAGGCTCAGAGGCAGAAGGATCAAGAAGAGTTTCATGACATGGGCCAGAGAGATGGCAGAAGGGGCAGCTGAGCCCCCAGGAAAATGAATGGGTGTCTGAGATCACATGACTGAAGTGTGCTGCACAGGCAGGTCTCCCTCAGCCCCACAATCCTCCCCTTCACCATGCAGCCTCCCAGAACAGGAGATTTCTCAGTGTTCTTTGTCTGCTTCCAGACAAGGAGGCCTAATAATCTTTTCTTGTGTGGTGGAGCAAGCTAAGTGCTGCTTTTTCTCTTTCTTCCAGGACTTGACCCACCCTAAGGCCTAAGTACACAAAGAACTAATTCGTACCTGCAGCAGATGAAGCTGCCTTTCCATAGGGAAATGGGGAAAAGAAGCTCTGATGGACTAGATGATGGCCAAGGAAGGGCATTCTGGGAAATGGTTCTCTGTGTGTGAATGAGTGGGGCATCATAATAGCATGATGCCTCTGGCTAATGCTGCTGGCAAGGCAAGCACTGGCAGTTAACTGGCGCTCTAGTTCTCATTTTATCAGGATTTAATCAAGCTTTCCTGTGAAGTGCTGCATAAGTTCAATTTTGGATTTCAGAAATAAAGTAATCAAATGACAGTGAAGCATCATAGGCATAAAATGTTTTTTTCAAATGAAAATTGTAATTTTAATTGTACAAAAAAAATCATCTGGATGCAATATGTCTAAGTGGCAGAGAAATTGCTTTATTGTCTTACCACAAGCCTCAGACAGCTATTTGTACAGAGGTTAGTGAACGATTTCCTATTATTTAACTGCTTTCTGTGCTCTCCATTAAACACTGACCTGACATTTGTTAAAATGCACCATAGCCGGGGACGATGGAATGGCTCAGGGGGTAAAGGCTGATGACCTGTGTTCCACCCCTGGAATGCACATGGATGGCAGAAGGAGAGAACCAACTCCCACCAGTTGTCTTCTGACCCCCACACATGTGCTGTGTGGCCTGTTGGTGTGCGTGGGGGCACACACACACACACACACACACACACACACACACACACACAGAGACACACACTAAATAAATAAAATGATCTTAGAACTCAGCTCCTCTGAAAATATCTTCACAGAAATACTGACTAAAGAATCTTCTGTTCAGGGATGTTGAGATGACTCAGAGGTTAAAAGCCTCTGCTCTTCTAGAGGTCCTGAGTTCAATTCTCAGCAACCATGTGGTGGCTCACAACCATTCTTAATGAGATCTGGTGCCCTCTTCTGGCATACAGGTGTACATTCAGGAGAAACACTGTACAAAAAAAATTGGATGGATGGATGGATGGATGGATGGATGGATGGATGGATGGATGGATGGATGTTAGGTTGATAGATACAAAGAATCTTCTGTTCATTTATGTGTGGTGTTTGGAAAAGCTTCATGATAGGGCTATGGGTATAGATCAGTGGTAGAGTACTTGCTAGCATGCTCAAGGCTCTGAGCTGAATACCCAGCACTAGAAAAACGAAAATAAATTAAACTGGGCATGATAGGGAAAAATGAGTGTGAGTCAATCCCATAGCCTGAGTTCTAATTTTTGGGTCAACACATCAGCTGAACACCTTGAGCCCTGCTTGTCTTGTCTGTAAAATGAATGGTGCATGGCTCTCCCTGGCCTTCCAGGTCTACAACTGAAGAGTTTTCTCCTGTGCTTGCATATTCTCCAGAATCCAACTGTATTGACTCCCCTGAGAATGAGGTTACTGTCTTTGCTAGATCCAGCCCAGGTGGCAACATGTGCCCTGATCTACAGCTACCTGGTCCCCACTAGTTGCTTGCTCATTTATGGCACCAGTGACAGTCAGGAGGTAGTACATCAGTATTGCCTGCACTGGGAGAACAAATGCTCAAGATGAGAAGTCACTCTAGTGTCTGCTTTGTTGTTCAAAGTAGGATGTCTTGGGATCCAAACAGCTAGGGAGTCATATTTTTAATTTGAATATAATAAAATTGGCTTTCATGCATGAGACTGGTATACAGGTCTATGAGTCTTAAGACATTGTAGTAAGCACTACTCTGGTCAGATCACAAAGTAGCTCCATCATACTGGAAAACTCATAATTGGAGTCATGAGTGTGTAACCTTTAGAGACTGAGTGCTTTCACTGAACATAACACCTTTGTTGTTTATGCTTGTAGAAAATCCGCATCATTAGTTTATTCATTCTCTTTGCTGAGTATTGTTTATAGATGTCTCTCAGTTTGTTTATACATTCATCTATCGATAGGCATTCAATTGCATTCACTTGGGGTCATTATAGAGCTGCTGTAAGCAGCAGGTTTGAGGTTTATATTAATTGGGGTGTGTGTTCTGGTTTGTTTAATTTGTTCTTAGTCATTCAGGCAGGTTTTTGGTAGTATCTCATTATATTTTTATTTGCCATCTACTAAATTGCTGAGAATGTTGAACATCTTTTCATGTTCATTTGCTATTCATATGTCTTCTTTAGTGAAATGATTTCCAATCATTAGTTTTCTTCTAGAAGTTTTATAGTTAACATTTTATGTTTAGACCTATGATCCATTTTGAATTGAATTGTGAGGGATGTGATTTGAATAAACATTTGTTTCTGCTGGAATGTACATACCCAAACATCCCAAATTGTCTATTCTCTACTGAGTCTCCTTTGCACCTTTGTGGGCAATGCATTGGTCATAGTTGTGTGATTGCATTATGATCTTAGTTTTCATCTCTTTGCAAAATACATTATCTTGATGACTTTAGCTTTATAGATATTATTAAAATCAGTGATATGAGTCTTCCAACCTTGCTTTTCTTTTTCAATTTTTCTGTGGCTATTTGAGTTCCCTTGACTTTTCATAGATGCTTCAGAATCCGCTTTTTAATATTTAACCAAAACATTTTGTCTGGAATTGTATTACATATGTAGATCAATTTGCAGAAAAATGGCATCTAAATGGTATCGAATTTTCCAGTCTCTAAATGTATTTTTTTCTTCCTTTGTTTAGGGTCTTCTGTCTTTCATCTGTATTGTTGTTTGACTTTATCAGCATTTGATAATTTTCAATATGTGGGTCCTACACACACACACACACACACACACACACACACACACACACACACATTTGTTAGATTTCTAAGTAAAATCTAAAGATTTTAACTTTAAAAATGGCTTTGTAAAGCCAGGCATTTTGTTAGTTTTTTGCTTTGTTTTGGTTTTTTGTTTGTTTTGTTTTGGTTTTGTTTTTTTGTTTTTGTTTCATTGTATATTTTTTCAAATATGTTACTGGATTCAGTTTGCAAATGGTTTTGTATCCAAGCTCATGGAGAATATAAGTTTATTATTTATATTATCTTTATTTTTGGTATCAGAATGATGGTTTTTAAAATGAGTTAAATGTGTTCCTTCCTATTTTCTAGAAGAAATGTGGAGAATTAATGGTATTTATTTAGATGTGTGGTACAGTTCATTGATGAAATCATTTGGGCCTGGAATTTCTCTTGAAATATTTATAATTCGAGATTTAATTTCTTCAACAGACACAGATCAGTCACACTGTTTGAAGGAGGAGGAGATTTAGTAGTTTGTACTTTCAAGGAATTGTTTGGTCTAAGTTGTTGAATATGCTGTTACACCTAGAGTTCAAATAATCCCTTTTTATATGTGATATCTTTGTGGTAATGACCCCCTTGAATTCCTAGTTCTGGTAATAATGCCTCTCTGTTTTGTCTCTCTTCTTTTTTTTTTTTTTTTTTTTTTTGTTGTTGTTGTTGTTTGTTTGTTTAATTTCCCAGCCCATAGTTTCCCTTCCTTCCTCTTCTCCCAGTCCCAGACCCCTTTGTCCCCACCCTCCAGTCCATTCCTCCTCCATTTCTGTTTAGGAAAGGACAGGTTTCCCATGAGTATCAATAATACATAATAGTTTTCTGCCTGTTGTCTCCTTGCAGTTGACTGGTCTGAGTGTCTCCAATGGAAAGGACCAACTTGTAGTGTTCCATACAAAAGACAACAAAGACCTCATTGTCTGCCTCTTTAGCAAACAGCCAACCCATGAGAGTCGAATTGGAGAACTTGTTGGAGTCCTCGTGAATCATTTCAAGAGGTAAAATTTTATTTTTATAACTAAAAGATGAGTTTTAAATGCACAAAATGTTTGATTATACTTGTCACTGAACTTGTTTTGTCCCAACATGAATATATCATTATTTTCCTTTACAAGGACAAATTAAAGCATCCACTTCATAGAAGGTAAAATTAGCACCCAGCCTCAGTTTCAAGTCTAGGAATAATCCTCTACTTTTCCAGTGTCTAGCTTTGCCAACAATGAGAGATTCCCTCATGGTTATTTCATTGCTGTCAATCCGAATGTAATGTAATCCAGTCCAAACAATGGAAGAAGTTATTTTATATTCTTATTGCCACTGCTTTGCATTTATCCCGAACATAATCAGTCTGTGTGTCTGCCATGACTATAAAAAAATTATAAAGAGAATTAAGATAGCATATAGGTCCATAAAGGCTGAAGAAATTCCCAGGACAGACAGAAATTGTTATAGAAACAACAAAACAGAAAATAACATATTCTGAGACAGTCACTATAAAGCAAATGGTATCTTGGTGAAGGGACTGGGGGTGGGTTTGGAACAATAATATAGGAAACATAGGTTGAAGAGATGGGTCAGCTGTGAGAGCACTTGCTACTCTTCAGAGGACCCAGGTTCAATTCCCAGCACCCAAACGGAGGCTCACAACTATCTGTAACTCTGATGCCGCCTTCTGGCCTCTGTGGGTACAGCATAAATATGGTGCACAGACATACATATAGGCAAAACACCCATATATATGTGTGTGTGTGTGTGTGTGTGTGTGTGTGTGTGTGTGTGTGTGTGTGTGTGTGTGTGTGTTTTTAAAAGAAATATGGACTTCAGATTCTCCCAGGGTGATGGGGAATAGTCAGTAAATAATTTTAGGAAGGGGAGTAGAGTTGTCAGGTTATGTGTTGAAATGTTGGGGATGGGGTTTTCTTTTATGTGAGTGGCCATGGAGTATTGGGACAGTGCCATCTCCTAATTTAATGTTCTCATTGTGATGTGCTATCTTTCCTCATCCCATCTTGGTGTGAGAACAAAATCACACAACAAAAGTCAGTGGTGACAAACAGTACAGGTGTCCGTTTCTTTTCTTCCTAAAAGATATTGCCACATTCTCAGAAATGCTCAGAGATCCTTACCTGTGTTATACCTGTGTCTACAAGTTCTACTATCTTTGTTTTTGCTGGCAAATGTATATAGTGTAATGAAAGCAGTCTATTTGTTTGAGACAAGACCTCTATGTAGACAGAGATCCACCTGTCCCTGCCTCCTAATAAGCACACTATTGTTAAATGGATTTTTAAATATTTTACATTTAAATATTTATATAGCTTATTAATTATGCTGGTAGAAAATATTTATATAGCTTATTAATTATCTGGTAAAAAAAATAGAATGTAGAAAATTGATTTTAAAAAGTCAATAAATATGTAGGCTTTTGTGATGGTTCATCCATATTGTCAGCTGGACTGAACTTAGAGATGCCTAAGCCTAACAAAGCACACTGCTGGGTGTCTGAAAGCATTCCCAGAAACAGTTAGCATGTGGAGCAGTAGCTGAGAAGAAAGAGCGTGGGGACCCCGATGAACTCCCTGCATCTGCCAAAGAACTGTAAAACTAGGAAATATACCAGAGAGTGTAGAATGGAAAGCTCTAACAGAAGCCTCTGAGGTAAACATCCCTAACTCACACAAGCAGGCTTGTTTTCCTGTAAATATTTAGTCATGGCAAAGCATGGACGATGGAAGAAGTCAGAGCTCGCTGTCTCTTATTTGAAAACTTGTACTAATGAATACAATCGGTTTTGCCTGGGGTTTAAGTATTCATGTTTCAGTCTGAGGTCTTGTTTAGTAAATTCCAACCCATTGTGAAATGTCTTCTCCCCATGATGGCTCTCAAACCTGTCTATGGCTCTCTTCTATCATGCAGATACATTCCTAGGTGTGTGCCTCCTACTTGTAACCTAAGAGAGAATTTGTGATTTCTTCAAAATTCCTAGATGTAAGAAAAAGAAAGTTGACAAGATGGCAGGGCTTTTTTTCCAAGTTATTCTTTGTTTTTCTGTCTTATGAACTTTGAGATCAATTAGTAATAAAGTATTAATCTTTCTTTCTTAAAACCAGAAAAAAAAATATCAAATTAGAGTTATAATCAACCTGCTACTACTTATTTGATGAGAAAAAATTATTTTTACTTTTTTCTGGCCATTGTCCTTTATTGTCAGGTCTCTTATCATTATTGAGACCATCACAGTTCACAGTGTGTTTTATAAGCCTAATGGTGTGGCATATAATCTTACTTATGCCTACATTAATGATGGAAATCCAGAGTGCAGAGGGGTTAGGTTCTTGACAACTCTTTATTTTCTAGATTTTTTTCCCTAAAGCACATTCTGAGAAGATCTATTCAGAGGGACAGCAGCTCAAAACTGCAGAACATGCAAATCCATAGACCAGTGAGGTTGTAACCTTAGAATGCAAGGAGGCAAGTCCACTTGAAAGCTCGTTACTTTCCGAGTTGAAGGGGAAAAGAGTTCCACCTTCCCAGCAGAAGACAAAAGTACTATTTCATAAAAGGCAGTACTCACCACAAATGAGTAACACCCAAAGTGAGTAAGCAAGGAATGGGCCAAGAGGAAAAACAAAAAGCAGATTGATAGCTGCAGATCAGAGCCAGCTCAACAGAAGTGGTCACATGGCCACAACCCAGCAGTGCTATGGCCTGAAGTGGTTTCTTGTCCTACTGACCCCGAGACAAAGAACATATACAAGACCAGGGAAGGATGGCCTGAGCAGAGGACATGGCAGAGGCTGATGTGAGGCCCTAACCCAAGCTGAAACTACAGAACAACCTAGCTAAGTAACTTCTTCCCTCAAGAGCTACACTTCAGCGAGCAGCTTTCCCAAGAACGACAAGATGCCAGAAGGAAACAGCAAGAGAAGTGGGCAAAGAAAATAAGCAAAGGCAGATAGAGAAAGGGGGAGATACAGGAATAAGCTTTGTATGTATATGAAAAGCTGAAAAGGCTGATGTGATGGCACATTCCTTTCATCTAACATTCACAACACACAGGCAGGAGGATCGAAAGTGAGAGCCTGGCATAGTGTCACAAGCCTTGAATACCAGCACTCAGGAGGCAGAGGCAGGCAGATGTCTGTGATTTCAGTGCTAGCCTGATGAACATAGAAAGTTCCATCCAGAAGAGCTACACAGAGATCTGTCTCAAAAAGAAGAAAATAAGCAAGAAGCAATGAAAAAAGACAGGGCCAAGGTGGAGTGACAGGGACGAGGACTAGATCTCTACACTCCTACCTTAAATCACAACCAAAAGAAATAAGTCAAATACATGAAAAAAGCATTTTGGGAGCTGGAAAGATGGTTCAGTGCTTAAGAACACTGGCTGTTCCTCCAGAGGATCCAGATTCAATTCCTAGCACCTGCATGGCAATTCACAACTGTCTGTAACTCCAATTCCAGGGGACCTGACACCCTTACACAGACATACGTGAAGCCAAGACACCAATGCACATAAAATAAAAATAAATCTTAAAAAAAAAAAAAGAAAGAAAGAAAGAAAACATTTTCAAGACCTAGAACATCAGGCAAGAACAGGCAGTGCTTGAAAACAAGGGGAGGCTTGCTAGGCAAAGCCCCTAGGCCATGGCACACACAGGGAACCCAGGTAGAACACAGTATTCTCCCTGAGGCTATGTGTAGCCTGAGGAGTCTAAGTCACCAAGTCTGAAGATCAATGTGCCAGAGAGAAGAAGCAAACAGAGACCCCTAAAGATCTTACAAGACCCCCCCCCAAGCATTTCCAAATAGCTAATGTGTGTGTGAGGAGGGAAACCCCACAGCTAGGGAATGGTAACCAGGTGAGTGCCAGGGACAACAAAGGTCCTTTCAAAGCAGACTGGGCACCCCATCATTACAGGTATTTGTATTAGGACTCAGGAAGATCTTGTCTCAGGAGAAGAAATAATAATTGTCCCTAGGATCAATCAGTACTTTTATAGAAAATATTGTTCAGTAAGTCTTCAAAGCAATGCCCACCTGCTTCCATAGAACATATCATGGGGCAAATCTCATGAGTTTTGCTTTGTTCTGTTCTGTTCTGTTTTGTTTTGTTGGGTTTTTTTTTAATCAGTGTTCATTTGTATAGCAGCCTTGGTTGTCCTGGAACTCACCTTATAGACCAAGGCTGCTCAAACTTACAGAGATCTGCATGCCTCTGCCTTCCTAGTGCTGGGATTAAAGGCTTGTCATACTACATCCTACATGAGTATATACAAGAACCCCAAAATTTTTCACAGCCAGTAAGGTAGAATTCACAATGTCTGACATCCAATCAAAGAGTATCAGGCACACAAATGTCAACAATACACAACCCATTAATTCAGACATTTATGAGTTAACTTGAGGCAGAAGGCATTATAAAAACAAGGGCTAAGTTAATTCAGTAAATTGATCACCATCTTCGTGGGTGAGCTGACAGGTCCTGGCACTTCCTTCCATGAGAGTCCGGAAACTAACCCCATCTCAGTATAGATGAGCCTTTCTTCTCATCTGCCACAGTGCTCACCCTACCTGTACCTGTAACCCCTGCCTCCCTGAGCATGCACCACCTGTTTATCATGTGCTCTGAAGTATCTGAAGACAGTGAGTGTAGAGGATGGGGCATGGACTCTCACAGGCTAAGCACATACTCTCCCACTGAGTTCACCCCGTGCCCAGAAGACTGTCTTTAATAGTGTTTTCTGGAAGGTGACACTCAGATTATTCAGGGCAAGGACGTAATTCAGGACATTGAACAGTTCAATTCCTAGAACACACAGGTGCACAAAAAAGATTATTTAATAGATAACCAGTATGGCTCAAGGATAGACCATTAGAACAGACACCACTCAGAAACATCTGACAGAACCATGCCGCTAGTACCAGCTGCAGTCCACAGGTGAGAGTTCTCAGCTAGAGCAGCAAAGACCTAACTAAAGTCAGACATGCTTGGGATGTGCCAGTGAAGTTCCTGGGTTTGCCTCTCAGTACCTTTGTTTTCACATGAAACCAGCAGACAACAAGAGCTCCATCTGTTGGCACAAAGCCGTTCCTAAAGTAGGGGGGCAAGGCAATGTGCAAAATGATGTGTGTTGCCAGCCGCCATTTGTGTGAACACAGCTATCTCCTTACAGAATCAAACTCCACATCTGTGTTATAATCCACATTGGAAACTGGAGATGGTGCCTTGTGCCTGTTATCCCAGCATGTGGGGCACCTTCTCCTCGTAAATATCTGTATTTATATATATCTCTTGTTGCAGTGTTTTTCCTTAAATGGTGATATGCATGTTGATGCACCTTGCCTTTTTTCCTACTAAGCCAACATCTACAGGTATAGGTAGACAACATACACACATAACTGTATCCAGAAAGCTATGCAGGAAATAGGCAGCTCCCTCTGGAGAAGAGGAACACCTCAGCCCCGGAAGAAAGGTGGCATTGAGACTGCTTGCTCACTGCCAACCTTTTGCAGAAAATATGCTATCAAACATTTTTCAATTTAATGCATGGAAGCTTGTTTTTAATATTTATAGATGGCTCTAAATTCCTTTTCCTAATTAGAACAGTAGAACAAAAGGCATGTCTTGATCTGTATCTTGATCCTTTTGGTATTACTACTATTGCCAAGCTCCCACCTCACGGAGACACAGGGAAGCTATGCTTTCTGAGGCTGTTAAGGCAGGGTTGGCCAGACCAGTCTGCTCACGGGCATTAGAAGGAGTGAACCTGCCTCTTGGTTTACATTTCACTCAGCAGTGACTACCTGCTGGTAGAGAGAATTCTGCTCATCAGTAAACAGATGGTGTCATGTTGGCCTTCCCAACACAGGAGTCACCAAAAACTGCCATATTAAGCTGTCAAAGGACCCATCTGCCCTAAGCAGCTGTCCAGGCATTTGCCTATCTAGGTGCTAGAAACCTCAGTATAGCCCTGGTCTCAGACATGGAAATTTCCTTGTTCCTGTTCTGTGTCTGCAGTGAAGGCAGAAGTTAGTGCCTTCTGCTACCTTGCTTCTCATAAGCAGTACGAAGCTGTGTAATATCTGCTTTAATAAAGGGACACTGTTGCTAAATTTATCTGGACATTTGACCTGCTTCTTAGATAGAGTTCTCTGTTCCCCCCCCCCCCACCCTTAACTCTCCATCAAAACTGTAAGTGCAAGGGCTGGAGAGATGGCACAGAGGTTAAGAGCACTGACTGTTCTTCCAGAGGTCCTGAGTTAAATTTCCAATAACAACATTGTGGCTCACAACCATCTATAATGAGATCTGGTACCCTCTTCTGACCTACAGGCATACATTCTGGCAGAAGACTATGTATATAATAAATAAATCTTAAAAAAGAAAGAGAAAAAACTCTAAGTATAGCTAGCAGTGGTGGCACACACCTTTAATCCCTGCATTCAGAAGGCAAAGGCAGGTGGATCCCTGTGAGTTCAAGGCCAGCCTGGTCTACAGAGCAAGTTCCAGCACAGCCAGGGCTACACAGAGAAAACTTGTCTCAAGAAAAAAGAAAAGAAAAAAAAAAAGCCATAAACAGACTGTCAGTTCCCAGGTAGAATAGTTAAGTGAGTGCTAGGAGAGAAGTAGCCTTATAGCCATGGTGGAGGAAGCAAAGAAGAAAGTCACATCCCAGGGTTCTCAGCAACTAACCCTTATTCCCTCTAACACCCCAGCCCAGCCCAGCCCAGCCCAGCCCAGCCCACTCCAGCCCCTTTCTGCTGCCTTGTGCCTCCCATCCCCATGATAAATATTTTCATGATCCTTGATAGGCATTTCTAAAGAGCTTCCCCCAAAGACCTAGATGGTTAGCAATATAATTTATATTCCAACTAAAAATCTGCAAGTAAAATAAATACAGCAATAAATGACTATATTGCTGACCATAGAGGATTTGTTGTTTGCTTGTTTGTTTGTTGTTATTTCGAGACAGGGTGTCACTATGTAGCTCTAGCTCTTCTGGAACTTACCATGTAGACCAAGATGGTCTTGAACTCATAGAAATCCTCCTGCCTAGTGCTGGGATTCAAGGCATGCTCACTATGTCTGGCTTTTCATTCATTAATTTTGACCTGACTCAATGGAGTATATGATTACTTCTTTCCACCTCCAGGGTCTTACCATGTAGCCCAGGTTAACCTCCAGTTCATTGTCTTCCTCCTCAAGTATTAGGGTTACAGGAGTGTGTCACCATGCTCATCTTGGGCTATTTAAAGTTATAATTATTGAAGTATTCCAGGTTAAAAGTGAATGATCATGATTCACCTGCCTTTGCTTCCAGTAGAGATGTACATGGAAACAGGGAAGGAGTGAAACTTTTCACAGTGTAGAAATTGGAAATACTGCTCAAACATTGGCCCAGTGACAGAGACAACCTTGCCTTCTGTTATCCCATAGGCCTTCCCTGGCTACCCTACAGGAAGCAGCCCTTCCCCGATTCTACAGTCTCCCCCCTGCCTTGCTTGAGTTCTCCTCCCATGTACAACCTTTCATCTGCATCTGACCCCACATATCTTTCCTATGTGTGTGCTTATTGCATGCATTTGGCTGATTTATGAGTCTGTGGAACAGAGACTCTGTTTCTACTCATCACAGCATTCCCCATGTTTTAAGCAGATCCTGGCACATGGAAGGTTCTCTGTAAATACTAGTGAATACTGTTAAGTAGGTAAGTGCCATGGATGAGGGCCAGCTGGCAGCTCTGGCCCTTCCTCATAAACCCATGTACCTTGCCTACCAGAAGATGGTAACACAGTCTTCTCCTTGTATGAAAGACAGGAAGAATCCTTTTACAGTGTCCTCCCCTTATGAATACTGCTTCCCTTATACTATTCATAGTATAGCTCTAAGCAATGCAATGCGTCGGGGACTGAGTGATTAGTATTTTAGATATAAAGTCAGCAACTAAAAAGTTTATGAGCTGGAAGAACCATGGATATGTGATGTGCTGAGGATTGCAGCTTCTCGTTCACTTTTCTTTAACAACTAAACAACTAGAAATAATTCCAGACTCTCCTTGTCAGTGAGCTGACGAGAAAGCAGGATGTAGAGAGATTCCTGCTCAGATCAGCAGTTTCTTAATAAGTAAAAGACTTTGAAACCACAACTGGCGGCTGTGCACATAAGCTAGCTCCCCAACTTAAAAGCTGAGCTGGGATTCTAACTACAAACAGGTGGACTGGAAGGAAGCCCCCAGAAGGCTCCATGTGCCCCCTTTCATGTGAGAACCCCAGCGCTGAAAGATGGCTTAGTTGGGAGCCTAAAAGGACAGATACTAACAGCAGGAGAGATGTAAATGAGACCTAAAAGAAAAGCCTATTTCTGAAAATAATTTTATCAGGAAATTCATATTATAGAAACTGTCTGCTTCAAAAAAATATACAGAGATGAATGAAAACACTGGCTGAGAAACAGCTAAATATGTTCAGGGTTCAAATCAAGTCAAAGTCCCCTACAAAAGCAACAAGCGCTTTAACCACTGCATCATCTCTCCAGCCCCAAGAACAGTGGTTTAGAAAGTGTCAGATCTGAGAGCATAAGCCTTACACTCAAATGGCAGGTATACTTGAGAAGGGCATAACTGAGCAAAAGTGGTTCTGGATCCTCACAGATTTAACTGTATGTTTTTAATTTTAACATCTCTGATATTTAGATGGGACTTAAAATTGACAGATCACCATAGCTACAACAGGCAACATTTTATCAACATAAGAAAAAAGATGCATCTCATAGAGAGGATCTTATCGTCTGTAAAATGTGGTCATTTAAAACTTTAAGATTTCTGTACTATAAGTATTTTACATGGAGATCTAATGAACAGTTGATTTACCATGGTGATGCTTTGAGTTTAAGGGTTAGCTATCTCTCTCTAGGTGTATGTGTGTGTGTGCGCACGCGCGTACATGTGTGTGTACAACCTAGGAATGAGGAGAGATTCCCTTACAAAGGACAAAAATATGGGATTGCTTTCTTGGTAGCAATAAATATCTCAATCCCTTGGAGCAACATCTTCAGTCTTTTGAGAGGGAAACGTTATGGCTCAAAAATTATATGCCCGACCGAGTCGTTGTTTGTGTTTAGCAGTCAAACACATCACAAAGTGTATCCCCTCCTGGCACTCATTGGCAGAGTGACTATGATTAGGAATTTGAGGCCTGTCAACAGTCTCTATCTTTCATCTTCTTGTTTACCACCTTCACTCTCCCCAAGTAGCTCCTTACATATGACTGGAAATATCTGCAAGTAATTCTCAGGGGAAAATAAGGTCATAATCTAGTGGCTGTTGTCCAAGAATCCCAGGGAGATATTCCCACTAGCCCAGTGACTGTAGCCAAAGCAATGAGACTGTAATAGCATAGGTGGGATGTCTACTGATACCTACGGAATAGCAGTCACTTGGGCAAAGAAAGGTGTTTCTCAGAATATCATAGTCTCGATGCAGGGGTAGGAGAGGAACAGTTTTAGGGAGAGGATGAGTTTACATCAATGTTAGAGTGCTTGGATGTGAAGTATATGAAGCTGGTCCTTCCTACAAAAAGCAGAAATGGACTGGGGAGATGGCTCGTGACATAAAGTGCCTACTGTGCAAGCATGAGAACCTGACTCCTAATCCCCCTCAAAGCCAGGCACTAAGGCATGTGCTGAAGGGTGGAGATGGGCAGACCCCCAGGACTTTCTGGACAGCTAGCCTAGCCCGAATAGGCAGCTCCCAGTTCATTGAGAGGGCCTGTCTCAAAAATTGAAATGGAAGAAAAACCTAATGTCAACCTCTAGCCTCCAAATGTGCACATATAGGCAAGTTTACCTGCACATACATGCATACACACACATTAGCACACAGACACAAAGTAAAATGAGCCTAAACAAGAAAGAAAAAATGGTATAACATTTTTTTAAATGTTAAATACATTGAAGTTGTAAGAAAGTCCATCAAAATCTAAACATGGCTTAGTAGGTTGTGGTACTTCCGTGCAGTTAATAAGCATGCATCCATTATGAGAAAGCAGTAACAATCTTCTTCTGTGTCTCAAGGGGCTCCCTAATGTCCTCTGCATTGGTATTGTTTGAGGGTACTTACTCAAAAGGCAGTTGCAGGCCCACCCCAAACTGTTAAAGCATCTACTCCAGGAATCCAAGTCTACACACGACAAAGTGTGTGCAATGCTGACTTCTTAGCTGACAAGAAGGTATAGCTGAACATACCAAATTTTAATATGGTCAATTTGCTGAAGCCATCGTGACAAAAGTATGTTTTTGTTTGGGGTGTTTATTTTTGTTGTCTTACTTTGTTTTTGTTTGTTTTGGGCTTGAGGGTTTTGGTTTTGTTGGGTTTTTGTTTTTGTTTCAAGACAGTGTTTCTCTGTGTAATGCTGGCTGCCCTAGAACTTACTATATAGACCAGGCTGGCCTAGAACTCCCTTGACTTTGCCTCCTTAATGCTGTGATTAAAGGTACCACCATGTCCAGCCAAAAGTAGACTTTTTTTTTAATTAAACCACTAAATCCTCAAGTTTTAAAAGTCATTTCCAAGTAAAATCCAAAATAAATACCCTAATCTGCTGTAGAGAGAGACCAGGATAAGAGGAAGGCTTGGAAGGAAAAGAGAGTAGGGGGTAATGGAGACAGGAAATGCTACTGGGAAGAGGAATCACACAAACCAGGCTTTGTCTGTGACATGTGACATCTGCTTGTCCCAGAAGGAGGTGTCAGTCATCCCAAGCAATGGTTTTTAGTTACTCTAAGAAGTTTGCAGTGGAGCCCCACCTGCCTCTTCCTAGCTAGGAAACCCCATGTGCAAATAGCAGGCTTCCACATAGCAAACTCAAGCTATTTATACATGTGCTCAGAGCCATCTGTGGTAACAAGAGCACAGAGAGAAATTGTAAAGGTTTTCTGTGTGACTAATCCAAGGCCCAAATCAAACAGTAGTGGGTGCCATCTCCTGTGAGCACTGAACCAGATCTACTTCTCTGCACTGTGTCTATGGACCCTGAGCCACCACCTTCTGGAACAGAGCTCCCTCTAGGGTGCAGGGTACACAGGCTTCCTCCTTTGTAGCTGCCTTTGTGATGGAGGCTTTCTAAGGGATTTTTGTGCAGATCAAAGCTATTTATTTGCTTTGTGACGTGTCCATCATTGCCTTTCATGTTGAAAGAATAAATCCCAAAGTACATCTTTTCAGCCTCTCCACAGGTAGATAATGTACATTTAGAATAGTCATATTAGTTTTTGAAAGGCCATAGCACTGAACTTTGCAATGTAGGTCAAAATGGAGATACTGAGGTATTCCCAAACTCACCAGATAATTAGTAGATAATACCCTGGCTTGTGCTATCTGTTTGATTTTTTTTTTTTCTAACATGAATGTCAGCTATAACTCTAATGGGATTTTTAAAAGCTTTCTTAATGTGTTTATTTCAGGTCCTATGAGCTATGTTGGGATCAGGATTTTATGTAACCACAACACAGTTAAACAAGTAAACACTTTATCTGCAGTAAACACTGTTCCATTTTCATGCCATCACTCATCATGTATTCACAGAACATCTACCGCTAGATGCTGAGTCGTGGGGGGAGAGGGCATAAAGATGGACTACTCAAGTCCATTTTTTTTTTTTTCTGAGATAGAGTTTCTCTGTGTAGCTTTATAGATCAGGCTGGCTTCAAACTCACAGAGATCCATCTGCCTCTGCCTCCCAAGTGCTGGTATTAAAGGCCTGCACCACCACTGCCCAAGTCCATTTTCTTTAAACAGCTCTTAATATTATAAGAAAGACTTCACAGAAGTGGTCAGTTGCAGGGTAGATCAAGATTTTCCCCCAGAGAAGGGAGCAGAATGCAGAATCTTGATGAAGGTTAATGTCTTAGTACATTTGAAGAACTGGATGATTGCAAGGAACCAAAGAAATAAGACTAGATGAGCCAAAGTTTATAAAATTCTATATCTATGGATTTGAATGTTCTCATATAAATAATGGGGAGACAATAAATATGACAACATAAAACTGGAGGCTGCAGAGATAGATCAGAGGTTAAGAGCATTTGTTGCTCTTGAAGAGGATCTGGGTTCAATTCCCAGCACCTACATGGTGGCTCACAATCATCTGTAGCTCTAATTCCAGGGATCAGACACCATCCTCTGGCCTCTGCAGTCACTATACACATGTGGTACACAGACATACATGTAGGTAAAACATCACACACATAAAATGAAAATAAGCACATTTTAATTCATGTGTGTGCACCCAAAGAGACAAAGCCTAATGACACAGATATTATCCTAATGTACTGCTTGAGAATCAAAGTGCTAACTCCCTGAGCAGCCTGGGTCTGCATATGTGCAGTGGGTGGGGGAGGGGAAGCCACATTGCAGTCATGAGTGGATGCTGTGCTTGATATAAGAGCTTATACAATCTGAAGTGGAGATATTTGTCAGAAACACAATTCACCAATGTGCATTGCACACAGTTGACATTGTGCTGTATACTTGAAAATTGACATAGGTTAAATTCATACATATTTCCCCCTTAACAGCATCTTAAGGAATGTTCAAGTTGAAAAAAACTAAGGCTTTTTAGTTAATTTAGTCTTTTAAAAAATTATAGCAGAAAAGTGTATTATATACAGACTTGCATCTGTAATTTATTTAGAATGGTAAGGGGAGGGCTTCGTTATGTGAGATGGTTCCATACAGGTGTTGTGCTCTCAAGTCACAGAAGTCCACATAACCATATCCAAACAGCAGTGCTAGACACTGGGGTATGATTACCAAAAGCATCAACTTAGATTCTAGGTCGTGCAGATCCCCAACATAGAAACCAACACTTCATGCTTTCCAAGCCAGATTTGAGACTATAAAATAGTTGGGAAGGTCCACAGGTTTTCACATTCACTATGAAAAGGTCTTTTAGTCATTACTTATCTGATAGTTGGCATTCTATCAAATCTGCCAAATAAGTATCTCTTCTAACTTACCAAATGGACCTATTTGCCAAAAGCTTTGGAACATTTTTATTTAATTGTATTTATGTATTTGGTATTTGAAACAGAATCTTACCTGGGTGTCCTAGAACTCAATATATAGACCAGGCTGACCTTGAACTCACAGAGATCCACCGCCTCTTCTCAAATGCTGGGGTTAAAAGTTATTCACCACCACACCCAGAGCTCTAAGTGACCAATTTTCATTTGTTCTCATAATGATAGTTTAAAACAGCTTATTCCAGGCATGATGCTTCTGCTGCAAGTAACCAGAACAGAGGAGACGGGAGGAAGAAAAGTGTCTCTGTACTAGGTGACAGGCACACTGAAGCAGGAAGCTGAGGGGTAGCAGGAGCAAGAGACCAAGAAGAAATGGGCTGAAGGTGAGCAAGAGTCTGGGGGCCCAGGAGCACAGTACTCGGAGCCCAGCTCTGACAGTGCAGGCAATAAAAACCACTTTGAGAAGTATACAAATTTGGTAAATTTGGCAAACTCAGTCATTGAACAGATTGAAACTTTGATGAATTTGCCATTTGTCAAGTTTCTTTTTTATTTATGAATGGATTTCTGTCACCAGATCCAAGAAAATCCTAAACCAATGAGTCTTGGGAAAACAAAAACAAGGAAAGCAATTTTTGGAATGGGGACCAAAAGACGTCACTGTCCAGAGCAAATGGTGTCAAATAATGGTATCTAATCTTATCCCCTAAGTGATGTTTAAAGCTAAACATAAGCACTAAGGGGAATGTAAAGCCCAGCTAGGAAAAACAAGGACAGCTGGGTGCTTTATTAGTTCAGACCTCCAGGCAGATGACTCATATCCAGAGAACACAGGGAGGCATATACAACTGAACCTCCACCTTCAAAGCCGATTAGCAGAAAGAGCAGCCCAAATAATGAAGACAGCTGAAAATGTGCCTGTTTTTGCTGGTATGAAAAAAAAGATGCCAAAATGACAAGTATATTAGCTGGATATGGTAACATACACTTACAAGCTAGCATTTGGAAGGCTGAGACAGGAGGATCACAAGTTAGAAGTCAGGGTTTCCTGAAACTTGTTAGGTAGTACAGCCTATGTAGCTATGTAACCAGACCCTACCTATCTCAAAATATCTAGAGTAGGATGTGGAGATTGGTGACAGAATATTTGCCTGGCATGCTCAAAGCCCTGGGTCTCCACTCCAAGTACCATTTTTTAAATTAATTTGTTGGACCTAATATAGATTTTCCACAGGTTTCTAAAATAGCCATAATTCTCAAGTTTCAGGGGAAGAAAACCTATAGAAGTAGGTAGAAGCATGGTGAGAATTAATTGGAAAAGGCCCACATGACATTCCTCAGAAACTTGAATAAAGTCCTACTCACTGAATTTGCCAAGGACACAGCTAACATTGTGGATGGCAGATTTTAGATTCAGAACATCTTGTCATGCTAGAACAATTTTTTAAAAAAAATCACAGCAAAGTAAATGTGAAGTTCTGCCTTTAAGCACAGCATATCATGTGCAGGTGTGGAGTAGGAAAGCCTCTGGGGCCATGTGTGTTCCTTAGACTGTGATTCTTAGTGACACGACGCTTTGGATATGGATAGGAAACCACTAGACACAAAAGTACAAGGTGATACCAGCTTCTCTTGCGCAGACATGGTTAGATACAGGCTCAGTGCTCCCACATGCTGCACACTCTACCTCATTCTCTGCAGGTCCCAGGCTTTTCTGTGTCATCCTGTGGCCTTTCTTTGAAAGATAACAGTGATCCTTCCCTTGAGCTTCTCTTTGACATGTTGTTATTATGACTTCCCTTTCTGCAGTGTCTGAAATCAAAAGAACTGACAGGGGAAAAAATGTTTTTCCCATTTGATTATTTTTTTTATAATTTGTGTATCTTATTTGTATGAATGTCTACCTGTGTGTCTGTGTACTATGTATGTGCCTGGTGCCCTCACAGGGCAGAAGAGGACATCAGATCCCCTTGGAACTGGAGTTAGATAGTTGTACCAGCTGTGTGGTGCTGGGAATCCTTTGTAGGTCCCCTTGAGCAGCAGCCACTCATCCTTACCACTAAGCCATCTCTCCAGTCTAATGTTTTAATATTCCTTATTTTGATTATTCTTTTAAACTTAGGTACAAAGAAAGGAATACCAATTTTTCTATAATTGTCATGGACTTTGTAATACTGGGAAAATTACTCAAATGTTGTGAGATTATTTTAGAACTACTCATTTCTAAAAACAAAGCAACTAGTTAACCAGTAAATTCACAAAGTTTTCATAATGGAAAAAAATGAGCTTGATTCATGGTAAGACAGAATCATTGGGAAATGAAGCAACATGTTAGATCCCAGTCTCAGGGGATAAGATGTGATAGCTAGAATGGAGCAGAGCGTGGTGGTACATGCCTTTAATCCCAGCACTCAGGAGAAAGAAGCAAGCAGATTTCTGTGAGTCTACAGAGCAAGTTCTAGGACAGCCAGGGCTACACAGAGAAACCCTGTGTAGAATCCAACTAGACTATAATGAGAAAAGAAATGTAGGTGTAAATGGAAAAGGACTGCAGTTGCACAGTACTACATGACTCAGCAGAGTCCTTGTCAGGAAAAATATCAGGGACAACTTGTTAAAAGATATTATATTACTTGCTAACCAAGACAAAAACAAAAACAAAAACCATACCAGCTTCACTAAATTATACCATGCAGATTTAGGAAGTATTCGCATCTGAGCCTTCTTTGACTCATGGCAACTTTTTGCCTTCCCTGGTTAGCAAATGTGTTGAATTAACAGAACCATCAAGACTAAGATCTGATAGGAAATCAGCATCATAGGCTGTGGCCCTGGCTGCCTGGTGGCTAGCTTTAAGTCTTGAGCTCATCAGCTATTTCTGTCCCAAGATTTATCCAAATGGGGGTTTTAAAAAAAGCTGTGTCAGTCATGCAGTCATGCACATCTTTAATCCAAGCATTAGGTAAAGGCAGGCCAGTCTCTGTGAATTCAAGGCCAGCCTACTCTACACAAGTTTGAGGACAGCCAAGTCTACATAGAGAGAACCTGTCTCAAGAAATTTGTTTGAAGGCCAGGTGTTGGTGCTGCATGCCATTAATCTCAGCACTCAGGAGGCAGAGGCAGACAGGTCTCTGTGAGTTTGAGGCCAGCCTAGTCTACAGAGTGAGTTTCAGGACAGGCTCCAAAGCCTGTCTCAAAAAAAAGAAGGAAGGAAGGAAGGAAGGAAGGAAGGAAGGAAGGAAGGAAGGAAGGAAGGAAGGAATGAAGGAAGGAAATTTATGTGTATGAGTGTTTCTCCTGAATGTATGTATATGCACTAAGTGTGTATCTGGTGCATGAGGACACCACAGGGAAAGTCTAATCCCCTGGGGCTGGAGTTACAGATGGTTGTGAGCCACCATCTGGGTACTGTTAACTGAACCTTGGGCCTCTGGTAGAGGCACCAGTATTCTTAACCACTGAGCCATCTCTCCATCCCTATTCTTTCATTTTAAATATGGATGTATTTCTATTTGTAGTTTGAAAATGGATTTTACAGAATGTGAATATACTTTTTTTTAATGTATGTGTGGGTGTTTTGCCTGCATGTGTATCTGTGTACCGAGTGTGTGTGATGTCCTCAGATCTTCTGATAGCATCAGATCCCCTGGGGCTGTAGTTACAGACAGTTGTGAACTACCATATAGATGCTGTCAATCAAACTTGGCTTCTCTGGATGAGCAGCCAGTGCTATTAATCACTGAGCCATTTATCCACCCCTATGAGTATATTTAATACTGCTGAACTATACATTTTTTTAAAGATTTAGGTGATAAAAAGTAACATACAAGTCAATGTTAGTTAGCTAGTACCATAGAAACAAAAAAGAAATTCATGTATTATTTATGCTTATTTCTTCAGTCTCAATCACATCTCACACATTGTGTGTAGGAATACAAAAACCAGCCTTCTCCATCTAGCATGTTCTAGCAAGGAGAGAATGTATAATTCATAACAGGTTTGTAGGAGAACAAAGTTAGCTTAAAGCACAAAGGTCAAGCAAGCCTGGCGGTGGTGGCACACACCTTTAATCCCAGCACTCAGGAGGCAGTGGCAGGCAGATCTCTGAGTTCAAGGACAGCCAGGGCTACACAGAGAAACCCTGTCTTGAAAAACCAAAAGAAGGGGGGAAATGTTCTGTTGGGTTGGAGCAATAGCTCAGGGGTTAGGAACACTGGCTTCTCTACCAGAGGACCTGGGTTCAATTCCCAGTACCCACATAGCAGCTCACAACTGTCTGTAACTCCAGTTCCAGGGGATCTGACATATTCACACAGGTGTACTTGCAGGCAAAACACATTGTTGAGGGGGAAGCACAGAGGTCAGAGTACATCTTCAGTCAGTACCAAGAAAACTGAAGAAAATTCAAGGAAAAGGTGGAGTCACTACAGTAAGATTTCTGTTTACCCTCCTTCCTAAAATAACCAAAAACAAGCAGAAGAGGCAATGGCTTTCAAGGCTAGACATCAGGAAGTAAAGGACCATGGTCCCTTGATACAGAAAATGAGAGTGAATTGGCCACTGCCCCAGCTTCCAGTCTTGGGAGGGTAGCCAGGCTATGGCACAGAGAGGGGGAGCCTATGAGCTGGAGAGACCAGGGTGGCTCAAAGTTGCAGGACTCTGACAGAAAGGACAGACATACAGAGGAAAAATTCTGGGACATGGCAAAGGTTCCTCTTAGGATATGGACTATGATGCATAGATGTATAAAAAAAAGTATCCAATGATGAAGAAAGGACAGCCCAAAATATGAGAAGTGCCAATGTCCAGGACTCTCCAACAGTGAAAAGTAGTGCCTGTCCCAACAGTGAGACTGGGACACCTGGAGTGACCAATGGAGGATTGAATGTTAGGCACAAAGGACTTTTCCTTTGCAGTAGAAACTAATTGGCTCTAGACCAATTGCAGCTGTGGTCTTCTCTGACAAATCTTAAACACCCAAAAGAACCAAATTATTTACAAATAACCAAAACCCATTAAAAAATCTATATGAAATATAAAATTACCTAGCACCAAAGTCACAATTTCTGTATTGTGAATCCAGCAAAAGAAAGAAAAGGAAAGAAGGAAGGAAAGAAGGAAGGAAGGGAAGACTTGTTGTGAGAAGAAAACAGCAAAGGAATTTACCTAAGCTACCATATATATTAGAAACCACCATCAAAGACATAGAGGCAATTACTATGACCATGTTTAACAAAAAGGTGAAATTGGAAAATACAAAAGCAATGGATGGGTTAACAACACACCCAGCAGTGCAGAAATGAAGCTCAACGAATCTAAAGGCCTAACAGTAGAAACTGCCCGTGAGAAAGTGGGATCATGAAAACCAATGGATCACCAACTGTGAAATGACTCCAGAGGGCCTGAAAGCATGCAAATGAAGTTGCCAGTGAGCCAGGGAGGACAGAAAGATCAGTGAGTAAATAATGGCTAAAATTTTCCAACTTTAGTGGAAACTTTATAAATCACAGATCCAAAAAGTTCAGTGAAACTCAGCCAGTGCTGTAATATAGAGAAACCTTGTCTTGAAGGAAAAAAAAAACAAAAAAGCTTCTTTCTGGGATCTTGGGTACAAGGAAGCATGCCCAGGTGGCAGAAGAAAACAGCATGACAAAAACAAAGAATATAGTTGGAAATAGCCTTGCTGTGTTCTGAAAGTAGTGAGTCATCCTTGGTGGCAAGATCAGAGGTTATAGGAAGGAACATGGCCAGAAATACTAGAAAGATATCTAGGCTTAACCATGCAATCAAGGAACTTGGAGGTAATATAAATGAGCTTGAATTTATGCCAAAATAGAAATCACCACGTAGAGAAAATACAGTGAAAGAAGAAACCAAGATAGAACTGTAGGCAATACTTAGAGGCAATCAGAAAGGGAGGACACTTAAGGGAAATAACATCT
Organism: Cricetiscus sungorus; assembly: GCA_030556225.1. Classification (NCBI taxonomy): domain Eukaryota; kingdom Metazoa; phylum Chordata; class Mammalia; order Rodentia; family Cricetidae; genus Cricetiscus; species Cricetiscus sungorus. The sequence continues at coordinate 58,100,631 of JANBXA010000069.1, read as the reverse complement.
CAGAAGAAGAGAAAGACATGCCCAGCCTAGAATGAAATGGGTGGGAGACACACACACACACACACACACACACACAGAGAGAGAGAGAGAGAGAGAGAGAGAGAGAGAGAGAGAGAGAGAGAGAGAGAGAGAGAGAGAGAGAATAACAATGCTACCCTATAGAACTGTGGTATATGTGACTTGTTAAATTAGCTAAATGTGCTTGGGTGATTAAAATTGATTTTAAAAGGACTGAAGAAGAGGGGGAAGGGAGAAGAGGTAGCAGTTTCTCTGTTCTGAATTCTGTGATGCAGACTCACAAGCTTAATTTTTATATTGTGCAAATTCAAGAAAATCAGCCCAAGGTGTGTGATCTATAGGCGAGAGGCTGCAAATGAGGTGGGAGAAGTGTTCTAAATGTAGCCAGCTGATGCCATGTCCCAGATAAGCAAGCCTCTGTGCCATGTTAAGGGGAAACAGGCATTTCATAGCTGAGCAGTGGCAAACCCCAAGAAGAGGCAGTAACATTTTCAAGCCTTATAACACATGTGGGGATTCTTGACAATCCATCTGTCATGAGGCTCACTTCCTGTGTGACCCTGAATTGGTTGCAATTTAATAGAGTTCTTATGGGTTTTTAAACAGAAAAAAATGAAAATTACCAAGAAATTTACTATATATGAGATTCCAAAGCCATATCCTTTATAAGTTCAGGCTCGCTGATGGCTACCCTTTGGGTCTCTTTGAATCCTATTTCTGAATTTTGAAAGTTTCATCTATTGGAATCTTTCTTAGACTCTACTTTCTAACTCTCACTGGAAGGTAAATCCCAGGCATCATTGTGTGTGACTATTCCCGAGTCCTTGATAATAAATGCATCATTGTTAAACAATAGCCATGTATTTAAAAGAGAAGAATCCAAACCAGAATTACAACTTCAGCAAAAGGAAAGGGTTAATAATCAACGTCTGGGCCCTGACAAATCTGGATGAGTTGCTAGATGTTAATATCCTATTATCTCACTCTGAGTCACATAACCTTTCTGAAGAAGAGGTAGCAGGAAATCAAAGCTGATATTAAATTAAGAAACCATAATGTTGGACATGGTGGCCAGTGCCTGTAGTCCCAGTTAATCAGGAGGCTGAAGCAGGATCACAAATTTGAGGCCAGCCTGGGCCACAAAACAAGACTCAATACCTCAAAGAAGAAAAACTAGGGTGTGACTTCAGCAGCATGTCTCTTAATCCACCATGTCTGGGCAGCTTTTGATATATATTCGAGAATTGTCCTTAAAATTGTCTCCTTTTTCTAACAGATTAGAGTTGAAAGTCACAGTTGTCCTCAGGCATGCCTGGCCAGTGTCTGTAATGCAGATTCCTACATGTGCCATCTTTTATTGCACCTCCTCCACACGGAGAAACAAGGTCTGGAGACCCAGGTGCCTTTAAACATGTAGCTTTGTGGTTCAAACACTTGTTTTCAGTCATTCTCTTTGGGTCCTTGAGTAGCAAACAGGCTAGGAGAGATGCTGGCAAGCACTACAGTATTCTTTGGGAAGACAACTACTTTGACAAGTTTCCCCTTCCTTCTCCCTGACTCACCCTGATCTACCTAAAAAGGGCTAATTTTATTTCAGTTTTATCCTCAGGTTCTATTAGTGGGTTCTCTACAGTGGATAGTAAAAAGGAAGCACAGGGAAGGCTGTAGTGGCTTTCAGGTTTCTGAAGATCTTGTTTTTTGCAAAAGTTCACTATCTTCACGAATTTCACATGGAGCATTGATTGACTGCAAGGCAAAATAACAAGGTATTGCAGCTGATATGCAGGGTGGGACCTCCCTTGCAAATGCCCTGTCTCCTTTCCCATTACTATGGGAATACTGACAACCATGGACAATTGCCACCAGAGAGTCATCCTGGGAATTCTAGGGACTGCATGATGAATTTATTCCTAACCCCCTCAACCTAGCAGTCATTTCTGAAGAGAGCAGGATCCAGGCAGACATCAAAGAAGAAACAGGAAGCCTTAAGGAAAACAGTCAAGAGACACTAACCCCACCAGAAATGATGGAAGATCTTGGATTTTACTCACTAAAGAGGAAAGAGGGAGCTCCTCATGTCACTGATAGACATGTCACTGATAGATTATATAACAGCAAGGTTAGTTTTCATTAAGTCATCCTTAGAGTATTCCTTTCCTTGTAAGATATAACCATCCTACATGCATATTCCATTTAACCTACTTGAACAAAATTTAATATAAATGAATAGGTTTAGAATAAAATATCCTTAATTTCTATTGGACTCATACAAAGCTTTCATCAGTAAGTGAACAGATACAAAATAGGTGTGGGGCTATAGCTCAGCCGGTGGGATGATGGCCTAGAATACATAAAGCCACAGGTTTGATCCCAAAGCTGATAAGGTGATGCACCTGTAATCCTAGAACTCAGAAGATAGAGGCAGGATGATCTGAAGTTTAAGGTCATCCTCAGCTACATAGTGAATTTGAAGCCAACTGGGATATATGTATCAAATAAAAGGGGTAGAGGACAGTTAAAATGGCTCAGCAAGTAAAGATGCTTGCCACTAAGCCTGATAATCTGAATTCAATCTCCACAATAAATGAGGTAGAGAACAATCAAGAAGACTCTTGATGTCAACCTCAGGCACTTACACATGCACCCATACGTGTACATGAGCTCATAATGCATGTTAACTTGAATACATGCATACATACACATATGCACACTATGCATACACACCTATAGTGCAGAGAGATACAAAATAAATATGATGTAAGAATTTGCAACCCCAGATGCCTGCCTGCCTCATGATCTTTTTTATTTTAAAGAACTGAACTATATGGACAAGGTCACTTAAGAGTACTGGGATCGAAGTTACAGGAAGGACATTTGACCTGGACCAAAAGGATCCTCAGATTTATATACATGCCAAGCATATGTGATAGAAAGTGAGCATTGGGAGCAGGAAGTGCTGGAAGTGAATTAAAGATACAGGTTAGTAAGTGGTAACATGCATGAAGTCACTTGCCTGACATTGCCCAAGACCCTGGAATCTATTCCCAGCACCACCACAAAGAAAAGAGAAATTCTGGAGGGAAAGTAGGAGTGCTTTTAAATTGCTTCAATTAGGAAAAGGAGAGATGAAAAATCAGTATCTTACAGTCTCTTGTTGATGGAGAAAAACTTAAGGATGTTATTTGATGTAATCAAGGTAACAGGAGCAGTCAGTGATCTACCCAGAGAGAGAGAGAATGGATGGATGGATACATTGGTTAAGATGTAGGTGAGATGGTTATTAATGGTAAAGCCTATCTGTCACTAAAGGAACTCACTGGATAATAGATAATAGGTAAAGTTGATAAATAGTAGCATCTATGTGCAACTTAGTCAATAGAGTTAATTATGAAAAGGATTAAAAATAGACATGGGCCAGACAGTGGTGGCTCGCACCTTTAATCCCAACACTTGGGAGGCAGAGGCAGGTGGAGCTCTGTGAGTATGAGGCCAGCCTGGTTTACAGAGACCATTCCAGGACATTAGGGCTGTTACACAGAGAAACCTTGTCTCAAAAAGGGGGTGGCATAGTTTAAAACAAGTGGAAGAGAAGGGTAGCAGTGGGTCAGGGGACTTCTTTTCATCTGCTTCTGCACCCTGCGTAGGTTCCTTTGCTAAGAGCTAATAAGGTAATATTTTAATTGCCTCAGCAAAATCACATGTACTGGATTTTAAGAGGAAGTGCTTTCTGATAGCCCAAAATCAATTCAACAGGAAAAAGAAGGTTAGGAATGTTATTTCTTCACAACGTTATAAAGATATTCCATTTGAAAAATGTTCTAGAAGGTGCTAGTCACTATGCTATATCAGAAAAAAGGGTTAATTCCTTTCTTGAGCTAAAGACATTTCAATATTCCTAATTCAAACCCTATCTTTGTCCTGCCATCTTCTAGAAAAGAGGGGATTACCCATCCCAGAATTTACAGGTTTCTGGGACATTTGGCAAACCTAATGGAATCAAGAGTTCCTGGATAGGAAGCAGGCCAATAGGGAGATTAAGGAAGTCCAGCAAGAAGTAGACATAGGGAAGGTTGCAAGTATTAATTTCAGCTAAAGCTTTGTGATATATTTATTGGCTGTTTTTTTTTTTTCTCCACCTATCCCAATCCTATCCCCTTTTCCTCCTGACACCCTCTCTCCAGTTCAGCCAGCCCTTAAACACCTCTCTCTAAGGCACCCTTGCAAGCATGGGTGGTAGAATGACCTCCAAGAACCAAGCATGGTAGCACATTCATGTAGAGTCCCTATACTCAGGAACTGAGGCAGAAGGGGGGCAAGTTTGGGCTTTAAAAGATCCCTTTTGTGTCTTTTCTGAGCACTGTTTCAAGTCCTGTTTCATCAGGAGCCATTCTCAACATGGGGTTTCCTTTCCTTTTCCTTCTGCCCTCTCAGCCTTACTGTCTGTGGCTGTGCTTCCTGCTTCCCCTGTTGCTGCTCTTGCCCTCTTCCCTCTTTAGCCAGCCTGCCTTTCCCAGCCTCAGGTTTTCCCCACCTCCTCTCCCTTGCCTTAACTCCCTAACAGCAGGTGTGGGTACTAGATGGTTTCATGGCAGTGTACACGCAGTATTAATAGACATGTGCAGAGGCTTTGACAGCAGATGTATTAGAAGAGCCTTAGAATGTGTGGTGGTATTACAGAGTTATGAGGGTTGGGAGGAGGAAATGACCTTTCCACATTTTATAACTAAGGAAGCTTGAGTAGATAGATGATCAAAATCTGATTAAAGGGTAAAGGACTTCAGATCTTTGTTCATCCTTAGCAACACCAGAAAAAAATAAAAAAATAGTTGACAGCAAAGTTCTGGGTGCTGATAACTGCAGTGGCATTGGGTGAGGGATTCTGATATTGGTCAGATCTAAGTGGAATTCATCAGTGGCTGCTTAATTACAGCTGTGTGTTTAAAGACTTCCAGAGGAAAATAATTCACATTCCCTTGATGATCTATCTAATTAATGACCTCAGTATCCCAGGGAGCAAAGCTGGAGAACTTTGGTCCTATTTCAACCCAAAATTCCCCTACTCTGCTTTATTCTGGTTCTCAGGGACTGTGGGAAGTAGCTGTCCAGTCTAGTGGCTCACCATAAACTCTCATCTGTTCTTTCTCCTTCATTCTTGGACTTTATTTTCTGGCTCTCTACTAAATTCAAATTATGCATACTACAGATCCACAGCAGTTGAGAAGCTGAAAGGTGTCTATAGAATTACATTTCCTTCCTGGCTCTGTAAGGAACTAGAAATGAAGATTTCGACATATAGGAAGAGTTTCCAGCTCTAGTTCACCCCTGCAGAATTAATGCTTGGGAAGAGGAAAACACTGAGGAAAGGAGTTGAGCTTCCTAGAAAGGCATTGCTCACACAGTGGGAGCTCAGCTTCCTGGGAGGGCAGCTTTAACAGTGGGAGGTGACATTCTCAGGTCAGAGTCTGGGAGTGGCCTTTCACTCCCTTGGGAGGTCACCACCTTAGGAAGTAGGTTAGATAGGGAAGGGCTACCCACGACAATCACATGTGTGTCTTGTGTGCCAGGTGCTAACACAGAATTAATTATGCTGGTCTGAGAGCACCACATTGGAGTTAAATATGGGAGCCTGTGGCCCAGTACAATTCAGAACACTTTTGAGATTAGTCACAGCTTAGTAGGGTCTGGCCTAAAGCACAGCTGTCCCTAGTGAACAATGGAAGTGAATTATAGTTGCTTGCCTGGCATCTTCACCCCTGAGAGAACAGATTGCTCACAGAAGGTTGTATCTTCTGCACATACACATATGTGGAAATGAATAGGTTTCTGTGATACCAAGACAGTGAGAGGCTCTGTCATAAATGCTTACATACAACACACACCTGGCTTTGGTTTTTGTGTTACCTAGCCATAATTGTTTTATTATCAGCTAACATTTGCCAAACACATAGAACATACTCCTCTACAAGTTGGGGACAGTCAGGGGTGATTTAAAGCCTCCAACCTTAAGAGCTTACATGTAGAGCATAAAGGCATCTAGGGCACAGGAACGGAGAACCAAGCCCTCAGCTCTGCCTTGGGGCTGCCTGGAAGATGTACGTCATTCATATCTGGCAGGGAACTCAGGAAAGGTGGGGCCTGGCCACACTCATCTGGGTGGCAATAGTCAAAGGAGGAAAGTTCAGTGCAATTGTCAGGCACCTTCTGTGTAAGTGACTGCCAAGAACAACCCAACACAATTAGTAGAACTATCTCCTTTAGTGACAGTGTCCCAGACATGACAAATGCCATGACAAACACTGCACCAAGGGAGCTGGTAGGTTATTTAAGGTGAATGAACTAATTCAATTTTGTGTTCTAAAAAGAGAACTCTCTTAGATATGAGGAAGACAGTTTGCAAAGGGATGAGGCTAGAGATGGTTAAAAGAATGTTTTCAATTAGAAATGTTTTGAACTGCACCAAGTTGCATAGGTTTCTGAACATATCTTAACCTTTTATTGTAATTATTACTGTGTGTGTGTATGTGTGTGTGTGTGTGTGTGTGTGTGCGCACACACACATACACACACACACACACTCACACTCACACTCATCATGGTGAGCACATTAAAATCAAGACAACTCTCAGGAGTTGGTTCTTTCTCCTACCATCTTGTCTAATGTGAAATTGAATTCAGGTCTATTAATAAGTATCTATAGTCACTAAACCATAGCCTGTATCTTAGCTTTTTTAAGATCTTAGTAACTTTCAAAAATACTGGCTGCCTGCTATCCACTATCAACTTGTCTTTGGGGTAGTAGAGAGTAGTCAGGATTTGTAGGACTGCTTGTTTGATACCATAAAGAATTCTAACAAGTACTTGGGGAAAACTTCAAGGTTTTTTTGAGAAAAGGTAACAATGCCAACCATCTCTGATCACCCAGATTTAGGTTGGAATTTGCATGATCATCATCTAGGAAGCTGCTACCGGCCATCACTATGACACACCCATCATTGTGACATGCCTTTTGAATTGTTTTGTTAGCTCTGCAAACAGGTTTTACCAAGCCACCCACACTTCTCATTGGAGCCTGTGAAACTACTGAATGTATCTCTGAGATGGATGACTCGGATAGGGGTGTAGTCTCCGAAGCCCAGAGCTGAGGTCCTCAAACATGGCAGTGGAAGACACGTCCTTCGTTATACCAAGTGCACACTCAGTAGAATACACGTTTAAGGTGTCCTGTGACCACCTTCTCCTGGTGCCTTTTTACAGGGCTGTATAAACTTGATGACTAACAACAAAGAAAAAGGATCCCCACAGTGGCCAAGGCATCTTGAAGGGACTAGCTATTCTGAAGCCAAGCCAGTAGCATGTTTGTGCTGAAAAGTCAGTGTGACATGTCAGAAGCTGAGGTGGCCTTCATCTGTCTGTCCCTGTTCTTACTGGACAAGAGCCCTTGGATCTTCTGCATAGCCTTTTTGTGCTGTTTCCTTTTGATAAACTGAGGATAACCGTTGCTTTTGTGTGCTTCCTGGGCTTCAGCTAAGCACCACAGTGGCACACTGTAGGTGCTCAACTGATGCTGGTGGCTTCATCATGGTTACCACAGAACAGGCTCTGGATAGGGTCCTGCACTCCCTCGCTCCTTCTCTGAGCATATTCTCTTGAGTAAAGTTCCTTTGCTGAACTTTGCTCTCTGCTCTGAGGTGACTGCCCTGAACAAAATAGTGAGATTGTCATCTAAGAATACCAAGACAAAACACTTGAACTCAGCTTCATTTTCTTCTCCTGCTAATTTCTGTCTACCTCCACCTTGTGGCCTTTCCCAGGAGCTCCTTAACCTCAGATAGGAACTACTGTTTCCTTGACAGTTGTACCTGAGAACCCAGAAGCCAACAGCTTCTTATGTCTGCCCCCAGACCCTGGGAAGGGGACCAAGTTCAGGTGTGCCCTCCAGCACACCTCTGCTGCTCCCCACCTCAGACTCAGAACAACATAGTATTTGTCTGGAGTTGTACAAATCAGACAGGTGTGTCTTTGAGCCCTGGTTTAGCACATATCTGTGTTGACTAACAAGTTTTAAAGAAAAAAAAAATAAGGCCACTCTTTTTTCTTTCTTTTCTTTTTGAGACTGGCCCATGATCCTCCTGCCTTCACCTCCCAAACACTGAAATTATAGACATGTGCTACCATGCCTGGCTCATAGACTGCCTTTAAATACCTTTTTAGAAATTCACATTTGAGATTCCAAATGTGTAGAAATACTTTCTGTCATTAAGGTGACATTAAGGTCATTCACAGTTAGGGCTTTATTATTTTTGAGCCCACTCAACTTCATTTCCAAATAAATGGGTCAAAAAGTAGTTTCCTAATGGAGGTTGGGTTCAGTTAAACTTTCAACTAAATCACTCCTCCACATCAGGCTCTTTTTTTTTTTTTAAAGAAAATTTGTTTTGTTACACTTATTTATTTGTGGCATGTGCCACTCCCCACTTCACTGACTCTTAAGGTATGAGCTGAAATCATTCCACAAGCTCCACAGTATGACCTAGCCTGCTTTCCTTGTCCTGTGGAACTTCCCCTATCCCCCCATCATTTCCTTCCTGGGGAAAGGGCTGAAAATAGAATTACACCACAGACCCCAGGTCTCCATGGTTCCTCATTACAGATATGATCACTGTGAAGTTTCCTCTGGTTTATAACCACTTTAGCTTGTCATCTCCCCATAAATGAGCCACAAGTTGTGGAGAACAGGGTGCATCTTACTTTCATTTGACTCATCCATGTAACCTAGCACAGGTCAGCATCCTCCCACCCAAAGTTGGGAGGATTTGGAATTTACTGAGCCAAGCCCGGCACACCAACACTAAACTACTAAGCACAGGATGTCAGCTTAGAGAGGAAGAAACAAGATGGGGTTCTGACTCAGATGTCCCAAGGTGTTACTGGGCAAAAAGCTGACAGAGCCCTGTCTCCAAAATGCAGTGAGTAACTAGAAACTTCTGGCTGACAGTCTCCCTGCTCATCCTATTTTGACTGACTAGCAAAGGGAACAAGATGAGAGAGGCAAGAGGAATCACACCATATGTCTCCTGGCTCAATTCACAGCCTCACCTGAGCTCAGTGCCTGTGGCAGCTCACGTCATGGGAAGCCGGAGTTGCAACAATGCAGTTCTTCTCCGTGTCATTTCCAGATGGCCAGTGGGCAGGTTGGAGGCAACACACCACCCTCCAGATCCTGCAGGAGAAGTTAAAACAGATTTTATTCAATTGCTTGCACACCTTGGCCCCTCACTACTTTGTGTCCCTATGGATTGTTTAGCAAGAATCGTAGATAACCTGAACATAGTTAACCCAAAGAGAACTAAAAAACTACACACACTAAGTTGACATTAAGCTGACAGGTAGTATTTGGAAGTGTGATCAAGTATCACATGTGCAGTGAACACCCAAATGTTCTATACCTCACAGCTCTTCCTGAGTGAAGCAGACCTTTAATCTGTGACAGTTTAAAGTGGCTCCTGCTAGTGCTCAGGCGCACATGCTGAGTGAGGACACAAAGCCAGGAACCCGTGTTGCCAAGGACAACTAACTTCTAATACCCCTGCCTCCACCTCCCTGAGATTACAGACATGGACCACAATTCTTGGCTGATCCCACCTTCGTAAACAGTAGGATCTCAGAAACCTTGACAGCAGAGACTGGAGAAATGCTTCAGAAGTTAAGAGCACTTGCTGCTCTTGCAGAGGAACCAGGTTTAATTTCTGGAACCCACATGGTTCTGTAACTGTGGTTCCAGGGAATCTGAGATTCTTCTAGCTTCTGTGAGCACCAGTCACATACATAGTATTCATGCATACATACATACATGTAAGCAAAAGACTCATACATATAAACTAAAAACAAATAATTCAAACTAAATTTAAAAAAAAATTCTTGGCAGCTAGGTAGTGGTGGCACACACCTTTAATCTCAGCACTTAGGAGGCAGAGGTGCGTGCATGTGCACACACACACACACACACACACACACACACACACACACACACGTGCCTGTGATGATCAGAAAATACAAAATGAGAAAGGCGGGAGTGCCAGGCTTGGAAATGGTCTCTGTGTATAAATGCAGGTGCCTGTGGAGGCCAGAAGGAGGCAGCAGATGGTAGATTCCCTAGAGCTAGACCTACAGGCTGTTGGTTGTTAGTTGCCCAGTGTGGGTGCTAAAAATCAAACTTGAGTCTTCTGCAAGAGCAATATACACTCTTAACCACTGAACCGTCTCTCCAGCCCTAAAGCTCATTTTGTTAATTCTATTCTATTCATGAAAATGCAGTTTAAAAAATGAATACGTAGTCAGCCTGAAGGTCAAATTTAAATGCTTGTGGGCATGCACACTCATTCACACACAAACACATTCTATGTGCAAAGCACTTGGAGAACATGAATAGATTATAGTAGCTAGTACTGTGTTTGCTTCAGCCATACATGCACTAACACCAGAGCAATGCAGAGCATGAACCCATGCAAGGTCCCTGCCAGGACCTAATCAGAACACTGGACCTATCTTAATTCATATAAACTTCACAGGCCTCAAAGATGAATCTTATCTAAGGCATAGAGAACTGAAGTCACTTGTTCAAGGTCAGAGCTAATCAGGAGAAACAAAAACTCAGTAGGTCTGGCTATAGCATTCTAACCCTGACACCCTATGCCAAAGACTACACAGTATCTGGGATATGGACTGCTATTATTAAAAGCACAGGTAAGATATGTAAAACAGAAATATTAAAACAGAAAAAGAGGAAGAGGGATGGGGTGCCAGGCTTGGAAATGGCCTGATTCCTTTAGTCTCCTTGGGAAATCATTCTATTGCAAAGCAATCGAGAATCCTGGAGGAGTTTTTCCTTCATAAAGGAAGTAAGCTTTGGGCTCATTGCTGTTGGCAGTCCTTTTACTGACCGTGAGTCCTCAGACAGAGAGCATTTGTTTGCTGTTTTCAAACCATGGGTGTGGGTATATGATGATAGCTACACCTTGCTTATTCTCTCTTTACCCTCAGTGAAAAAGCATTAATAAAATGTGCTTATGTGGTGAGAAATAAAACACTTAATCAGACTTGAAGGGACCCTCTTTGCTCCTAAGAGCTGCCACACTATGAGTTGGCTACCAACTATCTAGTGCCTATGGTTCTCTCTCCAGTCTGGTCATTTTCAGGCACTCAGGGCTGGAATTTACTACTGGGGTCAGTAAAGGCCTTGACCCCCAGTCTACTGCTGTTGGCTGTCCCATCCAGATAAACTGTGTTAAGTCACATTTGACCCACAGGCCAAATTTAATTCTCAATGAGGATAGTTTTTAATTTTTAAAAATGTGTTGAGAGGTGCTAGAGAGATAGATCAGCAATTAAAAGTACTGGCTTCTCTTCCAGAGGACCCAAGTTCAATTCCTAGTACCCACAGAGCAGGTCACACCTGCCTATAACTATTTAATGTGTTGAGGTAAAAATATCCAGATAAAGCCAGGTCGTTGGCAGCACACACTTTTAATCCCAGCACTCCAAAGATAGAGGCTAGTGGATTTCTGTGAGTTTGAGACCAACCTGGTTTACAGAAGGAATTCAAAGACAGCCAGGGCTACACAGAGAAACCCTGTCTTAGAGAGAAAAAAAAAAAGTCAATGTTTTTAGATACCTGAAAATTGTGTAGCATTCAAGTCCAGTGCCCATAGATAAAATATTATATAGAAAGGTAGTCAGTGTCTATTGTGTATGACCCAAAAGACTGGGCTAGGGCTAGTGACTAACCCAGAACTAAACCAACAGAGCATCTCAAGCCCTACCCAGGCAAGCCACCTTCACCAAAGATAAGGATGGTGAGTGAGGCTCTCACATTGTTTTACTACAGTGCTGAAACCCTAGGTTTGACATTTTGTTCTGTAGGTCACTTATTCCTACAACATCTGTCTTCAATTGCCTTAATTGGAGTGACTCTCCTGCATTTTTCTGTGTAAACTATTTGAAGTCTCTAGGAGCACCAAGCCACACAGGAAAAGAAACATCATCAAGACAATAGCTCAACAAGGAGCCTATAAATATCTTTAGAAAGATTCATTTCCCTTTTTAATTTATGTGTATTTGTATGTGGATATGGTAGATGTCATTTCTGAGTGTAGCTACCCACAGAGTCCAGAAGAGGGTGTCAGATCCCCTGGAGGTACAGGCAAGTTGAAAGCTATCCAACATGAGAGCTGGGAACTAAACTTGGGTCCTATGCAAAAGCAGTACATAGTTTTGTTTTGCTTTTTGTTTTTTGTTTTTAAGATTTTTGTTTGTTTTATGTGTATGAGTGTTTGGCTTGCATGTATGTCTGTGCACTGTGTGTGTGCCTGTTGTCTGCAGACGCCAGAAGAGGGCGTTGGATCCCATGAAACCGGAGTCACTGATGGTTTGGAAGAGCACCTAATGCTCTCCTATGTGCTAAACCTCTGAGCCACTTCTCCAGCACCACCAAAGCTGATTTTAAAGTGATCTATAACCACCTGCCCTGTATCTGCTTAGTCTATGACAGACTTAAGTAACCAGAGCAGAACTACAGGTAGATTTTCATCATCTCAGTTACCATAACAAATGCATGGGCCCACAACTCTGTAATTGCTGTTTCCCTTAACAGTACAAAGAAAGTTGGAGAAAATGTTTTCCTATGTCAATAACTGGCCTCTTCCTGCAGATACTGAAAATGCATTATTTAACCAGCCTCTATCGTTGAACATCCAGAGTACTCCCAGGGTTCAGCATTTCCAGCAGTACTGTGAATTAGTCTCAGATGTGTTTATTCCTATTGTAATTGTTCACTAAAAAAACAAACAAAAATAAAACTACAAAGAGAACTGTGAGATTAAAGGTATGTGGGGGGAGGTTGTTTGTTTGTTTGGTTTGGTTTTGGTTTTGATTGAGACAGGGTTTCTCTATGCAGCTTTGGAACCTGTCCTGGAACTCGCTTTATAGACCAAGCTGGCCTCATACTCACAGAGATCTGCCTGCCTTCCTCCTGAGTGCTGGGACTAAAGGTGTTCACCACCACCACCAGTCCAAGATAGGTGTTTTTCAAGGCCATTGATCCACATTTTAGATCTGCCCCATACAGCTGTGTGTATTGTGTTTCTTCTGACTAAGAGGAGGCCACAGATAGCACTCTGACAGGGAAGAGTCTCCCACATTGTTTAGTGCACATTTATATGGATCTACTGCCTTTGTATTTTATAAATTATTCATATTCTTTATCTCTTATTAGTGTATCATCTTTTGGTACTAACATCTTTGTGTTGGTAAGAATCTAATTTTTTATTTTTTTTTAAAGATTTAGTTATGTATTTTGTGTATATGGGTGTTTTGTCTGAGTGTATATCTGCATACCAGAGGAAGGCATTAGATCCCATAGGACTATAGTTAAAGACAATTGTGAGCCATCATGTTGGTGTTGGGAATTGAACGCAGAAAACCTCTGGAGAGGAGTGTTTTTAACCACTGAGCCATGTCTCCAGCCTTTGGTGCTTAAGAGCACTTCATGTATCTGTCTTACATGTTGAAGACATTATCTTTGTCTTTTTTAAATTGCATTATCTTTTCTATAGAAATTTTCTTTTATCATTATTTTATGTGGTCAAATCTGTCTTTTCCTTTATCTTTTTCATGAAAACTTTTTAAGTCCAGGCATGGGCCAGGTGGTGGTGGCACATGCCTTTAATCCCAGCACTCAGGAGACAGAGACAGGCAGAACTCTGTGAGTTTGAAACCAGTCTAGTCTACAGGATAAGCTCCAGGACATGCAGAGAAACACTACCTCAAAAAAAGAAAAGAAAGGAAAAGAAAATAACCAGGTGGTGGTGGTGCACGCCTTTAGTCCCAGCACTCGGGAGGCAGAGGCAGGCTGATCTCTGTGAGTTCAAGACCAACCTGGTCTCAAGAGCTAGTTCCAGGACAGACTCCAAAACAATAGAAAAACCCTGTCTCGAAAACAAAAAAGGAAAAGAAAAGAAAGAGAAATCTTCCCCACCCAATGATCTGACAAATGTCTACTCTTATTTCCTTCTCTCTCTCTCTCTCTCTCTCTCTCTCTCTCTCTCTCTCTCTCTCTCTCTCTCTCTCTCTCTCTCTTTCATACTTCTGTAACTATCATTTTTGTCTGTTTGTGTTTCTGTATGGTGGCTTGAAGCCCGTACTTCACAAATGCTAGGCAGTTATTGGCTCTACTACTGAACTACATTGCCTGCTTTTATTTTGTAAATTTCAAAAACATGTTGACTTTAGTCAGACCTCCTGCTTAACACAGTTATAGAACTGTGGAGCACATTTTGGGGAGAAGGAACTGGCAGCAGGGAAGCCAGGAAACTGGGTAGTAGAGTTGGACAAGAAGGCCCTGCGCATGCCTGTGATGTTGACCTGTTTTCTGGTGACCCACAGCTTATACAGCAGCCACCCAACAGTAATTCCTCTGATGGTAGCAGTGATTCTCCACCTCAGGGAAGGACAAGAGAAGGAACTCCCTGTCAGTTGAAAACCCCAAGGGTAACTTTCAGGAAGGAGCATCTTTAACAGATTCAGGAGGCTTACTGAAGGCCTATGAGTGAGGGGCACCAGGTGATGAGCAAGTATCTCATTTGGGTAGATACAGATCATCTAGCCTGTAAAGATGGGGGAGGTAGCTGGGCAGTGGTGGCACATGCTTTAGGCCCAGCACAGGCAGAGGCAGGTGGATCCATGAGTTTAAGGCCAGCCTGCTCTACAGAGTTAGTTCCAGGACAGCTAGGGCCACACAGAGTAACCCTGTCTTGGGGAGGAGGGGGGAAAGAAGAATGGGAAGGTAGAGCCTTGGGCAGAAGAGAAGCATGGAGGCTAAGAATTCAGTAAGGAGGTTAGTAAGTTTGCATTGAGAATCTAAGCAATGGCTGCAGGAATCCTGACCTTGGGAACTACATGGGTTAGGGAGATTAATAGAGTAGACACCAACACTAAGAACGAATTGGAAGGAGTAGAAGCAACAAATACAATACAAATGTTGAAATTTAGAGAACCATGACCAAGAAGGAACTCAGGGATACTCCAGTTCAAAAGGAGGATGGGACCTGGAAAAGGAAAAATCAGTAAACAAAGCAAAGAGTATCAAATGTATAAGAGAACTCAGAATGACAATGAACCCAAGAGACAGAAGTGTCAAGGCCAAGGGATGCTCTGCATCACTGGAACACTGTAGAACCCTAACCCTACTTCCTGTTCCAGCTACTGCTGGACTGTACTTGCATATCAGGTCCATTCTCTGTTCTTTGTAGTTAAACATGCCATGTCCTGTACTGCTGCCAAAAGTCCCTTCACATGGCAAGCCATTTGTCCTTCAGTAAGTACCTCAAATGTTGTCCCCTATCTAAAAGCAATCCTGTTCATCACTCCCCAGAATTGGATCATTAGCTCTCAGTGTTTACTCATCGCTGGCATTCCTACCTCTAGTCTAATGCCATCTTATATGTTAGTCACATAATTATCAGTGCTTTTAACTTTTCTAGGAAAGGTTCCCCCAACAACAGAGAACTTAGGTTAACATTTCCTGGATTCTAAAAACAACCTATGGCATGCTTGTTTTTATTTATTTTATGTGTATAGTTGTTTTGCCTGCATGTATGTCTGTGTGCTTTATGCATGCCTAGTACTCATGCAGACCAGAAGAAGGTGTCAGATCCCTCTGGGACTAGAGTTACAGATGGTTATGAGCACCATGTGGGTGCTGGGATTCAAACCTGGGTTCTCTGGAAGAATTGTCAGTGCTCTTGGCTGCTGAACCATTTCTTCGGCCTAGCATGCTTATTTTTAAAGTCTTGCATTGTCATTATTTAATAGTTAATACTGTTCCAAATATTGGTTTTGGTTTGATTGGTAGATGCTTATTACTTGTTTAGTATAAAGCTGATTTTCTAGCAAAAGTCTCTTTATTTCACAGCTTTTCTTACCCTGATACATTTCTTAGCATCAAAGGGAACTTGGGCCTCAGAAGTTTAAGTTTACATACATGTGTGTGTCTTCCACCAAATGAAGAGCAGCCTCATTGTAGAGACTTTATCGTCAATACCACCTTGTCCCAGCATAGTGCCTAGAAGACAGTAGGCATTCATGTAACAAAAGAAGGAAGGAAGGAAGGGAAGAACAGATGAATAGACATAAGAAAAGAAGAAAGGGCAAGTGAACAAAGATATGGATAGATGGGAGGGAAGGGAAAGATTACAATGTTAAGCAATAAGCAGGACAGAAGGAAATCTTATATGAATTGCTCTTAAGAAAGTTGGTTGTAAAGCATGGGTGAGACAAGGTAGTGGCTATGACTAGTGTGAATGTACCAAGCACCAAACCAAGAGGGATGAACAAGATGGGCTGAGTTTCAGTGCTATGGAGCTTCTATTCCAGTGGAAAACAATGGAGTGCAGTTGGGCATTGAGCTGTCATCCAAGATGCTCATGCCACCTTAGGAAGAGCAAGGCAGAGTCATGTTAGTTCAGGTCCAGCGTACTTATAGGTGGGCAAATGGCTAAGGAAAAGCCACTTCCCAAAGCCTGAGTATCCTGTCTACATGTAAAGGATGTGGAGAATGAGCAGGAGCCAAGTGGGATGGGCTGCTGTGTTACTCTCTGGTGATTTAGACAAAGTGGTGATGTCAGGAGTCAGAGGTGGAACAGGCAGAAAAGGCCGAGGCTGAGTATCTAGCCAGCTAGCCTACGCTTTTCTGGTCTCTGACCTTCCTAAGTGACTCCTTTCCCTTTGGGGTGGTTTCCCTATCATACCGTGCATAAGACTGGCTGTTGTATCCAAACAGAATTAAGCATAAGTGAATAAATAAATGACATGGAGACTATAAAAAGAAGTATGTGATCTAAATGTGAATGACCTGCATGCAACTTGACTTAATTCACTTCTGAGTATCATACCATAGCTCTGTGCTTCATGATGGTAAACAAAATGTTTCAACTGTTGCAACTGTAGAGATAACTTGTAATTCTAGATTCACTCTGTTCTACAGATAATATTAAGGAATGGTAACAGAATGGATAAAAATTATTTTTAACTGGGTAGTAGTCATGCACACCTTTGGTTCCAGCACTCAGGAGGCAAAGGTACACAGATGTCTGAGTCGAAGGCCAGCCTGGTTTATAGAGAGTTCCAGGACAACCAGGGCTACACAGAGAAACAATGTCCAGAAGAAAAAAAAAGATTATTTTTAAAAATTTCTTCACTTACTCTATTCCTAATAAGCAATTTCCTAAAACTTTTTAAGTAACAATGATATAAATACATTTTAATACCTAAAAAAAAAAACCAATCTAAAAAGACTATGTACATTGGATGTTGGCTTGAGATTTATACCTTTTCAGTAGTATTTTAGAGGCCTTCCTAATCCTCCATGATTTACTATGGAAATTTTGCTTTAATCTTTCTGACACAGTAAACACAAACAACATTATAACACTATAATATTGAAAAAAATAATATGGCATATTGCTTAAGAAAGGATTCTTTGCTTAAAGATAGAAAATCACTTATTTCATGATAATATTTTAATACTGAGCTTTTTATTACTTTATACTTAAGAATTCACTGTCTAGAATGTGGGTTGGACACATTTCCATAGAGTAGTACTCCTTTGGAAAGGCATTGTCACATGGTGTTTCTGTCCCTCTTCACAGGCCTGCAAGTATCTAATGTATGAAATTAGTTAATGTGGCCTTCACTTGACACCAAAGGAAGGGGGGTACTTAGATTGAAGACATGTAACAACATACAGGTCATTGACACCATGTGTGTTACAAATCTCAACACTATGACTCAGAGATTGTGGCTGACGTTTAACGTCTAAAATGTATACTTGTCTTTAAGTCATGCAATTAGTGTTATATACATATATACACACATACATTTGTGTGTGGGAATAATGATACCAAATAAAAATTCAGGGGATCCCTCCTGGAGTCTCATATGCAGCAGAGGTCAAGGCCCTGTCTTCTGAGAGCCTCCCAAAGAACTCCAGTGGGTTCTAACCTACTTCAGCCTTCCCATATACACACCTCCCCACTTCCTTCCCATTCTTTGTTGCTTCTTTTTGTTGTGTAGTTTTGTTTTGTTTGAGGCAGGGTCTCATATAGCACAGGCTGGCTTTGAATTCCTGATCCTCCGCCTCCCTAGTGCAAAGATTGTAGGTACGTACTACTGCTTTCAGCTGGCCTTCTCTCTTAGGATAAACTTTTATTACAGACATCTTTGTGGATCATAATCCTAGAAAGGCAGGCTTGGGACCTTTTCCAATCTGCATGTCTGTGATTCTTAACAGTCACAGGCTCAGGCTGGAGGGATGGCTCAGCCATTAAAGGCTAGGCTCACAACCAAAAATACAAGACTCACAAGCTCCTGACTTCACAGAAGTCACCTTTATGCCTGAGGACACAGCCCACACGACATGCTAACAGCTAGGCAGGATGGGAAAGCATGGTGCTTATTCCATTCCCCTGATCACTTTGTCACATTCCTTATCTGTAAAATTGGAATAAAAATACCTGCCTCATGGGGTTTTCACAGAGATTAATCTAAATCGGGAAACAATGTAAACTGCCTGGTGCCATCTCTGTCAGGTACTCAGTGACTGATGCTATTTGATGTTCCACTGTATATTGTGTGCTGTAAATAAATACACAAGGGAGACCTGATTGTTGCATAGAGCAAGACAAATGCGCCTTTTTCTATAGTGTGGTCAGTCTTCAGCAATGGAGCAGAGCAGCAAAACCTCCAGGCAACCCACACAGAATGCATAACCAGACCCCCTCAGCTGTCTAGGTTGCATCTCTGAATAAGCCACTGAACCTTGGTCTATCCTTATGACTTGAAGTGTTGCAGGTTGTGAACTGGTGCAGTTAGGATACCTTCCCTGGGGCTCTTCTATGGGCAGGTGAACTCATTTTCCATATTTAGGAGCATAAAGATTTAGGGAAGCAGCAGCTTCTCTTTAAATGATTATCCCTAGCAGCTGTGTGCCCACTACCCCAGCTCCTTTGTCTGCTTTCTCTAGGAAAGGTGCTGGAAAGGAGCCAGCATGCAGGAATGTAAAAGACAACTGCTACAGAACAGAACTATGTGCTAAAAATACTAAAACCAACAAGGGTCCATCATCGGAAAGCAGAATAGACTGCGAGTGCCCCTGCTTCTGGACCTGCTCACTCCGTGATGGCTCTGTGCTATTCGGGGGTGACAGTAATTATGGAGCTGGAGTGCTCCTTGGCAGAGATAGACAGAGCTTGGAGCAGAGGGATGGTTTCCATGGCAATAGCATCAGCATCTGAATGACTTCCTGTCACAACAAGTTGGTGATTTAATGAGTTCATCACCGAATTCCAAAGGAAAGCCAGAGAGTGGATGAGCTACTGTTGAGACCTTGGAGTGGCTCATCCCACAGTGTGTATTTAAGGGGGAGGGGGGAGCCCTCCATCCAGTGCAGCCTGGGAAGGGACCAGGTGCTCTGTATGGTACTAGGAGCCAGGGAGCCCTGTGGCAGTATACCAAGAGGAGGGAGTCTAGACAGAATCTGTTCTGGGAGGGCCGCCTTGCTGTTATTCTCAGAGCCTGAAAGAATCAAGTCTTCATGAGAAACTTGCCCTGTTCAAACCTAGGGAAATCAATGGTCACAAGTCAGCTCAGGCTTCAGATACATGCTCCAAGTGCCGCAGGTCCTTTAGAAAGTAAAAGACCTTAAACTCGAGAAATGTGCAAACAGGAGGAAAGGGGGAAAGCAGGGCACTTAGTCTTATTTTTCATCTTAGTACAGGGAGAAGCGCTTAATATGGAGCAGAAGAATTAAAGTCTCACCTATGGCCAGGGCATATAAAATTTGAACTGAGGGGCTAGGGACATAGCTCAAGCGGTGAAGCACTTGCCAGAGAAGCATGAGGCCTTTAGTTCCATCCCTAGTACCTACAAAGGAAGCCATTTGTGATGGCACACACTTGTGTCTCCAGCACTGGGAAGATAGAAACACACAGATCCTTGAGGCTTGCTGAACAGCCAACCTAGCCCAATCCATGGTGAGCTCCAGGTCTCAGTGAAAGGCCCTGTGACAAAAAAAAAAAAAAAAAAAAAAAAACAAACAAACATTATGGAATGACACCCAAGGCTGACATCTGGCTTTCACACAACCCTGCATACACACACATATTAGCCAAGGGGTAAGAATGCATTGGAATGTACTGTCCATACTTCACCCTTACTAATAATGATAGTCTACTGTTGGGCTGGTAGAATAAGGTCACATTAGCTTAGTCAGTTACCTAGGGTTGGCTGAGGTGGACGATGGCTGAAGGTGCTATTGCTCACCTAGGAGTCCTATTAGGAAGTGGGGTAGCATGCCATCCCTCTTACATGCCTTTTCCTATGGGATCCTCAAGGTGTTTACAAACTGAGGATAGAACAGTTTAGCTACTTTCTGGGGACTATCCCAGAGGCAAGGGCTTCACATATGTCTCTCTCATGTTGCCTGGTGTAGCCCTAGGGATAAATATTGCCTTTTTGTCTTTTTTCTTCCCTTTTCTTTTCTTTTTAAGACAGGTCTCACTATAGCTGTCCTGGAACTCACTATGTAGATCAGGCTGGCCTTGAACTTACAGAGTTTACCTGCCTCTGCCTCTTTTTCCCCTTTTATGGAAAAGAATACAGCCTTGGAATACAGCCGCTGGCTGGAGGCACCAACAGCTAGTATATAGCAGAGTCAAGACTTCAGTCATGCTCTCCCCCATGTAGCCCCCCAGGCAACTGCAGACAGGCGCCATAGGTATAGAGAAGAAGAGACTAGGACATTGTGCCTGGTAGACTCTTGGAAAGTGATAGATTCCCCTCAGCACCTTCCCTCTGCCTACATGATACAAGGAAGGACTTCAGACCAGTATCGGAAAGCAGGTGGGCCAGGTCTGTGCTAAGTAACAAAGCACTTAGAACAAGCAAAACAGCAAAGCATACCAAAAGCATCCATACTGTCTTCTATCAAATATGATACCAGGTCAACCCATAAGGTGGGCAGTCTTATTTGGTTACACATACAGTTTTTATGCTTAAACAGCATACAGAGAAAGTTGAAAAGTGTGTGTGTGTACATGTAACTTGCTAGGCAGGGCTGGTCCTTTTTTGTACTAATAAATATAAAGGAAAATGACCACCTGACGATACTTACCCATCTGTAGGCAGACATTCTGACTTTCAAAAATAATATTTTCCTGGAGTTCTTGACCTATTCTTATTTTTGATCCCTAACCAATAAAGTGCAACAGAGACTAGAGAAGGCTATTAGTGTTTTGTAAGCATCTTGCTCAGGACATGGCCAGTGTTGATGAAAAAACTTCAAAAGCTGTACCAGTCCAATCCTTCTCATGTTTAGATTCCTTTAAAACAGTGGGTCTCAACCTGTGGGTCATAACCCCTTGGGGGAGTCAGATGACCCTTTCACAGAGGTCACCTAAGACCACCTGAAAACACAGATATATACATTACAATTTATAGCAGTAGTAAAATTATAGATGTGAATAAGCAATGAAAGTAATTTTATGGTTGGCCATCACTACAACATGAGAAACTGTGTTAAAGGGTTGTAGCATCAGGAAGGTTGAGAACCACTGCTTTAAAACATCTCTGCATTTTGTCTGCTTGTTCATATAGTTTTGGCAGTATTTTTTATTTTTGTTTGTTTTAAATAACCCCAGCATAAAATGTGGATAAGCAAGCCCTGTGTGCTTTAATATACATGGGACATGGGATTATCTAATGAAGCTTCAGCAGGCTGCCCCTCCTGCCCACGCAGTCTGCTACAGCGCACCTACACTGCCTCTCCCCTAGACAGCTCCAGGCTTGAACAGCCTGCAGCTCTTTTTAAAATAACTCTCATCAAATAATCTACGAAGTTCTTTGTAATCACACATCCCCAGATCAGAACAGGAACTCAAGATCATAGTCTGCTTTTTCTCTTGCTGTGCCCACCAGCTAGCCCTGCCCTTGCTTCCTCACTCTGGGAGTTTACCTCCCAGGTGTAAGAGAAGGCAGTTCACACAGGCCTGTTTGGATTTACCACTAAACTGTGAACACGAGAGGCAATCTATAGAAGGTGGTCACTGCTTTTGGTCCCCACACCGCTGGCTTCCCTTGAGTGTTGCCTCCCACTGAGTTTGCAAAGGCATTTTCTATAAGCTGCACTTTGTAAACATCACAGTTTTTGCTCATTAAATGTGTCTTCCCATTAGGTCTGTGCCTGGACACGCACATCAATAGAGTGTTAATAACTGACAAGGCCACAGCTGAAATAGGGCTTGCCTGGTGTCACCAGACAGCCAGTGTGCCTCACCTCCCTGTCACACTGTGGGAAGCAGACAGTGGGCAGGTCTGCACATGTGTGTCTAAGACTAAGTAGAACAGTGGCTCTCCAGAGCAGCAGAGTAGGCAGGTCTTTATTCTGGTAGTGAACAGAAACGATTGTTTCTGTTCCCTGAAAGAGACTTTCCAGGGTGGCTGGTACTTCAGTAATTCCCGAAAGGCACCTTCTTTTCAGTCTCCAAGAAGGGATAAGTAAGGCATGAAGAAGAGGACAGACGAGGAGTACAACTGGGATAGCAAGTGCTGCTGTAGTGGATCTATTTCCTAGCTCTGAGGCTCCTGGAGGACCCTGGCTGACCTGCTAGGAGGAGAGGACAGTCTTCAGAGCCTTCAGCAAGTGGTGGGGGGTATCTCATTAACACAGGAGTACTGAGACTGAGTTTACCCTGCCTGTGGGGGTCCCTGGAGGGGCGTCAGGATAATGAGGCACCCCCACCACTTGGAGAATACTCATAACATGCATGTGTTGAGTGCCTACTGTGTGCAGGAACTGAACAGAGGCTTCAGTTCCATCACCAAGGACAACTCACCATCTCTTTCATTACTCTAAGGGAAGCTTTCTTTTCCTACAGATTTACCTAGTCTGGACATTTCGTATAAATGGAATAATAGAGTATCTGATCCCTTGTGGTTGGCTTCTTTCTCTGACTTAGTACAATGCTTTCAAAGTTTATCCATGTTGTATCAGTGGTATATAACAAAACTTAGCTGGGCAGTGGTGACGTGCTCTTTTAATCCCAGAATTCGGGAGGCAGAGGCAGGTGGAGCTCAGAGATTTCAAGGCCAGCCTGGTCTACAAAGTGAGTTCCAAGACTGTTACACAGAGAAACCCTGTCTCCAAAACCAACAAAAACTACAAAACAATACAAAACAAAATTTTATCATTTTTTATATTCCCAACTGTCAGTCCAAACTAGTTATTTTATAGTTGCATCTTTTGTTCATTTCTTTGACTGGTTAGTTTTTTTCAGACAGGCTCTTGCTAAGTAGCCCATATTGGCCTGAAACTGGTGAGCCTCCTGCTGTGGCACCTGTGAGTCACCATGCTTAGATTAATATTCCTATTTTTAAAGACCAATTATTTAATCCCTCAGCTTATCTTCTAGTTCTGAAATGAGTCAGGTAATGAATGACTTATATTTTACAAACCATGTTCTCTTTGCCATAGTATTGTTTGTTCATTGTGACACAAAAGTAGCTACAGACAATATATAAATCATGTTTCCCAAACCTCATTTACAGAGCAGGCAGTCAAGTAGATGAGGCTGCTGTGACTAGAGTTATCAATCCCACAACTAAAGAATAAATGGTGTCTAGGGCTGGAGATATGGCTCAGTGGTTAAGAGCACTGGCTGCTTTGCCAAAGGACCTAGGTTCAATTTCCAGCATCCACATGGCAGCTCACAACTGTCTATAACTCCAGTTCCAGGGGATCTGACACACTCACATAGAGTATATACAGGTAAAACACCAGTGCACATTGAATAAATAAATAAATAAATAAATAAATAAATAAATAAATAAATAACTCTTTAAAAATAGAATAAATGATATCATTTATTTCTGCAAAGACTATAAAAATTCCAAAAGGAAGGTTATTCTGAATTGATTATTAATTGACTGTGACCTGGGTCATACAGAATGAGAATAAATTGGTGGATATATACAACTGTAGAGACATTGTTAATATGGGTCACCCAAGAGCCCTGGGAGAAACATGCCTGCTGAAGCTGTGCCCTGCACACATCTCCATTCCTTCGACAAATCAAGAAAGACAGAGCTGAAGAAATGGCTTTTATCCAACCACACATTTCTGGGTCAAAGGTGGCCTTTCATCTCCAAAAATAGAATTTCTCCCCAAAATCTACTTCCTGCTGACAAGAAGTGTGAACCATTGTGTCTGTAACTGTGAAAGGATGCAGTTCATGGGACTTTTCCCCAGTGGGTTAGAATGAAATCCTGAATAGTACACTTTTAAAAGGCAATTGGTAACAATTGCTGGAGCCCAGCCAGTGCCTGGGGGCATCAAACAGAAAAGTACAGCTTGCTACCCTACCCACTCAGATCCCAAGAGACAAGACAAACTAATACAAAATACATACTGCGTAGCATCTCCTCATTCACATGAATTTCCCCCATCTCCTATCTAACTCCAAGAAACTAAAAAACTAACCACTTGGAATTACCTACTGGACAATCTGGGAAATCAGGGCAGCACCTGAGAGTCGTCATTCATGTAACCCAAGCAGCCGTAGATTTGATTCATTGATCACAATTTTAAAAATCAGTTTGGAGTTCAAAATGGCCACAACACAGGGCTAGGGAGATAGTTTAGCTCACAACCAAAACTCACAACCATAAAGACAAAATAGCCTGGCACAATAAGATATCATTTTTATGGCTTGGGATTTTCATTTGTTTCCTTCTTTCTAGACTGGCAGAATAGGAGAATTGGAGTCTATAACCAAGGAGACCTATAACTCTAGTCTCATGCCAGCCCCACTGCCCAGCTGTGCTGTCAGAAACAGTTCAGTGGGAAAAAGAAACTGGCCTTTCTCCCCCAGGTTACGCAGTCCTGTTCCGGTAAGGAGAATACTCGGAGCTCTTTAAATTCTGTATGTATTGGAGTCTAGAGAGACAGCTCGGTGGCTAAAAGAGCATTTGCTCTTGTAGAGGACCTAGGCTTGGTTCTCAGCTTCCACAGCCATGTGCAACTCTAGCTGGAGAGGATACAACACCCACACATGTGTACATACCCACACAGAGAAACATATATACACATAACTAAGATAAATATTATACAGATGCCATTGGATTTTATATATAAGTATTAAACAAATCCAATTAATGTGTTTCCTTTGCCAGTAAGGTTGAAGTCTTTGTTTCAAAGAGTATGCCTTTGGTGTTTTGTTTGTTTTTGTTGTTGTTGTTGTTAAAGAATATACTTTAAAAGTTACTTAGTTGGTACTCTTTGAAACAAGCACTGTGTACAAGGTTGTAAAGCACCTGTGTGCTGTAACAACATTGTTACATAGACTAAAAGTTGCTCTCATTTCCCAAAAGCATAAGACTCACTTGAAAATTCAGATGCTCTGAAAATCCTGATGCAATTGGCACTGAAGAGAACGGCCTGTGGTGGGAATAGCACCATACCTGATTCTCTGAGAAACTCCCTTTGTATACAGCATTCTCAGGGCTCACTAAGTGTCTTGTGTTACTTTGCAAAGGCCACCAGGTGCCGCTGAATGAACTTAGCCAAATGATTTTAATTTTTCTAGAGAACAAAACTGGCGTGTGTTCACTTGCCTTTCTGCTGGTACTTGGGCATGCTGGCCAAGGCCACACCTGTTGTTCCCCACTGACTAAAGCACACAGCAGCTGTAAGGGCTTGAGAGTGCACCCTTTTTGTTCACTCGCTCCCATTGCTTGTGGCTTTTCAGCTGACACCAAAGCAAAAGCCCATCTCAACAGGAGGTAGAGGGGAAGGAGAGGGAGGGAGGGAGGGAAGAAGGAAGGGAGGGAGAGAGGGAGAGAGAGAGAGAGAGAGAGAGAGAGAGAGAGAGAGAGAGAGAGAGAGAGAGAGAGTATTCAGGAAGGGAAACCCATCCTACCCCCAAAGTGAGGAGTTAATATTAGCCCTAGCATTTGTCAGGAGCATTGGTGGAACCATTCCCACCCTCCTCAGCTGCTCCTGTGCTTCAGCCTTTGTAGTGCATGGTTACAGTCCTCACAGCTGAGCTCTGGATATCATGCCCATTGTGGATTTAACCCTCATCTGAAGCTTTCTTCTCTGAGGAATGGACTAGGACTATCCCTTGCCAATATGCCAGAGATGCTGCTGGGTTATGATACTTTGCAGTAGATGGTACTGTAGACATGAAACTGAGCATAAACAGGACTGGTGAGACTGTGCAGTGATAAAGAAGTTTGCCACATAAGCATAAAAACCTAAATTCAATTCAATTAAAAAAAATTTTAATTTTTTTAAAAAAAAAAAAGTAATGTGATTATAATCCCAATGTTCCCAATGCTGGGGAACCAGGGACAGGCAGACCCTGAGGGGGGTCAGCATACTCAGCAAGGTGCAGTCCAAAAATAAAACCCTGTTTTAAAAACAGGGTGGATGGCTCCAGAGGAATGCCACTGAAGGTTGATCTCTGGCCCCATACTCAGACTCACCCACATGCACACATACATACACAAGTAAATAGATACATGCATAAATATTAAAAAAAGTGATTCTATAATTTCAAGAGTAATGTTGAGGCATGAATTGTTTCTGTTCAGTAAGCAAGCAATACAACACTCTAGAAGCTTACACATTGTCTCCCGTTTTTGCTTTTCCCTGAGTGTCAGCATCCCTGCCTGGTGTGTTCTGATTGTATTTCCCCTGTGCTGATGCTTGTCAGGTGTTTTAATGACATAGCCCACATTCATGAATGCTTTTCTGGCACTCATCAGGATATGTGCACATGGTTATTTGTGTGTACAAAATGAGGAGGCAGGCAATACCTTGAGTCCGGATAGAAAGGGGATTAACATATTTAAATTCTGGACTGAAGCCATTTGCTTTAAAAAAAAAAAAAAAAAAATGAGAACCATTTCCCAACAACATTGTTATTTCTCTTCCACCAAGTTGTATTGGGTGTTACAGAGCAAGCTCTGTATGTAAATCAGTCTTTCAGATGAAGTGACTAGTTTAAATTCAAGATGACACTAGAGAGCAGCCTGGGAATCCCAGCACTTGGGAGATGGACAGGAGTGTCAGGGATACAGGGTCATCTATCAGTGGATATGTAGTGAGTTCCAGACCAGCCTGGGCCACTTGAGACCCTACTTCAAACAATCAAGCCAAAGTCCTGGAAGGAGCTCACAGGTTGTAGAGCCCTATGGACTGTGAAGCCTTAGAACAAGGGACCATTGAGATATTATTGCTTCCATCTTCCTGCCTAATTCCACTCTCAAGCCTCTACTCTCAATCTCTGTATAGTGTATGCTTCTATACAGGGAAAGCCTAGGCACACTTACTTTCAGCCAGATTAGCAGCCTTAAAAGGGAAGGGAAACCTTTCTACTTCAAAATATATGAAGCCCAAGCAAAGTCTCAGGTTGGCCCAGAGTTGACCACATTCTTTCCCCAAGGTTTGTGTATGTGAGGATGCAGGATGCAGACTGGAGTCTGGGAATGGGGCCCAGATCAGGTTCATCCTTAGGCTGAGGAACATAGTCCTTAGATAGGAAGTTCCCCCAGGACTAGAAGGGGAGGATCAGTTCTCAACAGAGAGTGAATGAAGATAAAAAACTGCAAAGAAGAGCCAATAAAACCCCAGGGTAGACATGGTAGCAGACACAGCCTTGAATGCCCTGAGAGTTCTTCTGCAGCCCCTGTTTGGATGGAGACTTTGTTCATGTATCCATTTTTAAAGTGGAGACATGTATCTTACACCACGTACTGTGATGGTGGAGGGCTGGAAAGAGACGTTGGCATGGACACTGTACATGAAGCCAGTATTTCTCCACTGGCTCCTGTCTGGCATGGTGGAAGGCTATACAGAGAAGGGGGAACACCACCGAGAATATGTTTAACTGTGAATTTCCTCACTGCCCTTAGAGGGATTCTTGTGAAAAGCAGCTGAGAACAGCTCCAGAAGGTTAATGGGAAAGTATTCTTGTTGGACAAACTTCTTTTCAAGAATGCCTGGAAACAGGGCTTCAGGCCTCCCAAACCACAGAAAAGAAAGCTTCAAGAGGCCGGTGACAAGGGCCAGGTAGCCAGCCAAGCTCTTCTCTGTATATCTTTAGCACAAATGTGTCTGGGAGTCTATAGTCATAAATATGTTCATTGAAGCTCTTTTTCTGGTTGGGGATTGGCAAAAGACTTGGTTTGAATATAGCACTGAAGAGCCAGGCATTGGTGGCACACGCCTTTAATCCCAGCACTCAGGAGACAGAGGCAGGAGGATCTCTGTGAGTTTGAGGTCAGCCTGGTCTACAAAGCTAGTTCCAGGACAGATTCTAAAGTAATACAGAGAAACCCTGTCTCAAAAAAACAAACTAAAAAGGATAGACACTGAGAGCAATTAAAATAGGAGTTTAGAGAGGCAATTAAAGAACAGAGATTTTGGGCCTGGAACAGCAGCAGAACATTAGCCTAGTGTGCAAGGCTGTGAACTCCATCCCTAATGCTGGGAGCTCAGGGGGGTATTTGATGTTGTCTAAAACCCTGTCTAGGAGGGTGTGGTAGATTCCTGGTGAGTTCAAACATCATCAACCAGCTATCTTTGAGCCCTACTATGTGCTTGACCAAAAATTTAGCCTTGTGAGGAAAATAGATATTTAAAAGTTATGTTACATACAGCACTGGGGGAAATATGGCTAAGGGTAAAGTGATCCCACCATGAGAGCAAGAAAAGGCTCCCAAAATAACAAGTAGAAGCAAATCTAAACACCACATAGATTAGAAACAGTCCTTGCAGAAGCCAAAAGGCAAAAGCTTCATGGCAGACAGCTGTATGCTGTAGCTGAACATCCTGAAGAGAAAGGCAGGTAGGGTTATGAGTGTGTGTGTGTGTGTGTGTGTGTGTGTGTGTGTGTGTGTGTGTGTGTGTGTGTGTGTGTAGAAGCAAGAACATGCAAGAGAGCATGTAATCTGGCCCAGTTCTCCTGGGTAGAGTAGTTCAGCCTGGTGCCTGCCTCGTTCACTAAAGGAGCTGAAGGGAGTTCTAGGCAGGTCAGTGAGCTGCCTCACTCTTTCTGCTTTCTTTTGTGTCTGGTATCAAAGTCTCCAGGAAAACAGAAGCTCCCTGGAGCTCATGTTAGAAAACTGGGGTGAGGGCCTCTGCCCTAGACATGGGGTCAGAAACATTTGGATCCTAACATTTGAGATCTTCCTTTCTAATGGAATTCTGAATATGTCCCCTTCTAGAACAGGTGATCGGATGCACAGATCCAATGTCATCCCTTGGATAAAAGCTTGTGAGATACCTGAAGAAGGGGGAATTTTAGAACTCACTTGGGGAGGAATGTCAAATAATACCGGCTAGAAATCAAGCTGTGGCAGCTGCTTTCCACAGCTGCACACCATGCAGCAGCCTCTCAAGCAGTTAGTGGGGCTAAAAATAACCAGAAATGAACACTCGGCAAGCCACAGAAATGCATGTGGGGAAGGAGATTGGAGGTGGATGTCCTAGGGCCTCTGAGTGAGTGTCAGAGGGACACCAACCCTGTGGCCCAGGAGACATCAGAGGCCTTCAGGGCCCCACTTGTCTGGGTGATTTTGCAAATGGTAAAATCACCCAGTTTCTAATCTCGGCTGTAATCCAGGTTGAGTTAACTGCCTGAGGGAAACCAAAGTATGAAGTAGGAATAAATAGCTTCCTTGTTTCCACCCTAAGCCTGAACCAGTGACCTGAACAGCAAGGAGGGAGAGCCTGGGGTGCTCTACCGAGAAGTGACTCTCCTTTTAATAGCGAAACTAAACTGGGACTTTCTCACCAGCAAAGGAAAAAAGTGAGGTGACTGACTTCAGAAGGAAACATGGTCCATCAAAGACAGAAAAGGGATGTTTGTTATATTGGGGAAAACTTCAAAGATAAATACACTCATTTAGCACAGAGGAGATAGATCTGCTTCCCTGAGCATGTGAAAGCATTGACACTTTTTTTTGTAAGAAATATGAATTGCCGTGTAGTTGTTCCAGCTGTGTGGTCACCATCATAACACTCACAGTGCCCCTCCAGCCATGGTGCTGAGAGAACTCTGCCCTAGATCATTCACTTTGCATCTTCACAAGATTCCAGTTACGGCCCAGGACACTGAGGCAAGCAGAGGATAAGACATTTGCTCTGCTGCCCCCTGCTTGTCCAGAGCCAGTCAAGATTGGCCCCCAGCCATTCTCCTTCCAACAGTATGGCCCTAGAGGTATTGCTGCTCAGGAAGACTGACCGGCGTGGTTCCTTCCAGACCTCTGGGTTTTCTGTAGAGTGTTTTCAGTTGTGGATCTCATTGTGAGCTTTCATTATGGGTGACTGAATGACTGGGTAAGTGGGTGAATGGGTGAGAATCTTGGGTGCTCTGCCCCTAACCACCTATGTGCTTTGGAGGCATTTTGGTGGCTTGATTGGTTGGTTGATTGTTTTGTTTTCCCTCTCCTGCTTTATTTTGAGACAGGATCTTGCTCTGTAACCTAGGCTGACATTGAACTCTTGATTCTGCCTTTCTCACCTTCCCTGGTGCTGAGATCACAAGAATGTACAACTAGAGCCAGCTCGAGACATGGTTATGTGTGCAATAAAGCTGTTGGATTATAACCAAGGCCACTCCTGTGCTAAGTACACTTCTTTTCCTTTCCTTCCTCCTTGGCCCTTCCTGCTCCTTCATTATGTGCAGTGACCATGTAGGGGCGGTACTGCTAAGTAGCTGAGGACACATGCTCAGATAGCAAGGAGACCAACAATCAGTGGGATGTGTACATGGAACACAGGCCAATCTGGCTCTCCCACAGGGGGACAGAAATAAATTTGGCTCTGGCACCTCCCTATCCCTGTTCTTGTCTGCCTTGTCCTCCTTTCTGTCCTCACACTACTCCAGTGCTTCCTAGACTCCATTCAAACCAAGCCGTGCTGACCTCCTCCCGTTTTTCTCACCATCTTCTCTCTCTGTCACATGACTCTCTGAAGTCTATTTAGGAGGTCATGGACCTGCTCTGCCCAATGTGTTGACCAGGTGTCTTTTCTGAGCATTGTAACCATTTAATCCATTTAAGACAACATCCAACACTTAAGAAGGCCTCCTATGCAGAGGACCTTCTGGTTCAATTCCCAGCACCCAACAGATGGTTCACAACCATCTGTAACTCCAGTGCCTCTTCTGACCTCTACAGGCACCAGGTATGCATGAGGTATTCATACCACATGCAAAAAAACACTCATACACACAAAATAAAAAATAATAAAAATGAAGTAAGAGGTACTAATTGATCTTTCTTAGTAACTCATTGCTTTGTATCTCTGTAATATGGATTTTTCATTACTTATTTCCAAAGAGTCATCAATATGAGTATAAGTAGTTGTTAAACTCTATGTTATATTGATTCATTTTGGGGAGATATGTTGTGTTTATTTTAGTAGTTTTATCTAGAGGAACTGAAAAAGGCCTTTAGGCCATTACAGTTGCTTAGAATAAAGTTCTTACATTCCAGCCACTGCTGAGGGCACTGTTTGGGTCTAAAAAGCTTTCTAACTCAAAAATGATGGTTCCTACTCAACATTAGAAGCCAATATCAGGTTGAAAGAGTAAGACAGGAGTAGGGATGTGAATGGGATGATAAAGCATGCAGAGTTTGACCATTTTTAGTGAATTCTTCTTTAATTATGGAACATAAAAGTATTTGGTCCTGAGGGTTGTATGATTATTTTGATTTTTTGTTGTTGTTGTTTTGGGTTTCTGGTTTTTTGAGACACAGGGTTTCTCTGTGTAACATGTGTTACACAGAGTTCCAGCTGTCCTGGAACTCACTCTGTAGTCCAGGCTGGCCTCGAACTCATGGAGATTCATCTGCCTCCCAAGTGCTGGGATTTAAGGTGTGTGTCATCACTGCCTGGTGGGATGTATGGATTTTATTAGACTGCAATATTTTAAGCATTGTGAGAGGATCTGAAATGTATCTAATCTAAGATAACTGGATAGGATTGTATAAACCCAGAGGTAACCCATAAGCAATCCAACATTCTCCTTGCCATGGTAAGGTTATGGACCTAAATGATATTTGTATTGAAATGTTCCCTAATCTGGTGCTGCCAATCATGGCGGGGGGGGTGATTTTTATAAAGAATTGAAATTCTCTTTTTAAAGACAGGGTCTCTCAATGTAGCACAGACTGACCTTGAAGTTTTCAGTGTCTTGAGTGGAATTACAGATGTGTGCCCTCACTGCTGACTCAGCACATCTTCATTTCCTCTGCTGGATTCTCTTCAGTTTTCCATAGTCATGTGGGACTTTGTGGGCCTTTGCCTCACACAGGTGACCTCTAAAGGAAGAGCACTCCACTTCCCAGCACTTGGTTAGGGCCACAGGATCAATAGCATTGCTTGGGCCTTGTCCCTATTTTAGGTATGTTTCTAAGGAGTAGGCTGGTTGTCATGGTTTACAACGGCCTTCTTCACTGTCAGGATACAAGAAAATTGCAGTAGGCAGCAAGGGAGGCACAGGCCATCTGTCCCCAAGGGAAGTGTCTAGAGGAAATAAATAGCCTTCTAGCCACAATACTTTGCATGTGTCCCTGCTCAAAGCTGAACTCAAGGTTTGTTCTAGGACTCTAAGCTTCCACACTGAGGTTCGGTCTTTAAAGAGGGCCCCTGAAAAATAGTGTGGTGTTTTCCATCTTTCCATATCATATTCACTCTCTGCCTGCTGTCATTGTTTTCCATCTTTCCATATCATATTCATTCTCTGCCTGCTGTCATTCCAAACTGTCCTCTAATCCTCATCCCTGCTGACTGGAAGATGAGCTTTGCCCTTTCCTCTGGGATGCAGGACTCATAGCAGTTGATGTGTCATTTGCACTTCTCTTCTATGGATGAGTGAAGGCTTGGGGGAGAAGGATGCTCTACCCTAGGTACCTATGAAATCCTTAAGGCTGTTGAAATGGACACAGCTTCAGTAGTGTTTTGGAATTAGCAGTCCAGGCAGACCCCTGCCCTCTGATTCTAGGGACTCCCCAGAACTTGAGAGAAGAGCAGTTGGGAGTCAGCTTCCATCAGCCCACAGCAATGTGTCACACACCTATTATTCATCAGCACACCTCTTTGTCATTTGACAAAGCATGATGCTGCAGACCCAGGAGAGGTGTGTCATAAGGGAGAGAGTACCTGTGGGGAAAGGCAGATGTATTACCCCACAGTGTGCTGAGTTTTCAAAACCTTCCCAATCATGTATTCCCTAACACTGTGACTTCATAGCCAGGAACTGGTGTCACCAGGATGTTTCTGGGCCTCATTGCACTGGGAAGCTACCCTCACTGCACCCTGGAAACCCCAGTCTTCTGTCACCTCCACCTGTGAGTTGCAGGGCCGGTCACCCTCATCTGTGTGTGGTTCCAGCATGGGCTGAGCAGTTACAGAATGAGTGAACTCAGCCGAGCCATCTGAATATATTGGCAAGCTTTTCTTGTTGGTGCTGGAACAGTTTGAAAGATAACACCATGAGGCTGGACTTGGAGTCCGGAAGGAAGACAAAAAGGGATACACATTGATTTTCTTCTTCTGGAGGAGGCATCTGAGCAGAATTGTCATGTGACAGCCCTGCTGCAGGATGGTTCCCCAGGGCCTCCAGCCTTCAGGGTTTCCCCCTCTACTGGCAGCTGTCTGGAGGGTCGCCCTTTCACTGCCTTGCCTTTTAACTCTTTCTGCCTAACACTTGTCTCTTTGTCTGTTTGTTCCCTTGTTTGCTTTTAATCCTAAAGCTCATTTTTCCTATTGCTTTATACTTTTCTCATACACTAATTATATGCCTTTACCCTTCCAAACCCATAAACCCCTTGCCTTTGAGCACCCCAGTGAGCTCATCAGTATGCAAGCAGATGATCCACACCCCAAATCATCACCTCAAGAAAGACAAACAAAGCAGCCATGGAAGGCGCGAAAGCTAGGAGGGGCACTATAAATGATGCAGAGTCTGAAGTAAGCCACACCAGCCTTCTCGGTGGGCGTGGGTGTGTGTCTTTGAGCACATTTCCCACCCACAGCTACAGCACCCGCTCCCTCGGCCGGCAGCAGCATTTTAATGTCAGATGGAAGCACCAGGCCTGTGTTACCATGGCAACCACAGAGTGGCAGAGCTAAAAGCGGCAGTCTTGGCCACGCCACCTCCCTGCAGCCCACCCTCCTCAGAGGCGCAGATTCCCTTTGTCTAGCTCAGGCTCCCCTTGCCATCCTCTCCCTGCCCCCTTTTCTTTGTGGCCCCCACATTATACTAAGCTCTGCTGCCCTGCACCTGCAGCACCCCAGCCAGAGCCAACCCACAAAGCCTGCGGGGAGCAAGGGAGGGAGAAAGCCCAATGCCAGCCCAAGCTTAGGAACTTAAAGCCTCAATTGAGACCAGCCTTTTTGAGAAGTAAAGGTTAGAGCCCGGCAGGAACACCTTCCCCTTACCAGTAATCCATCTCTGGGCACTATGTCTGGCTCATTGGCCATGGATCTGCTGGCCTAAGTGATGGGCATTGTGCCTGCCTGTCTTCTGCCTGGCTGCTGCCTGTCAGTCCC
Organism: Cricetiscus sungorus; assembly: GCA_030556225.1. Taxonomy (NCBI): domain Eukaryota; kingdom Metazoa; phylum Chordata; class Mammalia; order Rodentia; family Cricetidae; genus Cricetiscus; species Cricetiscus sungorus. The sequence continues at coordinate 58,065,941 of JANBXA010000069.1, read as the reverse complement.
CTGCCTGGGCTGCTCCCATGCTCAAGCAGTGGGAAGTGGAGCTAGAAGCAGTCACAACTACTTCTCCATTTCCTTTTCACTTGGTGAGAGGTAGCTGAGTAAGGAAGGTGATATCTGTGACTAGGTGGTCTTCTGCAGATCCCAGGACCCTGGCAACAGCCCCATCCTACTCCTGACTTGCATGTGCAAAGTCACTCATCTGGTCTCTGAGAACTCTATAAAGTAGAACTGTGACCCCAGCTCATAACTTCCAGGGCCTCTGGAGTGTGAACTCTTGGTTAAGAAGGGAGAATTGTTTTAAGAGAGAGTGTGGTGGCTGATTAGCTTTGCCATCGGCTAAGAAGGTGGGCCACAGGGATGACCCCAGCCTCCAGCCCTTCTTTACTTTTGCCATGGGCAACACTGCAGTTCCAATGCATTGCTTTTACTCAGGGACTCTGATCTACTTAGGAAGCTGAGGCAGGAGAGTCACTTAAGCATGGGAATTCTAGACTAGCAACATCTCAAAACAGGAGTGCTTATATCTCCACAAAAATATACTATAGTCTAATTAAAGTTTTGAAATTTTGCAGGATACTAACTATATTCAACACACAAATAGGCATTTGTTCTGGTGGTGTTTTGGTTTGTGATACAGGCTGGCTTCCAATTGACTATGTAGCTATAGGTGATGTTGATCTTCTGCCTCGACCTAAATGCTGGGATTACAGGTGTGCCCACCACGCCTGTTTGATGCAGTGTTGGGAATCAGAACTAGGCAAATACTTTTGTCAGTTAACCTGCATTCCCAGCCCTAGGCATTTGAGTACTGGTTTCCTCACAAATTGTTCTAGTTACTGTTTTTTAATTGCATGTATTTATTTATGTGTGTGTTCATGCATGTGCGCATGCACATTCTTCAGTGTGAATGTAGAAATCAGAGGGCAGTCTATATGGGTTCTAGGGATGGCACTCAGGTCTGAGCTGTCTTGCTGACCCTAAGTTATTGTTTTGTGGTTTTGGTTTTTTTTTTTTTTTTATTTTGGTTTCAATTTTTCCAGACAATATTTCTCTGTGTATCCCTGGCTCTCCTGGAACTCTTATAGACCAGGATGGCCTTGAATTAAGAGATCTACCTGCCTCTGCCTCTGCCTCCCAGTGCTGGGATTAAAGGCACACAATACCACACCCAGCTCAAGGCATTTGTTTTCATACTGTATCTTGGAAGGACCTTTTGCGTGTTTAGGAAGTTACACTTAATGTGCACAGGGTGAAGATGATTAATAGCTAGAACTGCTGAGCTGTTCCCACCATGTCCCTGAATCAGTGGCCCTCCAGTATCTTCTGTGACAGCCCATAAGCTCCTTCCACCATTCTTACATCAGAAATAAGCATAAAGGCTGAAGGAAGTTTTAGCTTCAAAGTCATCATACCACACACACATACTCTGGTGAACATTATACTTGTATATAATATTCTCGCTTGGTTTTGGGGGGAGGTATATACCCTCTTCTATTCCAGGTTGGCCTAGAACTAGCTCTGTAGGGATGATGACCTTGAACTCCTAACCTTCTTGTCCCTACTCCCAAATGCTGGGATTATAGGTGTGTCACCACCCGTAGCTGCTTTCTTCTCCTTCTCCTTCTCCTAGTAAAATGTTTTTAATATCATTTCTTCAAGGAAGAGTCTACAAGACTAGACTAGGTCCCTCGTTGCAAGATCCCATCACAGTCTGTTTCCCTCATAACTCTTCACAGAATTCCCTACAAAAGAATGCTGTCTTTGGTTCCTGGTTACTTCCAAACTAGACTTCAAGCTGAGGAAGCAGGAGCAGTCTTATACCAAACCCTGTGTCTGATTTTTGTCAAGACTTGATGACTGTTTATTGACTGAAGAGATGAGAAGTAATAAGAAATAGAGTAATAGCTAAGTGGTAGGCCCAAGACTAAGGTGACAGGAGGACTGTTCATCCCCATAAGCCCCTAAGCTCAGAGGCCCTCCTTCAGAAACACTCCAAAGGTATTCTATATGGTATGGGTACTTCCTCTAGTTTACTTCTGGAATTTGTCATAATAAAGTCTGATTAACTAAGCTATATAGAGAGTAAACACAGCTACCCTCTATTACACAAGGCCAACCGCAGTCTACAAATACTGATGAAAAGCTGGAGGCCTCAGTTGGTAGACTGCATGCCTAGCATACACAAAGCCCTGGGTTTCCAGAACCACTTAAAACTGGGTGTATGACACACATCTGTAATGCTAGCACTTGGGAGAGGGAACAGTAGGAGTAGACATTGGAGGCCAGCCTGGATTGCATGAGACCTGTCTCAAAAAAAAAAAAATTATTTTGTTTTTGTTGTTTTCCAAAACAGGGCAACTCTGTGTAACAGTCCTGGCTGTCCTGAAACTCACTTTGTAGACCAGGCTGGCCTCAAACTCACAGAGATCTGCCTGCCTCTTCCTCCCAAGTGCTGTGATTAAAGGCATGTGCCACCACATTCAGCAAAAAAAGATTTTATTTTATTAAATAAAAAAGTTCAGAAATAAGCATATATATATATATATATATATGTTTGTTACTGTTGTTGTTTACATTTTGAAATTATATTTATCTATGTATTTGATGGGGGAGGATGGTCTACAGAGCATTGGTAGGACACAGAGGACAACTTGTGGGAGTCGGTTCTCTTCTACTCTGTGGGTCCCAGGATCACACTCAGACCTGGCTTGACAGCATCTAACCCCTGAGCCATCCCTCCAGCCCAGGTCTTCTTGGTTTTAACTTTTTAAGGTTCTCCAGCAATGTATTTCTTTCTTTTTCTTTGTGTATGTGGGAGGCAGGATGCATATCTACACACGTCCATGCATATGTGAGTGCATGTTAGATTGCAGAGGAGGGTATTGGGTATGGTGTCCCACTCTGTCACTGACTATATTCCCTGAACAGCCTCTTACTGAACCTGGGGCTACTATGGCTGGCAACAAGCCCCAGCAATCCTGTGCCTGTCCCCATCCCCAGCACTAAGGTTACAGGGACACATGCCCACACAAATTTTTATGTGGGATCGGAGATTTGAACCTAGGGCCTCGTGTTGTGCAGCAAGAATCTTACCTTCTGAGCCATCTTCCCACCCTTCTATAAATCACAAGCAACTTTTATTACAATATTCTGTTTATTTATAAGTATTGCATTTTGTTATTGTTAATCTCTACTGTGACTAATTCATAAAGCAAATTTGATTACAAGTATGAATATGTAGGAAAATGCCTCTCCATGATTTCAGACCTTTGAGGGTTTGTACTGTGTCCCCAGTAGATAAGAGAAGATAGGTACAGGAGCCTTGTCATTTGCTAAGCTGTTTCTCAGGCTGGTAACTGGGGCATTTATCAGAGGCAAAGCCAGACTAGCACCTCTCCCAACATTCCCAGGGCAGTGATCACAAGGGGATCGAACCCTGATGGTTCCACTCACCACACTGAGTGAAGCAGCCTTTGGGGGAAGGGCCCAGCCATTTTCAGGGCTACTGTTTTTCAGCAGCTCTTCAGCATCTAAGGTGTAGTCAAGGTAGAGCATTGCTGTGTGGTCTCCAAGAAATGGGAATGCATTCAGATTTGATTTCCATTTCAAGGTTGATGCTAGTTTCCTGCAGGTGGAGTAAAGTGAGCAAAGATGATCCTGCAGCACCTCACACCGTCTCAAGACCACTCGCACAGCCTCTTTCCCTTCAAAGCCTCTGGGCCCCCTCCTGTGACAGCCATTTAACACAGACATGGAACTGTCTAATCAGGACATGCACCATTTTCCAGAGCTGCCCAGGCAGCAGTGACCTAAATATTACTCAGGGTGTCTAACATCTAGCCTCAGAGGAAGAGTGTCTTTGGTTTGATTGTTTTCATGCTAATGAAGTTGGGCCAGTAATTCCAAGTCTCCTTCTACATAGCTGAGTCACTTGAGGCTATGAGTTAGTTCTTTAGAAAGCACTGGTGTGGTGTCTTTATTAAATTGTTCACTTTGAATTATTCACTTTTCAATAGAATCACTTGCACACCCCCTCAGTCTCATTTGTTGTACAATTTCTAATTGATATATAAGTGAGTAGGCATGGAGGGATTTGTGGAAATGGACCCACCCACTTATGCCAGCCATGTGACTAATGTAATAAATACAGTGGCAGATTGTTCAACTGTCCCCATCCCCCCCCCCCGCCCTCTTGGAGGCAGTAAATACGACCTGCATTAGAAGTTCACTAAAGCCATAAACACACAGCAGGGAAGTCAAGTCCATCTGAACTGCCCACCTAGGTGGTAGGGACAATTGACCTTCCACTAGAAGTGTGTCTGCACTCAAGGTCACACCAAATTTGGCAAGAAGCCACATGAGGACACTTCAGGTTGAAATCTCTTAGGATACTGGGCAGGCAAGTGAGAGCTTCCTTGGGTCCTTAAATCACTGAGAAAATAAGACTTCTTCGTGGCACACAGGAAAAGCACACATGTGGCTTGAGAAACCCCACATTCCAGCCACCTAACTCCAGTCTGTATCTAAACAAGCATTTATGGGAACTTAAAAAAAAAAAAAGAAAGAAAGAAAGAAAGAAAGGAAGGGCACACATACACACAAGAGAGTAATCAGATGGACTTGAATCCCTGAGGGCCTATGATGTGTCCACCCTCGCCTCAGTAGCATGGCCAGTGGCTTCTGTGATGTGGGATTCCTAAGTAAGAAGGATTGGACCTTGGTCACTGGCCCCCCTCTCATTATTGTGCCAGAAATAAATGTCCTATCCCAGGGAAAAGGAAGTGAAGCTGCATGGAATGTGTCCTCTGTTGGAATACCATCCTGCTTTCCTGACGTGATCACTGTGTCCTTATTCTGTAGCACAGGCATTAAGTAAGAATCTGAAGACTGATGCATTATGTACTCGCTTAAAATAGCAAATGCAGAACAGAAAAGGCAGAGCTGGTAGGCAGCACACAGAACATATTGACAGGAGGCCTGCCTAGCCTCTGTTTGGAGCAGCATGAAAGTGTGTATTGGAGGAGGGGGTATTTTCCATGAAGAGTGCTCCCAATGTAGAGGCTCCCTGACCACAATGAGACCAGGTGCACGTTTAGCTGACACCACTGAGTGCAAACCCTTCCATTCTCAAACAGTGGGTAGAGAGTGGGCACTTGTTCTTTTCCTCCCAGTGTACTGGGGTTACTTTATGAGTTACTCTATTTTAACCTCTTTGAATTCCCCCTTAGTACAAAAATCCCCAGTTACTTGTTCCCTAACAAGGTTACCCATGGGTTACACTGCCTAGGTGAGCAGCAAAGTTTGGTGACAGTAAAGTGGAAATTTTATAAAAAGTACCAGATTATCAGTGCTTAGAAGAAAGTGCCACCCTTTTGTCAGCTTGTGTGGGATTTTAAAATACCCAAGAACAAGTTAAAAGCACCTTCTGGGACCCACAAGCTTTCCCACCAAAGCAACACAATGTTCAGTTGTTCCTTAAAAGGCCAGAGGTGGTGAGGAAGAGGCCCACGGTGGAGCACAAGGGCCCTCTCGGCCTTTCTTCTAAGGATGGAACCCAGGGCCTTGTGCATACAGCAACCAGTAAGCTACACCATCAGCATGTTTGACCAACACTCCATACCTGACTCCACCCTCCTAAAAGCACTCTGCCCACAGCAGCTTGTCCATGCTGTTCCACACTAGTTGTCCTGCACAGTTTCCCCTTTAACTCTCATCACAGCCTTTGTAGGACAGATGTGCCAGTAGCCTTCACAGAATCCCAGAGCCATCAGCTGCAAGAGAAGTCCTGGATTAGCTAATTCCAGGTAGGGATTCTGCTAGATTCCTACTGTGTTCTCTTTTGACTAATCTTCATTTCCATAGAAACATAGACGCAGGAATGACCTGTCCAGTGTCTTCCTGCTGAGCCATCTGACTCTGTATACTGTAACAGAAGTTTTAGAAGTTAGTGTCTTAGACTTTTTCCAGGCTGTAAACAGTCTGACACTCTGGCAGCCCTTACACAGTGACTCAGACTATCACAGCCAGCTGATTGTCACTGGACAGCCTCTAAAGTCTTCCAAATCCACCACAGTTTTGGATAAGTGGCAAAGCAAGTGCTATACTGCTCTCCTTCCTCCTCCTCTTCCATGATTATCCCGTTCCTTCCAAAAGTGTTTTTAAAGTTCAGACACTTTCACATAAAGATCGCTGCAAAGGCTTACTACATGGTAGTGGGCATGCCCGTGATCCCAGAACTCAGGAGACAAAGGGCAAGCAGATGGATCTGTGAGTCCTAGGCCAGCATGGTCTACAGAGTGAGTTTCAGCCAGGGCTACATAGTCAAGACCCTGTCTTAAAAACACAACATGAAAAATATTAAAAATGGTAGGCTAGATGAAAAAAAATCAGTGGCTAAAAGTATGATCTTGCAGAGGACCAGAGTTCAATTCTCAGCACCCTCATCAGGCGGTTTACAACTGCTTGGAACACTAGCCTCTGTCCTCCACAGGCACTTGCACTCATGTGTGTGTGCACATACACACAGACACCAAAAATAAATAAATAAATAAATAAACCTAAACTCTACGTTAGACATTGGAAAGAGTTTGAAGAGGACAAGAGTGACTGACACCAGGTGGCTAAAGACCCAGGCCCTGCCTGCAGTTTTGTTGTTTGTTTGGTTTGAGACAGGGTTTCTCTATGTAGTCCTGAGGCTGTCCTAGAACTCAGTCTGTAGATCAGGCTGGTCTCCCACTCAGAGATCTGTCTGCTTTGCCTCCCTAGTGCAGGAATTAAAGGCATGCACCACTACCATCCAGCTCATTTGTATATTTATTTACTTATTTAGGGTTTTCTTAGTACATGGTCTTATGTAGCCCTGGTTGACTGTGAACCTACTGCGTTAAGAATGACATTAAATTCTTGATTCTCCTGCCTCTACCTCCTGAATGCTAGGACTACAAATGTGTGCCACCACATTCAGCCCTACCTTTCATAGACAACACAGACCACTGTAGTATCTTACAGGCTTTCTGATTACTTATAACATGGGTCCTGGGAGGCAGTCCTTCCGTGAGATACACCTTCCTGGTTCACACCTCTTCCTGTGAGGGAGGAAGGTGTGGGTTTTGTGTACTCCTGGGTCTGCATGATGCATAGTGAAACTCTGGATTTTCCAGAGTTATCAGCACTCTCCCAAGGCTGTCTTCTTTTACTCTAGCTCCTTCACAACCATCCAAACTGAAGATCTGGAGTCATGAACTACTTTATACTCAGTCAGCTGTCAACTCTTCCCTTACAAGCATTTCTCTATTGACTGTCTTGCCCTTTTAATGACCTTGGTCCTTTGTCCCTAACTTTAGTTTCCCCATTCCTCTTCTTCCCTCAAAATGCCCCATTCACCTATGTTGTACCCTCTCTGTCTCATCTCTACCACTTCCTTGGACTGGTGATTCTATTGAGTACCAGCTGTATGCCAGGCATATTTTGGCACAAGGTCCCCTTCTCCCATGGAACTTTCTTTGGAAGGGGATGGAAGCAGTGATAGATATAAGCCAGCCATGAACTCAGACAGTGGCGAGTGCATGGAAGGAGATAAGCACTCCCATCTTCTCTACTCAGGATCCTTAAGGATTCTCATGCTCACAGATTTAGCCTGGACTTCTTACCTCTCAGCTGCCTGCCTGGGCTGTCAAATCTGTGTGAATCCTGGCCTCACTGTCTAAATACCCCTGCTCCTCCTATGGGCTGAGGTGGTCCAGCCAAGCCAAGGGCAGAGAGGGAGTTGAAACTTGAGGGATGTTATTAGTAACAAGTGAATGAGCCACCATCAACCCTGGCACCTACTTGCAGAGCAGCATCTTGAGCCATGCCCATAGGAAGTCTGGTGCAGAACAGGAGCTGACTGCTTCCCCTCTCCAGAGTGCTGGGAGCCTAAGTTACTGGAAAAGTGGATCTGTCTACAAAGCCATAGGGTCCTTTATACAATTCCTAGACCTCCTGTGGCTCTGGCAGGATTGCACCTTCCACAGGAGTTATTTGTTGCCCGTCTGCCTCCCTCCCCAAATTGTGAGCTTCTGGAGAACAAAGGCTGTTTTGTTGTTGTCTTGTACCCCAGAGCTGTCCTCTCACTGTGTAGAACAGATTGTCAAGACCATACTCAGCCAGCGCCTGGGAGTCTGAATTCAGGGCATTAAGAGGTTGAAGTCAGCTGGGGATGCAGAGTGAAAACTTGTCTCACAAAAGAAACTAAACAGGAGAGACAACCAGGGACTCCTGAGTCCTAGTGAATTTGTTTTGTTCTCAGTTCCCAACACTGTTCAAAAGTGCAGCCCTTTAGCCTGGGCCCAGTTGAGTGTTTGTTCTTTGGGCAAGATTTTTAATGCCTCTCTCCCTGGTGGATTTGTATATGCATTGTTTTAAATACTCTCAGGTGGCAAGGACTGAGACTCACCTGGCTTCCTGTGAAGTCTTGAAACTCAGGCCACTGGTGAACATAACTCATGGTTTTGAGCAGCATGATCTTGAATAAGCTCAAATGCACCACTGTGCCTGACAGGCCACTGAGATGTGTGCATAAAGGAAATCGTGGGTGCTGGTCAGGCTCCCTCCAGTCTTACTTAGCACCTTCATTAACAACAATGAACAGAAAATAAACACCAGTGTGCACAGATGGTGCTGACTGTGGAGGTGCTATGAACAGAAGTGTTGAGAAAGGAGAAATAGAAACGTAAGCAGGAAATAACCAAGATGTTAAAAAAAAAAGATAAATAAAAAGCCTCAGTACATCAGAGGTGAAAAAAATCCCAAACAGATACAGAATAAACTCCTCAGGACATTACAGTGGAAAGCATAAAGAGATGTGAAGTTAAAGGAGAGAATGGCTAATACCCATGGACCCTGTAGCTTCTTGAGAAAAGATGGGCTCCAGCCAGGTGCACCAAGGAAGCCATGCTTCCTGCACACTATGATATAACCTGCTAGGCTGCTGGCCCTATTCTCTTGTAGTAAAGGTCTTGTTTGTTGATGGCTTATACTTCTGGGTTTCATTGTTGTTGTTTGTATTTGAGAGAGCTGTAACAACACTGCATCTTGGTAGTTTGGCTTTGGAAGGTTGCATTATCCCTAATACACAGCATTAATTTGGACATTTTGGTTGAGATAGGGGAATGAGCCCTGAGAGAGTAATAAATAGACTATGGAGTTAAAATGGGGCATTCTCACAGCTGCAGCTCTGATTGGGGCAGGGATAAATCATAGGCCCTGCCCTTGAAGGATGTTCAACTTCCAGTGTGCCTTCAACTTGCCAGCTCAGGGCTGCTAGGGTCCCCACAGAACCTTTTAGTTGACAGAAAGAGCACCCGGAATATCTGTAAAGCAATGGTCTTCCCCATAGAATGTGTCCAAAAGGACTGGATGTGGAGTTTAGTGGAGAGGGCCTGCCTAGCCCACAAGGGCCTGGGTTTAATCTAAAACTGGAAAGGGAGGAAAGGTACTCCAGGAAATCAGAAACTCCACACTAGCTCTCCAGACACCAGGAGAGTACCCTTCAGACAGCATCACTGCATCTGGAAGCATCTGTCTTCTGGCCTGGTGGAAGGTGAGGAATGGGAAGAGCAATACCCAACAAGAAAAAGGCAAGAGAGGTAAGCACGGTCACGCTGCAGGCCAGGGTCCAATCCCAGGGAGAGCCAGTGGTGATGGAGTGACTGTGAATCAGTGTCTAATCCCAGGGAGAGCAGGTGTGGGGTTGTGGCCATGAGTCGTTGTCCAACCCCAGAGAGAGCTAGTGGTGGGGTCCTGGCTCCAGGTCAGTGTCCAACCACAGCCACTGATGCAAATGCTTTTTCCTGTGACTCACCATGGCCCAGGGCTGGTGAATCCCAATGCTACTGAGGCATGCCCTCCACAACTCTAGAACAGCACTTAAGTGCATATGAACAGAACAGAGGTTGAAAGTGTCTCTGGAGAGGCAGATACTCGGAGTGTGCCATTTTCCAGCTTGGAGAAGTTACTTGGCCTAAGCCTCTGCTTCCTGCTCTATGGCAGTCCCCATGACAGCTTTGGAAGGGATTAAATGAGATGATGCATGTATAGCGTTTAACGCAGTGCTTACTACAACATAAGTCCTTTTAAATGGATGATTTCTAATCCCTTCCCCAGCCCAAGACCCTTATTAACAGCCCAAGGCATGCTGCCATCCATTCATAGGCATCAGACAACCTAGTGATCACTGGAAATAAACCTTGGTAGCATACATTAAGAGATATGCAGAGATTGAAGGTCCACTCATCTCCATCAACCCTCAGGATATAAGAATAGCATGTTCACCAATGTCATGTTCTGAACCCCATCAGTCCTGCTGTGTAAAGTGACCAGTGGTAGGGTATCTATAAGTCCAGCATCTATGAGACTCTTACTCTGGAAAAAAAAATCTATCCACTCATGTATTCTCCATCCTCTCAAGTGTTTTTAGCTCCCTTAGAATCCCATTAGAAATAAGACATTTCCTGGGCAAGTACATATGGGCCTTCCAAGTCTCAAAAGGCATTCTGTGAATAGTGAGTGTTCCTTTTTTGCTTTATAGAGACAGGGTTTCTTTTTGTAGCTTTGGAGCCTGTCCTGGAACTCGCTCTGTAGACCAGGCTGGCTTTGAACTTAGAGATCTGCCTGCCTCTGCCTCCCAAGTGTTGAGATCAAAGGCATGTGTCACCAGCTGCTCTCTATGAATATTCTATGTGGGTGTACATTCTCTTTCTTTAAATTTCCATTTATTTGTGTGTTTACACACGTATGTGCATATTAAAATGGTCAGTTCTCTCCTTCCACCATGAAGATACTGGGAACTGCACTCAAGTTGTCAAGCTCAGCAGCAACCACATTGTTGACCCAGTTTTAAACATATAATGTATATATATATATTATACATGTTATCTTAAGGTTTCTCTTGCTGTGAAGAGACATCATGATCATTTTAACTCTTATAAGGAAAACATTTAGTTGAGGTAGTCCATTATTATCGTGGCAGGAAGCATGGCAGCATGGAGGCAGACATGGTGCTGTCCTTACATCATGGTGTTGAATCCTTACATCTTAATCCAAAGGCAACAGGAAGTGAACTGTGACACTGGGTGTGGCTTGAGCATATATGAGATTTCATGACACACGTCCTCCAATAAGGCTATGCCCACTCCAACAAAGCTACTAATAGTGCTACTCTCTTTGGGGGCCATTTTCTTTCAAAACCACCACAGTATTTGGTTTTTATTTTGTTTTGTTTTTATAATTTATTTTTATTTTATTGGTGTTTTGCATGTATGTCTGTGTGAGGGTATCAGGTTCATTAACACTGGAGCCACTATGTGGGTGCTGGGAATTGAACTCAGAAGCTCTGGAAGAGTAGTCAGTGTTCTTAACTGCTGCACCATCTCTCCATCTCCACAATATAGCTTTCTGGGACTATAATTACACCATTTCTTCCTTCCCTTTCCTCCCTTCAAGTTTCCCCATATTCCTTCCAATTCAAGGCCTCTTTTTCTCATTGTTATTATATGCATATATATTTATATTTATAAATATGTACTCCTATATATAAAACCTGTTGAGTTGTATAATGTTGCATGTATGTTCATAGGACTGGCCATTAGGCATTGGACAACCAGTTAGTGTGCCTTTCCCTGGAAGGCCACCTTTCTATGACCACCTTCCCTCAGCTACCTGTAGTGCTTTGTATAGGGTTGAGGCCTCATAGGCTTTTCCCATGCAGTCGACATAGCACCATCCTTGTTAAGTTCACGTTTGGGTGGTCCTATTGGTGACTTTGTTCTCGTGTTTCCAGGGTCCTTTTGTTCCTTGCATCTTCTCCTGGATATCCAAGTTTTCATCTCTCTTCTTGGAGAGTTATTATCATTACAGCCTCAGTTCTTGCTTCATTTGATCTTTTTCTCACCTGTGCTCCTGTGAAAGAAGCCCAAAGCTCACCCTCCTTTTTCCCCGTCCTCCCAAATAAGAGGAGCTGGAGTGTTCCCTGGGATATGTTGCTGTCTTCCATGTTACCTGCATCCAGGATTTTAGCTCAACATTGTCTTGTTTCAGTGCTGGGGATCAAACCCAGAGCCTTGTGGATTCTACTTCCCAGTCCTTCAACCCAGTCCTAAGCCACCTTATTAGGTGCATCCACTGTAGTTCCGAGAAGAGCTGCTCCGGTGAGCTGTGTGCTTTGTGTTTCCTGCTCATTTGCCCTGCCTCCCTGGGCCCTCCAGCCTCATATCGCTTGCTGTGTCCTGCAGTGATCACAGGACAGCTAAAGCTGGCAATGTTTCATGGTCTCTGCCTGTGTGATGAGGCCATGGGTCCTCTGCAAGCAACATTCTTGTCTTCTTACCTCTGGTGGTCTACGGAGGGTTTACTCTTCAGAATCACAGAGGGCTGGAGCCCTGTGTTTTCCTGTTTGATCCCTGCTTGGTGCTTCCCTGCCCCTCTGAAAGGCAAGCTGCTTCTATGTTCCTTGCACAGACTGTGCAGCCTACGGAGGGTCCAGACCACGGGCTATGCTTCTTACTCCTCAGTGAAATGCTGGCCATGACCCTGCTCAAGCCAGCACTTAGGGGACCCAGCCTTCAACTCTTGCTGCAGGTCCCCTGCTACCTGGAAGCCATCTTTTTGTTCCTTTAACACCCATTGTGGCTCTCCTGCTCTCTAGAGCACTACAACACTGAGCCGCATGCAGGAGCTAGGCTTGCCAGGTCTGTCCTTTACTGGGATGAGCACAACAGAGCTCCACACTCCAGGCCTTGAACTGGCCAGAGAGCTGGGAGGAACGAGGGGAATGGAGAGTGAATGGCAGCAGGGAGTGGCAGACCCCCTGGGAGCCTGTTCCAGAGTCTGCTCACAGCATGGAGGATGTATGGAATGTATGTGAAGCAAGCAGGGTGTGGGGCACAGAAGGCAGAAACCAGTTGGGCCACAGTGGTCACCAGGAGAGGCTGAGACAGGGCAGTCTGGAAAACTGGCTCTGGCCTGCGTGGGTAGTAGAGGCGAAGGAAGCTTGCTGACTCCCAGCTACTGGCCTCTGAGATGAAGATGTCTAGGCTGGGCTCTTGACAGGTTTGAGGAGGGATGAGGCCAAGAGGGTGTGCTCAGTGTGGCTCCTGTGAAGACAGCCTCCTGGGAGTGTTGAGGGGTCTCTCGGAAGTGGCTAAGAATGTGCTGGAACCTCATGCTTGAATGCGGACAACAATTAAGTCATTATCTGTCATTAAAACCATATGGGTGGGTGTTGCCACTATGTGGTAACATAAAATCTAATGAACGTGCAGCAATAACTGAGAACGAGAGACTAAAGCCAGGAAGGCTCCTGCAAGAGCACTTTTTATCCTTGAGACTCAGCCCACATGCCACCTCCTTGGGGGAAATTCGCCTCAGCCACCATGACCAAATGCCTCTTCTGTCTGTGTGGCCCTGGCCCCAGTACACAGTATTAGTTAACCACCTCCTGTCAGATGCAAGAGTTGGCTCTCTAGATCATTGATCTGGACCAGTGGTTCTCAACCTGTAGGGTCACAGCCCCTTTGACAAACGTCTATGTCCCAGAATATTTATATTATAATTCATAACAGTAGCAAAATTACAGTATTAAGTGGCAACAAAAATAATTTGTGGTTGGGGTCCCCACAGCATGAGGAACTGTGTTAAAGGCTGCAGCGTTGGGAAGGCTGAGAAGCGCTGTCTGCACATTGCACGGCTCACCCTGAATGCTCAGAGTGGACAGGGAAGACTTAGGAGCACCTTAAGGAGAGGAAAGGACACAATGAGGATGGAGTGGGTTCCCCTGCCTGGGTCTGGACACCAAAGCAGCTCAGATATGGGTGAAGCCCTAGGGTGCCCAGTTGCTTCATGACTGCTACGTGGTTTTGCCTGGTCCCTTACCAGCAACACATACAGAAAGGGCTCCAGAGACAGGAAGTGCAGCACCTCTGGCTCCAGCCTACTCAGGAGCCAGACTCCTCCGCTCACTTTAGAAGCAGCTGTGGCGCAACCCTGACCAAAACAGAAGTATGTTTCCCCAGCAGGGTTTTGAAAGAGCTGCCCTCTGGGGCGTGGCTTCAGCAGGGAACCTGCTTTCTGAAGCAAAGCGCATAGGCAGAGTGTGCTTCATGTCCCAGTGACACCCAGTGGGGTGGGCTGCACAGCATGGAAGACTTGTCACCTCTCTGGTCCATATCCTGTGGCCAGATAGCAGAGAGCACAGCTCTAGCTTCACAGGGACACTCCCGTCCCTCCCAAAGTCCCTCCTGGACTGCCTGCAACCTCTTGGGCCACTGTCTTGGGTTAGCTTCAGTCTGGAGACTGCATTTCCAAGCTGATTCAGGGCCTGGACAAGAAGGGACATTCTTCTGGGCTGATTCACCTCCTGGACACACATGGTTGTCCCCTTTGTACAGGGCCTGGGGGTGCACAGCCAGCACTGGGGCCATGTTGTCACGCTGATCCATTCTTACCCACAGCTGCTCTAATGAGAAGATGAGAATCTTAAGTGAAGAGGAAAAGAAAGTCACTTGATAAGGGCCATTTGGCTGCAGTGATGGCTGAGAACAGATGATATGAGATGAAAGTCCCCAAATACCACAATTTGCTGAGCCACTAAATCCTGTAACAGAAGCTGGGGAGGGAAGGCCCCTCCCCCACAGCCAGCCTCCCTCAGCAGCTGTCATTTGGCTTGGCACACCATCACAGGGAGCTACCCTGTCTCCCTCTCCATTCTCTGCTAAAATGAGGAAAGAACCCCGACTCTGTAAAGACCCCAGTGTGTGCCGAGGCTCAGGCCAGAGCCCCCACTCTGCTCCCCATGGTGGCACCCACTGTCCTGTGCCTACCAAGACCACTCCAGCTCCAGAGACACACAAAACCTCTTGCTGCTTTGATTGAGAATCTCACTCTATAGCCCAAATTAGCCTCAAATTCCCAACAGTCCTCCTGCCTCGGCCTCCTGAATGCTGTGATTAAAGGTGCAAGCCACCACGTTCAGTCTGACTGTACTTCAGTCAGTAAAGTTAGAACTTTATCTAAAGCTGGTCAGTACTGGTACATGCCTGTAGTCCCAACAGAGTGAGTTCCAGGACAGCCAGTTACATAGGGAAACACTGTCTCAAAATAAATTTTAAAAAGTTATCCTAAAACCATGTTTTCTCCTTTCTAGCCTCTAAACTCCCACCCTGATCATCATATCTACTGTGGACACAGTGTTATATAGCCATTACCTCTCTCCACTTACATTTCTACCGCCCCAAAGGGAAACCTCCTAAGCAGCTTCCCCACCTGATGCCCCTGCAACAGCTGAGCTACCCTCTCTGTCTCTGTGTCTAATGGGGATAGTCCCATAATGGAGTCTCATAGTGTGGCCTACTGTAGCTGACTTCTTTAAGTTCATTACTGCATTGATACTTTATTCGATATGCCACACTTTGCTGATCCATTCGACCACGGATGGACTGCCTTTTGTAAATACTTCTGCTGTGAAAACTGGTGTCTGAACACCCGTTCTCATTTCTCTTTGGCACACACTTGGGAGGGAATCGCTAGCCCGTGTGATGGCTGTTAGTATACCTAGGAACTAGGAAGCCGGAGCTGGATTTTCCTTTGTGCGTGCAGTATATGTGGGTAGCAGCAGAACCCTCCAAAGCTGCTTCTCTCTGCCCCATTGTTCTGTTAGAGCTCAATCCCCTCTTCTTCTGAACCCTACAGCAGCCTCACAAAGATGCCCTGGCACCAAGTCATTCAGAGCTATGCCTAGGAAAAGAACAGCAGTCTGGGACACCCCATTTCTCACAGTGACCACACCTTCTTTGCTGAGGAGCTGTCTCCTTCCTGGGACTCTCCATTCCACAGGCTCTGTGGCCATCTTGTCTGTGGAATGAGTTTCCTGAGTGGGTGTCTTGGGCCTAGGAAGACCATGACCATTTGAGCACACTGCCCACCCCCCATTGTGAGGCTGGAGTAACTATGAATAAAGAGTTGAGAGTGAGCTGTCTGCAGAGCCCTGAGGCCTGTGCTGGCATGCTGACCCAGCAAGCCCAGAACCAATGGCCTGTCTAGACTTGCCCATCAGTACCGGAAGCCCTTCGGAACCTCCAAGCACAGCATTCCAGCCCCTCTGAGACCCCTCACCTCCAGGAACCTGTATTCCAAACGTGGAAAGTCAAGCCATGCATATGCATAAGAGCCCCCACACCTGTCAGGTTGTAACACAAGTTGAGAATGCCCAGGATATACAGCGCCAGGCAGGGGACTGTTCATAACAGAAGCAGCTGTGGGTTATGAGCTACATGAACACATGCAGAGAGATAAGCCAAGTCTGTAACAGTGGCTCTCCTGAACCAGCTCTCCTGAGGTCCTTAGCACCTGACTGAATGGCCTCTGTGCACTGGTCACCAGACTGCAGATCCCAGGAGGGCGGGCAGCCTTCCAAGAGACAGGAAAAGACCCCGTCTCCAAGCATCCACTTAGTTTCTGTATTTCTGGAGATCAGTCCTGTGAGGTAAATACTGGGTAAAAGCTGGAAAACAGATGGTGGGATGATGATGATGAACTCCTCACCCCACACAGCATAGGTGAAAAGCCCAAGAGCCAACAGGAACGTAACCCAGGCCCGTAGCCACAGCCTGGTAGTTAAAGACCCCAAATGATTCAGAAGCAGTTGTGTAGGCTTAGAACACACTTCCTAGAGGTCTAGGATGGAGAGTTGGGAGAAGTGGCTCATGCAGTAACCCTCACATCAGGAGGCTGAAGCAGGAGGATTGATCATGAGTTTGAGGCCAGCCTTTTGAGATCTCATCTCAAAAGAAAAAAAAAAAAGGAAAGAAGAGACTAGAGGGGGATGTGGAGGCATGGCATGCATCCTTCTTTCTGGACACGTCCTAATTGACTCTCACTCTATGGAGGGTGATCCTGGAAATTGGAGATAGGGGTGGCAGGCCCAGAAACATGGCTGGGTGTGGCAATGAAGAAAACCTCTCATGTCTGTACTTGGCCCTTCTTTACCCCCCATATCACCAGAGGAACAGGGCACGGCCAGTCCAGCAGCTCCCTAGAGCAGGCTGAGGGTCAGGTCTGGCCTTGGGAGGAAGAGAATAGCCAGCCACTTTTCTGGGTCAGGGGAGAGCTCCTCCTTGGGAGGTAGGGAGCCACCACATGCCAGAGAAAGAGACCCAGAGTTGTCTGCATTACAGTGAGAAGAATCCAGTTCCCCAGCTCCTGCTTTCCTCCCCACCGAGGTCCATCCTCCATCCTCCAGGGGCAGCCACCTCTGGAAGGCAGGGAGGCTAGCCTCACTGCCCTCCAGGCATGGTTCTGCTCAGCTTTGTGCTGGAAGGTTCCTGAGAAAGAGGACTGTCTCCCGCCTCCCCTCTATCCACTTCCTGTCCCAGCCAGCATTTGCTGTACACTGTCTGTGGACTGACAGAGGAAAGGAGAAAAGCAGGAGAGTCTGTGGCCTCTTAACCCTGTGACATCAGAGCTCTGCTTTCAAGACATTCCCGGGATGCTCTTCCCAACCACAGCCACACCAAAACTAGAGCTGTCCCCAGACACCAGAAAGAGGAAGAACATGACTACCCTGCTGACAACACTCTGGCCGAGGGACCAGGCTGAGAAAAAGGCTCATCAGGGACATGGCCAGCATGCTGGTGACTCTCGGCATGTTAGTTTCTCAAGCGGACACAGAATGTGGCCCCTCTAGAGCCCATTCCCAGAGAAATTGGGAGAAGCCCCTGTGCATACAGCTTTCCTAATCCCATCGGGAAGAGGAGGGCAGGATGTTGGTCTCCAAAGGACTTGAGTAGAGCAGGGCCCAAAAGACCTGGGTTGACAGGAGAAGCAAGGGAACCATCTTATCCAGAGGCATCCTTAGAGCTGGTATGTTGCCTGCTGTAGGCCAGTGTGAGGCCACGGGGGACCACACACACCTACTGCAGCCAAGGGCCATTTTGCTAACCTACAGAGCCCCCTGATTCCCAAGGGAATGGAAAAGAACCTGAATCACTGCCTCTGATGGGCTCTATTTTTATGTCCAACTCTGGGTAAAAATATTTAAGCCCAGGTTCTAGCTGTGGCTAACAAGATGTTACGTATTTGATACTTAGCATCCATATGTTCTGCTTCCATTCCTGTCTCAGCATCATGGCTAATGAGGCAGGTAGAAAACCACCTCAATTTCTCCAACCCTGGGTCCTTCTGTGGTGCCACCAAGTATCCCTGGACACCATGTCCTGGGGTCAGTACTGCAGGAAACACCTATGCTCAACACACATTGATCCCTTGGAAGCAGTAGCATGTCATGCCGCATGATCAGCATCTAAACAACTGGGTCTTCTGGACCAGCTAGTGCTTGGCAAGTACAAGAAGAACCTGTGCAGGCTGGCCTCAGCCCTGGCTTCCTACTGCAAGGTGGACACGGCCACCTGGTACTCAACATCCAGTGCTGGGAGCTCCCCTAACAAAGACCAGCTGTGTTCAGAAGACCCAGCCTGTTCACCCTCGGCAGCAACAGTGAAGGGATCCCTGGGGAGACAGAGAAACCAAGTGTTGCTGCCTATCCTAACTGGAAATTCCTAAGGCATCAAGCCTTTCTCCCCTTGCAACTGAAAGAAAAGTGATGCAGCAGCAGCTGAGGAGCTCTGTGGGACTGTGCTGGTGGCGTGTGTACGCACGCTAGGTGCCAGCCTACTTACAAGATTCTCAGTTTTAAAATAAGCAGCAGCCCAAGTATGTTCAGCACAGTGTGTGTTGCTGGAGGCGAGGACTTCCAGTTCCCCAGCAGGGAGAGCACAGCCGGTCATCCCCGAGTGGACCTCCACTCAGCAAGGAAGTCCTGCCTCCCAGGCTGACCCTGCTCAGGCCTCTGGTGGACAGGAAATGAGATACCATCCATCTGCCTGGTCTGAAGCAGCCAGACACTGAGGACTGTCTGCAGGGCTGTCTGAGCTCTGCGGCAAAGCCTGGTTCCCCTAGCTCCAAAGTGGGAAGAGCCTTCGCGTGTAGGGTCAACACAGACCTACTTTGATTTGGTTGATGTGGGTAGTGCCCCGGGGATTGAACCCAGATCCTCACACATGCTAGGCAAATGCTCTACCACTGAGTTGTCTCTCTCTCTCCAGGAATTTCCAAGTTCTTATTTTGACACAGGGTCTCAGACAGTGCCCAGGCTAGCTGTAAACTCACTCTGTAGCCCAGGTTGGCATTGAACTTACTGTCCTCCTGACTCAACCACCCAGGTAACTGGGATCACAGACCTATTGTACCCCAGGGCTCAGCCTCAGACTCAATTCTGATGGGCAGACTCCATGACAAACAGCCGACTGGATTCGAGGCAGACATTCCTTGGGGGGCTAGGGGGAATCCTACTCTCCCTGTTGGCAATCAGAGATAACCGTCATGAGTCAGAGCCCTGACACCCTTTTTCCTGGAACACCTAAAGCCCAAGTGACTCAGCCCAGTCCTGGTGACGATGGCGCAGCCACATCCGCCTCCCTGGTCCAGCAGCACACAGGGTTCCCTGGATGCCCAGTTCTGCCTTGCCAGCACCTGCTGGCCATAGCACACACCTCAGTGCCATTGTCTCCTCCCCACTCCTCTGGTCTCCCTCCAAGCCTCTGTGGGTACCCTGGAAGAAAGCAGGTTGAACCCTGAAGCTGCCACCCCACAGGAGCCTGGCAAATGGCAGGGCCCTGGGGGTTGCCAAGGAAACCACACAATTCTGTGTCTGCCCACTCACTGCCTGCCTGGCCTATCTTTTCCCTTCTTTCCAGTGAAAAGCGCCACCTTCAAGTGAACGTCACCAACCCGGTGCAGTGCAGCCTGCATGGGAAGAAATGCACCGTCTCTGTGGAGACCCGGCTTAACCAGCCACAGCCCGACTTCACCAAGAACCGCTCCGGCTTCATCCTCAGTGTGCCAGGAAACTGAGTGCTGCACATCAGAGGTCTGACCAGGGGGAGCAAGAGCCTGAGCCTGGCACAAGGCTGGCCGGGCCCTTAGCCTCTGCATCCCCACACACCTTCCATCTTGCTCGGCATCCCAGGAGCCCAGCTAATTGCTGTCTGCCCTCTAATACCACTAGAAATCAGCTTGCAAGGACCTCCAGTGAGCAGGGCTCCTCTGCCTGCTCTGAGGCCCCGCTCAGGAGGCGTCCCGCCTGGCCTTCTGCCTCTGCCTCTGTTCTCTCAACTTTCCATAGGCCCTGCTGCTCAGGAAACCAAAGACCCTCTGCAGCCTCCTGGGCTGACAGCTAGACCACCTCTCACCCCACAAGCAACTGGATAGTACCTGTAGTTGGCAAAAGGCCAGTGTCCACTGCTGACCCAGCAGAAGGGTGGGTGGCCCGGAGCACAGGAAAGTTCCTCCAGCCAAAGACACATTCTCCTAGAGGTTTGGAGCTAGTGTCCATGCACAGAGGATTAGCCCTGCTCTGTGACCCTACCTGATGCCTTCCTTCCCCCACGTGATTGCAGCCTCGGCACAAGCCCCACCCCAGCAGTCAGCCAAAGGCAGCAGGTGAACAAATTTGCCTGTGAAGCCACCCCTCAGCCCTGTTCAGCCAGGGGTCCCTCATTCCAGAGCTGTCCCTAGGACATCTCTGCCACCAAGGTTCCAGAGCAGGACTTTCTGACCACTTCTCCCATAAGATGCCCTGTTACTACTCAAGGGTCAGTCACCCTAACCTTCCTGAAGACTGCCAGGTTGCTAGTCAGATGTTCCCTCTGCTATAATCACACCGTCAGGACAGGACGTGTGAGGAGAGGGTAGTGAGAGCCTAGCTTGGCCCATTCCCCTAACTCCGCTAGCCATGCCTCCTCCCCACTGCAGAGCTGGGACTCTGGGGAAGCCAGAGCACACAGGACCCAGCTGTGGGAGGAGAGACAAAGCTGCAGCAAAGATCTGGAGTCCTGGCACTGCAGGCCAGGCCAGGGTGCCCAGCTATGCCACATACCTGCCTGCTGGAGCCTGGCCCCGAACCCCTGCTGGGAAAGAGCTGCCAGTTTGCCAGCGTCTGCCCAGTGAAGAGCAGGCCTGTTTCAGAGGCCATCCTGAGACCCCTGTCCCCTGCCTCAGCTGCCGAGGACGAGGAGGCCTGTGGGCAGTGCGGGCTTGCTGAGAGAGAGGCTCACATTTTTCTCACTTTCTGCCAGACTCTGACCCCTAAGCCACCAAGTGACTGTGTGTCACCTCCTGTGCCTTGCCCATGGCCTGAGGGAGTCACCTGGCTGACCAAGGTGGTTGTAGCCACCAGGTCTCATAACCCCTTTCGCAGAGCTGTGAGGCCTTTTACACTGCAGGCAGTTTACAACAAAGACTCCGGTTGCCATGCTGTCCTCAGGGTCCTTTCTCATCCCCAAGCTTGCTCAGCTGCCTGTGCAGTGAGGAGGCACCGCCAGCCCGGTTCTGCCAATCACCCGTGGACACTGACAGCCATCTGACTGGACTGTCACCTTTCCTTCTCACTTCCTCCCTCAGCATGTTGCTCTAAAGTAGATGTGCTCGAGTGTGTTCATACATACCAAAGCAGGTCATGCCAAAGGAGTCACAGATCGCTGACAGGCTGGGGGTGGGGGCTCTCCTCTTGCCTTCTGGGACCCCTGATCCAGGCCAGAACCTCTCACCGAGGAACTGTCCTGTCCACAAGCACTTTCTTATGACCTAAAAGTCAGTGTGTGGCCACTGAGGGACCTGGAATTTGGGATGTGAATGATCACAGTAAGGGGAAGGGATGGGACATGGTGATTGTATGCATGGAGTGGGGTCTCTCGATTTAATGAAATGCAGTTTATGGTTTGGTGCATATATTCCTACTTTCCATTAAATTAACTTTATTTCTAAAGCATATTTTGATTTACCATCAAGAGCAATAAAGCATTAAATCTTATTTTTAAAGGCATACTGTTTATCATTGAAAAAATGGTGAAATTTTAGCTTATATAGTCACCTGCCATCCCAGAAGGTAGGAGTAAGCACAAATGTGTAAAATCGGAGTAATTTGCCCAAGGCTTTTGAACAGAAAAGTTGGGGAGTGAGAAGCAGTGTGAGAGGAGAGGCAAGAGGCAGCCTTGGAATTGAGCTCGGGCACACGCTAGAATCCTAAGGGAATAGGTTTCTGAAATAAACGCACGTCCACACAAAAGACAGCATGGATTCCTGCAGCAGCTGCTGGGCCAGCATGGCCTCTTCCAAGGCAGCTAGCTCCTAGGAGCAGGGGCCACAGGTAAGGTGGAGGGCCAGAACACCCTAGCACCCAAGAGCTCAGCCCTGAGGGCCTTGCAGGCATTGGCAGATCATGGGGGCTGCAGGTTCCCAGCAATGGGTACAGGGACAGCAGAGAACAGGCCCTCGTTGCCCTCTCCCTGAGGCTGACAGGCAGACTGGACACAAGCTGAGGTAGTGGCACACCTGGAAGACCCAGGACTAGATTCCTCTGAAGCTAAACTGGCGGATCACCAGGACACCCGCCCACCTCCGCTGGCATTTGGGCAGTGGACACTGAACAAGGCAGGCCGAGGGCAAAGTGGGAGCAGTAGCCTTGGCACTGAGACTCAATATACAGTCTAAGGCCAGATGCCCAAGCAGGACTGAGGTGGCCAACACTGACCAGGCTGTGCTGAAACCTGTCTGGCCCTCTGTGGATTGAGCTGACTGTCATGTGACCCCACAAAGGAAGCCCCTGGGCAGAACCTGCCCAGCCACTAAGCCAAAGCTGGTTTTTCCTGGTGCTGCTTTCTTAATCACAGAAGGCTGCTTCAACCCCTTTTCCTAACTGTCCAGCATAAACTTCTCCATACACAAATCATGCATTAAAGGTGCCCCTCGAATGCTCCCAAATGGCGGGTCCACAAAGAGGTCGATGTAATGGATGGATGGTCAGTGCATTTTATTGAATCAGCACAGTACAAAAATAAATAAAAATAAGGGAAGGGGAATTAAATTACAGCCAAACTGAGCTTCATGACTCATCAGATTATAAACCACACATACTCACAAACACGCTACGCATACATACATACATAATGAGACAAATATAAATTAACAGTATCCACAGTTTGGTCAAAGAAGAGCTACAGAAGAAATTTCACTTAAAAAAAATATATACATTACATGTGTGTGATTAGCAGTATCAGATGACAGCTATGGATAATTCTGGGGCAGGGGATGGCACATTTTCTTTTCATTGCAAGTTTAACACTGCTAAAACAAAACTAAATTCTAATAACTGCATGGAAAGAATATATCAACCCTTCAGGGTTGTAAGGAAAAGAGAAAAATCCAATCCTGAACTATGCTTCAGTGGCTTGTTCTCAGCACGGCGTGATCCCCACAGCCATCTGTTCTAAGGTTATTTTTCTTAAGACACAAAATGTTCCTGGTTTGCATGCACGGTACCACTGTAAAAGCAACGAAGAATAAAAGGGGTTTTTGTAGATTTTTTTTCACATTTTTCTTTTTTTTTCTTTTCTATTTTGTGTGTATATGTCCTAAAAGTGTCTTCATAGCAGCATGTCGGATGGGTTCATTGCTCGAACACTCAAGTCTATCAGTTGTACGTTTGCACAGTACTGATGGCCAACGCAAGGGGAGAGAACCACAGCTTCACAATGGAACTAGGGAGTTCTTTCCTCAGTCACCAACCACTCCTGAAGTATGCACCTCCTCAAAAATTAAAAAAAAAAAACAAAACAAAAAAAAGACATGTTTTGTTGTTGTTGTTGCTGTTGTTGTTTAAAGTACAAAGAGAAGGAAACAGTCAGGAGAGCTGGAATCCTGCGATTTCAGGTCAGTGAACAGCTCCAGGCAGGCTTCAGTAGCTGGGCGGGCTGCAGGCACACACACCCTCCTCCTCAGACTGGACAGCTGAAGCTCCTCTTCCACTATACCGGGGCCAGCTGCCCCATCAGGCTCCCTGCACAGGTCACCGTGGCAGCAGAATCGACGACAGGCCATGTGAAGCCAGGCCAGAGAGGCTGCAGCTAGGCCTGTGCTGAGCGA
Source organism: Cricetiscus sungorus (assembly GCA_030556225.1). Taxonomy (NCBI): domain Eukaryota; kingdom Metazoa; phylum Chordata; class Mammalia; order Rodentia; family Cricetidae; genus Cricetiscus; species Cricetiscus sungorus. The sequence continues at coordinate 58,041,932 of JANBXA010000069.1, read as the reverse complement.
GCCTGCAGGGCTCCCCAGCTCCACAACAGTTCAGGAGGGCCCAGGAGCAGCTCTCTAGGAACCTGGCTGAGGGAAATGGGCAGAGGCTCTCTAGTCCCAGCAGGTCAGGTCCTCCTTCCCCCTCTGTGAACACATCAGCTGAAAGGTTCTGCCTCAGTTTCACAGCTTTCTCTTTCTGTGTGGGTTTTCAGTAGTGCTTGTGCGGAAGTTGGCAGCCACCTGGAACCTAATCCTACGTAAGATAACCTCTGCCTTCCCTGCTGTGGCCCCAATCCCAGCACTCTCTGGGGAGCAGAACAGAAAGAGGAAATCCTGGGGAGCATCTCCACATTGCTCTTTGTTCCCCAACACAGCAGTGAGGGCTATGCAGGAAGACTCACTCCCTTCTCTTGGATGGCTTCCAAACCCCAAGCCAACAGTCTGGGAAAATTAGAAAGAAAAACCAGTAAAGTCCACAGAGAGTGGTCTGCAGCCGCCAGGGATAGGTGGGCACCACACCCAGCAGCTGGAAGTGTTCAGCTGGACAGTCACCAAGCTTCCAAAGAAATCAGGAGTCACACTTGCAATTGTCTCCAAGATGCAGCTGCCTCACCAGGTTGCTCGTAGCAAAACTTCATCTCTGGGAAAAATTGAGCTGCTTGGAAGCAGCTTAAACTAACAAGGGGAGACACCATCACCACAGCACCCCATCAGCTGATTTCACCTTCCCCCGGCTTTGCAGGACAAACGGGCACCAGCTTGACCTCAAGCATGGACACCCACCTGCCCAGAAGATAGGTTGCTCACGGGCACCTGCTACTGTCCTGGCTTGTGCAGTGACTGAGCTGCATTGTTCAAATGAAAACTCACACAGGAAAGGGGCTGCCCCTAGCTTCACCTCATCCCCTTGGCTGGGACCCCAAATGAGAGAGGAATCTAATAAGCAAACCACCTCACTAACCAATACTAACATGGAAGCTGGGAGCATAGACAAAAGGACAGGGCGGGTAGCTCCATCCTGCCAGTAAAGAAAAGCCCTTCACCCAAAGCCAAGCAGCAAAACAGGGCCGTGCTCAGTCAACAGTCATGGACAATCTTTGCACCCAGACCCGCTGAAGCCCCAGGGCAGTGGAGAGCTTGCCTCACTGGGAACATCCTAGAGCTTGAGTCAGGACAACTGGCTCCAGCAGCCTTTGGGAGAATGAAACAGTCACCAGAAAAGGGTCAAATCCTCCTAGGCCACTGCCCTCAACCTGCCTCTAGCTCCCATCATGGGACAGTGGGAAGCCTCATCTTACTCTGGACCCGCATGGGTACAGGTAACATAGACAAGCCAGTCCCTTGCATCCCCAAAAGTGAATGGTCAGCAGCCTAAGTGGCTCTGAACACATCTTCTGGGTTTGCACAAGGTTCATGAGTTCGAAAGTCCCCAGAGTTCTTGAAAGGGTTGGAAAAAACCCCAAGGAGAGAACATAGGAAGTGGCCCTTGGTGGCTTTGCTAGACACATACTGTACACAAAACTTGATTCGTTTAGTAACAAATTTTTAAAAACAAATGGAATCCTTGAGCCGGGATACCGGCTACAGGGGCTCACCGATCAAGCCCCAGGAGGAGTCGCTTCTTGTCCTCCTGGCCACTCTCATTCTTCAAGTCGGAGAACACCTGTGTGAAGTAGTGTGGGTCAGCATTGATCTGCAGCATCTTGGAGCTCATGAGGTTGATAACTGAGAGGCAACGGTCCCAAAAGGCTTCCTTGCAGCTCTCCACTAGGAAGGGCTTGAGCGGGTAGGAGATTTCATTGCCCATGTAGGAATAGGAGAGGTACAGGCAGGTCAGCAGGACAGCCTGAAGCTCGTGGTCCGAGCCCACCTCGGAGGAGATAACATCCCTGCAGAGCATGTAGAGGAAGACCACGTTGGCCGGTGTGATGAAACCCTGGTCCTGCCAGCCCTGCAGGAGCAGCGAGCGGTCCACGCTGCGCAGCCAGAGCACAGGGTCCGTGGGGGACAAGTGTTTCAGGCGATAGCACCGGCGGCAGAGAAACTCGCCCAGGCAGCGTAGCAGCTCACTAGTGGACGCCTGGACGATGACCCGCTTGGGTGTCCCTGCAGAGGCGATGGCAGGGTGCGGGGCCTTCTTGACAGACGAGGAGACTCCAGTCTGGGAGCCGGAAAGCTGGCTGGCTGGGGGTGCGGGCGGCTGGGCCGGCGGGGGTTGGGCGAATGTGGACAGGTTGGCGCACGACAGCGACTTCTTCAGGTTCTCATTGTTGAGGTGCGCGATGTTGCTCTGGTAGCTGCTGTTGGGCTGTGCCTTCTTGGAGTTCTTCTTCTTGGCTGACACCGCCACGATCCTCTTCCAAGGCAGCACGGAGATGATGGAGTGCCGCTTCAGGCTCTTGTCCTTGGCGTTCTTGCTGTTCTGCACCGCCGTGTAGTGACCCACCGTGGCCGCGCCATCCTCAAACAGCGTGGCCTTCCGATAGCTGGGGGACAGGGACAGCACTGTGCCCATGGTGCCACTGCGCGCCCGGCGGGGGCTGGAGCCCCTGCGCGCCCAGCCTGCCGGCCTGAGGGAAAGGACGGCTTACCGAGCCTGAAGCGGCCGCAGGAAGAGAGGAGGCGCTCCCGGGACGCGACGCGTGTAGCCCTGCGGATCTGCGTGGAAAACAAGATGGTTCTCAGCCCCGGGCGGGGCTCCGCGCCGCGCCCCTCCGCCCGCACCTCCGAAGCCCGAACCCCCTGGGCTGCGGCCCCACCGAGCCCCAGTCCGCGCTTCCACTGCGGCACCGGGCGAGCGTGGCAGCGGTCGCCGCAGCAGGACCCCGACCCGGCCACGCGCACGGCCCCGGTCCGCGCAGGCTTACCCGCAGGCAGGCTCCCGCTGCAGACGCAGCCGCTGCGTCCCAGGCCCTCTGCAATGCGCGCCGCGGCCCGGGGGCTCGGCTCGGCGCGGCGCGGCGGCGGCTCGCAGCTTCTGTCCAAGGTTCTGCAGACGCCGCGGCCCCGCCCCCGTCCGGCCCCGCCCGCGTCTCCGTCGCGCGCCCGCCCAGCCCCGCCCAGCCCCGGCGCGCGCCTCGCAGGCTGCCTCTCCGGGTCGCGCGCGCCGTCCGCACGCCCGCTCTTCCTCGCCGCCAGGCCGCTGCCACTCGCGTCCTGGGTTCGAGAGGGGCACGGTGGCGCCTCTAGTGGGCGCGCCCCATGCGGGCGGCGGGAACGCGCAGCTCCGGGTCTCCGCCTCGAAGCCGCCCGCGCCGCACGGCGCAGCCCGGTTTCGAGAATCCCGGCGCCGCGCAGCGGAGCTGGCCGGGCGGGCAAGCTGGCGAAGGGCGGGGCGAAGGGCGGGGCGAAGGGCGGGCCCCGCCCAGACACGTGCTGCCTTTGTTCCCGCCGCGGCCCCCGCAGCTGAGGCCACCGGTCTTGTGAAGATGGCCAGGGCGGCCGACAGGGGAGAGCTGTGTCCCGCATCGGCCCATGGTCTCCTGAGATTCAGAAACCCGGGGCCAGAAGAGCGAGGACGGCCTACAGAACCTAACACCGGTTGTGTCAAAATCGAAGCAGCTGTGCCTTCAGGCCAGCTTCTGATTTGCCCGTTTTGAAACTTGAGAGTAAAACTGCAGAATATTCTGGTTCTGATCATCAACGTCTAGCTCAAGCACTCCTCCATACTCCACAAAGGCAGTGGTTTACTAGTCACTAATTTTGAACTAATTTTGGAGACTCAAACTGGCAAACAAGCCGCAAACCATCCCTTAACTCAGACTCCCATCTCCGGACCTAGAGAATTCCTAACACCTACGCGACAACTGAGCCAACTACCCTAAAACAGGCACCATGTTGAGGTGCAGTACTTCCAGGTTAGAAAAGTGCCAGTTTCTTTGTGTACCCAGAGAGCGGAAAGGTTCAGGGACCTTGGTGACCAGAATTTAAAAATGCACTGTACCTTGCCAAAAACCGTTTTCCAGAACCTCATCACCCAGGAAAGCTAGCTTAGCTGTGTGCCCTTCCTCACAACGTTCCTCAAAGAACGCAGTAGAAGCCAGTTTCCTATTGCTATAACACAACACCCGACACTGGATAATGTAGAACGTAATGAAGTGTTAGCTCACAATTCTGAAGTCTGGTCCAGATCCGGTTGTAGAACGTGCCTTGGTGAGAGCTTCCAGGCCTCAACTCACACCAGGAAGAGGGAGAGGAAACAAGTACTTGTGGGATTGATGACAGGTGCCACACTTTCTAATCACACTAGCAGGAGCTTCCTTAACCCCTTCGTGCATCGAAGTGACTGCGTACTTCTTAAAACCTTTCCTTATAGCACAGGCCCCCAGCAACCTGCAATCTTTCTGCCTTGGTGTCCACTGCTGGAACTGAGGCATGAGTTCCACCAGCTCCACAGAATCAACTCTCAAGACCCAGCAAGCCAAGCCTCATGGCTCAGACTGTCAGCAACCGTATGTGCCCTTTAAAGGGCTGCCCTACCAGGTAAGTGGCCATACATGCCTTTAATCCCAACACCTGAGAGGCAGGTGTAGGCGGATCTTCGTGAGTCTGAATCAATCTGGTCTATAGAACCTGTCTTGAAAAACCAACACCCCCCCCCCAAACATAACAAACGCTGCCCCCGCCACCCGGCTCTTCCTTTTCATCACGGTGGTATCTAAGTCACCCTGCCCAGGGCCTTTCAGCCCCACCAGCCCAATGCCTCTTCCTAGAAGGGTATGGTTCAAAGTCAGCCTCTTGCTCCAGTCCCTGGTGGAGAGACCCAACTTCTCAGCTGGCTTCAAGTTTATGTTCCTTCAAATTCTAGGATTGAGCAAAAGTTAAATGTATTCTGTTTCCCTAATTATACACGTTTCTCTGAAGGCTGTAATCCACCCATTAGAAACACCTGGGCCTGCTCTTGCCTGCAACTGAATTCCAGCTCTTTTATAATTCATCCTAGAGTTCATGGGTCTTTTCCAAAATGGCTGTACACACATGTTCTCTCTTGTCTTCTGTCCAGCCAGCCCTTCCCCATTACCTTCAGAACCCTCTCCGTGAACTACTCCAGACTCCTCACATTGCCAGAGACAAAGTCATGTTTGTAGCAAAACAGGAAGAGGATTCTATCAACCTACATGCTGAAGGAAAAGGTTGTCAGGAACCCTACCCATTTGGTCATGCTTGACAAACTTGCTTCAAAGTCAGGGTTCTGTAGAGTAACAGAACTCCCAACAATGCCAGCTTTTGGGCAGAAAGCCCAAGAATCCAGAAGTTGATCAGTCCACGGGGCTGGAGGTCTCAGCTGGTCTTCAGCAGACACAGGAATTCTGAAGTAGGCTCTAATGCCATTGAAGGCAAGGACAGAGCAAGCAAGCAAAAGCTTCCTTCTTCCATGTCCTTATGTAGGCTTCCAGCAGAAGGTGTGGCCCAGATTAAAGGTGTGTCTTCCTGCCTGAGACCCAGGGCATGTGTCTTCTCACCTCAAGATCCAGATTAGAAATGGATCTTCCTACTTCAAATTAAGCAAAAATGAATAAAATAAAATCCCTCACTGGTATGTCCCCATTTTTGGATTTTCGTTAAGTCCAGATGTAACCAACCATGAACAGCCATCACATAAGGCACCATACAGTTCCCCTGCCTACTCAAGCCCACCTCTGCTTCACACACACACACACACACACACACACACACACACACACACACACACACACACAAGCTCCCTCACTGTTCTAACAGGGAAACGAAGAAGAAAGGGCAACAATCTGCCCAACATGGTAGAATTAAGAACCCAGAAGGCAGAGCCAGCTGAATGTGCAGGTGTATTTTCTTCCTAGTATTCAGATAGCTCAGGGAAGATATCTAATTTTCACTACCAGCCAGCCTACTTTCCCCAAAGCCTATCGAGCTGCCTTGGAAGGTGGGATGCCCAGGAAATACCTCAATAGAGATCTGCTGTACATCTGCCACTTCTCATGCTGCCCCAAGGACAGAAGGCCAAAGGAAAAGCTAGCTACGTGGTACAACAAGAGTTCCAACCAAGAGCTTTAGAACCCTGGTCCTTAGCTCGGCAGTGGTGGTACATGACTTTCCTTAATCCCAGCCCTTGCTAGGCAGAGGTAGATGGGTCTCTGTGAGTTTGAGGCCAGCCTGGTCTATAGAGTAAGTTCCAGGACAGGCTCCAAACCTACAGAAAAACCCTGTCTGAAATAAAAACCTTGATGAAGTCTTTGAGGGCACAGAGCAGCACCTAGTGGCTCTTGTGAGCAACACAGATTACATAACCTGCACACAGCAGGGCACCAGAGCAGCCCTCTTGGCTGTTACTCTCAAAGGCAGTCTCATTAATGCACAACAAAGCTCCAATACCTTGAAGACTAATGCCAAAAAGGGGCCCTCAGCTAGACAGCCCAGAGCTAGGCCCCACCCATGGCCAGACCTTGGGGGAGGGGAGGAAGCTACGCTAGCCATGTGAGATCTGGGAGGGGAACTCATGGCACAACCCATGGTTTTGTAGTGCAGCACAGTCCAACAGAGATTACCTGAGAACTGCATTGACCATATGGGTGAATTTTAATATTTATTTAACCCAACATGCCCCAAATATTCCAATGCACATATCAAAAATAGTAAGCTGCTAAACACTTCTTTGACACTGAGCCTTTAAAGGATGGTTTGTGGTTACAGTCTGAACTAGCCTCGCTTCGGGGCCTGTCAGAAGTCATCACACTGAGGGCTACTGTCCTGAGCTGCTTGGGGTTTGCTTAGGTTGGGAAACCCTACCCACCCTGCTCCAGCTCCACATCCCCATGGAGATTGTTAACATCCTTTATAGAAAGGAAACTTAAGCTGGAAAGGGGTTTGGCAGTCCCCCAGAGGCCCGAATCCCTCAGAAGACCACTTTTGGGGTCTGAGGGCAGTATGAAAACAGCTGCTATTGAAGATCCGAGGTAAAGCAGGCTAGCCATCAGGACGCTGGCTCCTGCATGTCTCCATCAGCCCTAGCATCCATCCTATCACTCCCATAGACAAGGAGATAAGGAGACAGGCACTGAAGACTACTGCCCAAGCCCACCTGTCCTCACTGGCTGGCCCTCCTACCCGACACACACCTGAGCTCCCTATTTCTGACTTCACTCCTTACAGGTCAACTTTCCTGCCAAAGGTCTCCAAATATGGATTCCCAGCATGGCTACAAGACTCCCATTACAATGAAATAACAGAGTTCTGGCCAAGCCAGAGGAGCTACATGGATTGTTTGCACTTGCTTACACACCCTCCAGCAGTCAAAAAAAGACACCTTTTGAAAAAAAAAATTATTTTATTGGAACTCATCTGAACATCAGATATACCTGGTGTTGGTTAGCAAGAACCGTTTGTACATTTGATATTGATGGTGCCAAAACCAAAACAGTGACTGGACATGATGGGGAGAGAAGGTGGTTGAGAACAAAAACCTGATTTTGAAGAGGAAAATAAAAGCCAGTCAGATTCAGTAAGATGCAAAACCTGGTACAACAAAATCCTTTTACAAAATAGAAATCTATTACCAAAACCTGGAAGGATAATCTGAGAAAGGTTCTAAAGAAAGAGAAGAGGCTAGGAGGAAGGAGGCAGGAGGGGAGAAAGAGAAAAGACAGAGTGGATGAGAGGACACAGCACATGGGGACAGCAAAAGTACAGGCATTCACCTGCCCAAATGGCATCAAAGCCTGCTAGGGAACTGCATCAGAAACAAAGCATGCTAAAACAGCGCCACCCCATTGGCTCACACTCCTAAGAGGGGGGGAAAGACAGTCTAGGAAGGGGACATGAGGGTGCTTCAAATCCAACTAGGAAAAGAAAAATTTTTTAATTAAAAACAAAACAAAAAAGACCCAACCCCCCCCCACCCCAGCCTCATTCCCAATGTTCACTGTTTTGAAAAGGGATAGAGCCATCTGACAGCGGGAGAGAGGGGTGGAGAGGGGAAGCAGCAGATGGAGTTCAGACAGCCCAACTCCTCTAGAGGGGAAAGAGAAGGGATATGGTCTCCTGGATGAGAGGAAAGAGAAGAAAGCAAAGAGGGGAGGAGGGGATGGTTAAAACACTGACATCTAATCTAGTTACTGTGTTAAGAGAAAAGCCACATGCACAGCAGGCAGCCTGAGGGCTGAGGCCCACACTGCGCCCGTGTGGCCGGCCGTAGTGGACACTAGCTCCTGGACTTGTTCCCATTCTTTCACAGGTCAGAGCAGAGCCGTACTGCAGGGGTAACGGTGGCACCACAGCCTGCCCTTCAGTCTGCTGGAGCCAATGTCAGAGAGGAAGGAGACAGGCCAGATGGCAGGGACCAACGCCTCATTTCAAATAAAAAAGAAAACAGCAGTCTATACACAGTTGTTTGTTTTGGTTCAGTACAAACAGAATAAAAAGTCGTTGCTTTTGATGGTCAGCAAATACCCAATTCTGAAGAGGAGGAGAGGTGGCGCTCAGCAGGTGGATGAGGGTCCCCGGTGGTTGGCGGGGTGCCTGGCTTTGCAGCCCTCTCCCAGGAGGCAGAGAGCACAGCTTTAGGTAGTGTAAGCCTTTTTCCTTTTATTTAGAATCTTTTTTTTTTCTTTTTTCTTTTTTCTTTTTTTTTTTTAAAGCAATTTCCCCACTCCCATGTTGGCCAGTGCTGATTACATGAGAACTGGCCGCCTATCGCTGGATACAGATGCACCAATGAGGGTTAAAAACTTTCCGAGCGAAAAGTAGAACAGAAAGAAAGAATCTCCTAGCATTTCCCCAAGGGTTCACTCTCCCGCCACACACACTCTCCAAAGGACTGCTACAGAGCCAATTCTGCAAGAGAAGACAGAGCAGTGTCAATTGGGGAAGCCGTGAGGACCAGAAGGTGGTGTTCAGTGTCGACAGGCAGAAGACAGCGCTGCCCAGCCCTGAGGCCTGGGGCCAGCACTCACCTATGTCAGCTTCTTGGCTTTGTTGTAGAGGGAGTCCACTACTTTGCTCATGTTCTGAATTGTTTCCAGGGCAGCTTCATAAGTTTTATCTACTGGGGGTTCATCGAAAATGATCAGGACACCCTCCCCCTGGTCCAAAATCCCTGCAAGAAACACAGGAACAAACCAGGTAAAAGGAGATATTAGACAATAAAAAAGGACCCACTTCCTAGCCACCTCATTTTTTCCCAGCACATATTTGCCATATACTCTCACTTCTTTTATTAAAAACCTTTTATGTGTATATGTGTGAGCCTGTGTGAGTATACACAGCACATGTGCATGCAGGAACTCAGAGGCCAGAAGAGGATGTCAAATCTCCTGAAACTAGAGTTACAAGTAGTTGTGAGCTAGTTGCTATCTGGGTGCTAGGAACTAAACCTGGGTCCTCTGCAAGAGCAATGAGTGTCTTAACTGATGGTTCCTCTCTCCATCCCCTTACACATTCTTCAAAGGGAGCCAGGGCTCCAAGGAACTGCCACAAGAGAAACTCAGTCCCTGCTGCTTAAAGATACACCCTTCAAATTCTAACCAGGCCCTGGCCTAATGTGATGTGTACTCACCGTGAAACTTCTTGTCAAGAATCATCTGTGATAATTTTCTTTCCACGTCGGCCTAAAATCAAAGTACATGATTTAAGGGACGAATATCCATTAATCAGAGACCAGCCTGACATCAATGTTTTTTAAAGAAAGAGTCTTTAAAAAAAATGGATTGAAGCAAAATGGTAACAACATAACTGCAGCTCTGAGCCCACATTCAGCTCCTCACAAGGAAGACAGCCTCTCCATAACTTTGCCCCATTCCCACCAAATAACAAGCCTGAGAACTTACCTTGGAGAGTTTGATGAGGCTAGATATGTGTTCAATCTGAAAGGAAAAGCAGACAGCAACACTGAACATTTGAATTTACCTCCAATAAAAAAAAGAGGGACAGAGAACTGCAGTGTTTCTGGAGCCTACTGAATCAAGAGGGCCAGAGACTCTCCCTGGCCACTCTTAAATGACCTGCCTTCACTATACAGAATACACTCCCATCTGGTATACCAAATACAGAAGACATTTACCACATGGACAATGACTCTAAGAAAGGGATAATGAACACAGGGAGGTGCCAGCTCATACCCTTCTACCCCACCAGCATCCTCCTTGATTCATTTCCCATCCAGACAAGTTCAAGCCCTTGGTGGCCTCTTACCAACAAACATACCCTTGAAAGTGAGTTCCTATTTTGTACAAATATGGAAAAGATGACTATAGCTGTAACATCTAGCCCAAAACCGTTAAGAAAGTTCCCAGGCCGGGCATTGGTGGTGTATGCCTTTAGTCCCAGCACTCAGGAGGCAGAGGCAGGCAGATCTCTGTAAGTTCAAGGTCAGCCTGGTCTACAGAGCTAGTTCTAGGACAGGCTCCAAAGCTACACTGAGAAACCCTGTCTCAAAAAAGGGGGAAGGAAGGAAGGGAGGAAGGGAGGGAGGGAGGGAGGGAGGGAGGGAGGGAGGGAGGGAAGGAAGGAAGGAAGGAAGGAAGGAAGGAAGGAAGGAAGGAAGGAAGGAAGGAAGGAAGGAAGGAAGGAAGGAAGATTGGTTCCCAGGAAGAGTCTTACCTGTACCCGGGAAAAAGGTTCAATGACCCGGATGAGATTCTGTTCCAGTAAATTATCATATAACTTGGCCAAGTGTGTGCTGATGATTGGGTCATCCCGGAGCTCTGCCCGGTAGTCTGTCAGGGCCTGCAAAACAAACCTCATACCAGAGACTGGCACAGAATCTTAAAGTTACTACTCCTAGTCTCCTGAGAAGTCTGCTAGCCCCTGTGTCTACATCTCTCTCTCTCTCTCTCTCTCTCTCTCTCTCTCTCTCTCTCTCTCTCTCTCTCTCTCTCTCTCTCTCTCCACACACACACACACACACACACACACACACACACACACACACACACACACACACAGTGTACCTATGGGCCATCTGGAAGAGTATGAAGGTCTAAAACATAAAGCTACCACCTTCCTGTCCTAAAGTTTAATTGTGTATGCTAAGATACTCTAAAGGCCAAATAAACTACACACATAGTTTTCAGCATATATTTCAAAGAATTCTAAGATTAAATAATGAAAAATGCTGAATTACACAACTAGCTCCTAGGAGCTTTGTGTGAATAGTACAATATTGCTCTGTAGGCAAAGAAAGCAAAATGCCTTTCTAACTCTTTTCTGCCTTAATGTTTCCGGAGTATCTGATCACAGAAGAACTATATGAGTAAAAGTGTTCCATCAGACATTTTATAATTATAATTTAAAATTATAGACTGCCTTAGGGTAATGATCCATTTATCTTTAATAATGGTTTCAATGCCCCAGCCTCATGTTGGCTTGCTCTAAGGTACTGAAAGAAGTAGACAAATCATACTAACTAGGAATAGGTAGGTGATTACAAAATGATGACTAACATGGAATGTCAAAGCCTTGTGGCCCTTGTTTCTAAGCACACTGGGGTCTTTGTTTGTTTGTTTGTTTTAGGGACAGGGTTTCTCTGTGTCGCCCTAGCTGTCCTGGAACCTGCTCTGTATGTAGATCAGGCTGGTCTCAAACTCAGAGAAATCTGCCTGTTTCTGCCCTCTGAGCACTGGGAATAAAGACATGTGCTACCTCCAGTGCCCCGCGTAAGTCTGGTTTTTAGGTTGATTACTAAACTCAGACTAACACCAGTTTAAAAAAGAATATACAAAATATCCTAGTGCTTAAAAAGGTGTTTCTCTCATTTTGAATCTTCCCAACAAGCAAAAAGAAAGCCTACCGCATCATCCTGAAGAAGATTCTTAGGGCTAGGTAAAGTGGCTCACACTTGTAACCCCATCACTTGGTACAATGATGGTCAGCATGGGCTATATAGCAAGACCCTGTCTCAAAAATTAAAGTGAGTACCAGGCATACTCTCATGTACCTTTAATACCAGCACTACAGAAGCAGAGGCAAATGGATCTATCTCTATGAGTTCCAGGCCAGCTTGCTCTACAAAATGAGTTCCAGAACAACCAGAGCTGTTACACAGAGAAACCCTGTCTACCCCCCCAAAAAAAAAGTACATAGATGAGATAGATGAATGAATACACAAATAAAGCAAGTGAACAAACAAACAAAATTTTTTCTTTTGCTCACATAGTACAAAGCAGGCCTGGGATACCCATAGCTGTTTTGTGAGGAAAAACGAGGCCTAGAGTTTAGAGTTAAGTCACAGTACATGAATATTTTGTGATTTGGGCAACCCCCTGATTACCATTTTACCAGAATAGAGGTAAATAATTTTGTTGTGCAAATTAAGTGTGTGTGAATGAGCGAGCTTGCCCAGACGGTTAGGATCTTCCTGGGGTTGGAGTGATAGGAGGTATGTGCTGCCCAAAGTGACTACTGGGAACAGAGCTCAGGTTCTCTTTAAGAGCTGTATGTACTATTAATTTGTGAACAATTTTTGAAACTAAAAAGCATATACAAATGAACTTAACACAGCTCAACACCCCACTCCACTCACTGTAAAAAATTATGTCCTGGTCTTAATGATTCTGGGTGAAGAGCACTTAGGATCAATATGTAATATCTTTACAACTTTAAAACTTTTTCTGGGTTTTGTTTGTTTTCATTTTCTGAGACAAGGTTTCTCTATGTAACAAGCCTAACTATTCTGGAACTCCCTCTGTAGACCAGGCTGGCCTGGAACTCACAGAGATCCACCTGCCTCTGCCTCCCCCAGTGCTGGGCTGATACCACTGCCCAGCTGAAACTGTTCTTCAATGCCCTTTTCTCCACCCATTCCCCATCAATGTAATAGCATACTCACCTTTTCAAAATCTGCCAGTGATCTGTTTTTACTAGCTTGAGCCACACATTTCAATGCTTCTGTCTGAGAATTAAAAAAAAAAAAAAGAAAAGAAAATCATGAAAGTGATCTGTCCTCAAAGTTCGTAAGCACCTTCTGTTATAAAAACAATGACCTATCCCTACCACCACTTTTTTAAGGGGCCCTGGAAGAAAAGCTAGAAGTATTAAATATCACGGTATGCCAACTAGTTTCCCTTTGAAATGTGAAGTGACTTAAATAGAAGTTTCCCAAAAGGATAGACCCGGATAAGGATTCTCTAGAGAAACTAAGCTGAAAGAGAAAATAACACAAGAACTGAGATTTCTTTCTCCTTACTCCAAGATTTCTTATCTCCACATCTACCCAACTCTTTCTGCCCTCAAACCAATAATCCCTGGGATTTATCAAGGTTCACTCTGCTAGCTTTGACAATTGACTGAGTGAGGTCCACACTGGGGTTCAGGCACTAGTAGTTCACATATTGCACCTGAACATTAAAACATTACACCATGCCAAACTGAATGTATAGTGACCAAGAAAACTTCTAGCTTGGTTATAAAAAAAAAAGCACCTGCCAAACTCTCAAGTCTCCACTCATACCCATCTCTAGATCAGCTTGTCTTCTTGTGAAAGCTGTCACTGAAGCACAAAGTCCCAGAGGACACTACTGAGTGTCAGCCTACTTAAGTAAGGATATAAGTCTATGTGGAAGACTAAATGGTACAGACTGTCAGCAGCACAGTTTGTCTCCAGTATCTGCCCTACAGAATAAATGTCTTAACGAGGACATTGGAACTCAGAGCCACATAATCAAAGCTCAAAATCTATTCTCAGCTATCCTTTTCCTGGACTTGCAGATCCTCTCTCAACTCTACAAGTCCAGTTTGTTTGTTTTCTTTCGGGGGACAGAGGGTCTTAGTTTTGTTTTGTTCTGAGCCAGGTTCTTACTATGTAGCCCTGGCTGGCCTAGAACTAGCAGACATCTGTCTGCCTCTGCCTCCCTAATGCTGGGATGAAAGATGAGTGCCACCACAACTGGCTTCAATTCTAGTTCTTAAGAGAAGTCTCTATAATAAAAGCCAATATTCCCAAAGTAAGAACTACAACAGACTTGGAAACTTTTATCAAAGGAAAGACCAATTAGGACCACTTACAGAGAAAGCAGAAATCAGTTTTTCTTAACCGTATTCCATGGATTTAGGGAAATAGCTAATCTGTTTATTGTTTAGAGACAACTATATTTGAAATTCAGAATGACTGCTTTTATTTAACTATGACAGTCGAAGAACAAAAAGCAGAAAGGATAAACATCTGAAACACCATCCTTACAACTGTGTGCTCTAAAAAGTCATTCACATCTACTCAAATATAAAAAGGATGATCAACCAAAGACATCTTTTTAAACTATACTCACATTCACAGTATGAACACTTACAATCTAGTTCTTACCAAAGTAATCTGGCCTCCCTGCAAGTAAATTTCACCAGGCTTCTGAGAATCAAGATATGAGACACACCCTTTATTTATATTTGCAAGCCAGGCACACAACAGGAAGATACGATCAAAGATAAATTGTAACCTAACAGCAAAAGCTCCTCAAATTAACTATGTCTGTAACAAAGACCAACACTTAATTTCTAGGACAAGAATTTAATAGTAAAGAAAACTCAATGAATGAGCTTAAGGGAAGAAAACAAGGATTGCGGAAGGTAGGAGGAAGACCTGAGGAGCACCGGCCCCATCAAACATCATGAATTTGATCATAATCAGAAATGCAGTCTATTCCTTACCTGTCTCCCTGCATATCGAAGTGCAAGCTTTCCACTCACCAAAGCCTGGACATCTTCTGGGCTACAAAAATAAACAAACAACAAACAAATAAAAAGACATGCTTGGCCAACTGCTCCAGGACATTGCAATTCTAATCATAGTTAGATAAACTATTTACCAGAATTCTATTGTGAAGACTCACCCACATTGGAAAATCAACTAAACCCATGTCCCAACACTGCAGAAGTCAGGTTTTCTTTACTCTTGGCCAAATCTAGCAGTGAAAATTAAAAACCTCTCAAAATTAAAGAGTGTGGCTGAGCGTGGTAATACACACCTTATAGAGACTGTGGTAGGCAGATATCTGTGAGTTCAAGGCCAGTGTGATCTACACAGTGAGATCTAACGCTGGGGCTGGGATGCAGCTCAGTTGACAGTGTATTTGACTGGCATACATTAAACCCTAGGTTTATTTCCCAGCACTGGCAGCTCATGCCTCCAATTCCAACACTTTGGACAGTAGAAATGTGTCATCAACATCATCCTAATCTACATAAAAAGCTGAGACCAGGCTGGAGAAATGGTTCAGTTGTAAAGAGCACTTGTTGCTCTTGCAAAGACCTGGGTTCAATCCCCAACACCTACATGGATGTTCACAGCAATCTTTATCTCCAATTCCAGGAGATCTGATGCCTTCTTCTGGCCTTCTGGACACCAGGCATGAAAGTAATACACAGACATACATTCAGGAAAAACACATATCCAAAGAAACCCATGTACACATATAATAAAAACAAATTTCAAAGACTGGCATGGTGGCGCACACTTTTAGTCTCAGCATGTGAGTTCAAGACCAGCCTGGTCTACAAGAGCTAGTTCTAGGACAGCCTACAAAGCCACAGAGAAAACCTGTCTTGAAAAAAATATATTTTCAACAAAAGTTAAGGCTACTGGAAGTTGGTGACACACAACTGTCTCTGCACTTGGGAAGCAGAGACGGGCAGATCTTTATGTTTTCAAAAAAAATAATGCCAGCTTGGACCACATGAGATCCTGTGTCCCCTAATATATCCCCTCTAATAACAATAATAATAAATAAAAAATATACAATTAAGAACATTTTAAAATCACAAACCGAAGTTAGGGGCATAGTGTTTACCTAACATGCATGAGGCTCTAGGTTTAGTCCCTACCACCAACTAATTATCATGCCCCCCCCATAGGAGATGTTATTTTGTATATATGTTTCTCATACTTGTTAATAAAGCACCGTTGGGCCAATGAGATAGCAAGATAGGCGGGGCTAGGAGACAAGGAGGAAAGAGGAAGTAGGTGGGAGGAGTCTACATGTAGCCCGGAAAGAAGCAGGACGCCAGCCTCGGCTCCCCGATAAGACGACCACGTGGAAATACTTAGATAAGTAGAAATGGGTTAATAATTAAGACAGAGCTAGCCCATAAGCAATAATGATAACTGGCCAAAAGGATTGTATCAAATACAGAGTCTCTGAGTGTTATTTGGGGCTGGCGCGGCTGTGGGCCCACATGGCGGCAGGACCGGGAGGCCGGCGGGGAGACCTGCTGTAACACCCCCCTTTTTGGGGGGGGTTTAGAGACAGGGTTTCTCTGTAACTTTGGAGCCTGTCTTGGAACTTGCTCTATAGACCAGGCCAGCCTTGAACTCACAGAAACCCGCCTGCCTCTGCCTCCGGAGTGCTGGAATTAAAGGCATGCCTTTTAAAGTCCACTTTTTCAAATATTTACTGAGCTCAATGTCCTCCATTCTGGGTGGCCAGCTGACTAACACTGGCCTATCAGCTATTTCTGAGCTCTGTCCTGTGCTCAGTAGCTGGGAGAACAGAATATTTAAAAAGTGAGAAATTCTCCCAGAAAATTTAAGTAATTTCTAAAAGCTCTCTCCCGGAGTCCAAAAGACTAGCAAGCAAAACTGATGTGAAACCCTCTAACCATTCATTCCATGTCAACCAGTCCCTCAGCCTACAGAGATGCTTCTCTAAGTGTCCAAACTCCCTGCCCAAGCCATCTCTGCTATAGCATACTTAGCTAAAAGACTAGAATTCTTACATCCCAGAGTTAATGTACTTACGTGTTGAGCATGATTTTGCACAACAACATGTACTTCAAAGAAGTGATGGCCTTGGGGCTATCAATAGAGTCGTAGCCTTCAAATGCCTCATAAAAGTATGAGTAAGCAGTTTTCCAGTCCTTCTCCTCTGCTGCATGAATAATACCTGCACAGTGAAAAGAAAGAAGGGAAAAAAAAGAACATATAAGAGAGCAGAATCATAAGACAGCTGTAAAAAGCTTTAGAAACTAATCCCAACAGCATCAAGTTACTAATGAGCTCAAGTGAAAACAAAGGAATTGCCCCAAGTCACAGCCAACGCATAAGAGCTGACTGACATTAGAGCCCCAGGCCTCTGGCCTCTGATCAGTACCACCTGTTTAAGTCCCAAAGGAGTAAGAAACCCAATTCAAAAGGAACCCTAAAAAGCACACAGTGTATTATCTTTCCCATGCTTTTACCACCCATTCCTACCACCATTGAAACAAATGTTTAGCCTCCATGGTATCACTTGTACAGACAAGTGAACTGACCCACACAGGCCCAGACCACATGAATAACCTCAATTAGTAATATCAACTCTGGGCTGGAATATAATACAAAGTTCTGCACTGAAGCCCCAGCATCAAATAAACTGGACATAGTGTCACACATCTGTAATCCTAGCACTTGGAAGTGGAAACAGAAAGATCACAAGTTCAAGGTCATCTTCAGCTACAAACCAATTTTAAAGCCATCTTGGGTTTTATGAGATTGTATCTCAAAAGCAAGGCAACAAAATAAAAAATAAGAATCATGCCAAGCAATAGTGGCACGTGTCTTTAATGCCAGCACTCATGAGGCAGAGGATCTTGGGAGTCTGAGGCCAGCCTGCTGTGCTGAGCAAATTCCAGGACAGCCAGGACTACATAGAGAAACCCTGTCTCAACAGAGTAAGGATCTTTAATGTAGTTTTTTTCTATGCACAATTTTGATTTTCTTTTCTTTTTTTTTTTTTGCTTAATTTTTTGAGACAGGGTATGGCTATCTTGGGGCTCACTATGTAGATCAGGCTGGCTTCCTCTACCTCCAAATGCTGGGACTAAAGGTGTGTGTTACCATACCTGGCTAAATTTAGAATTTTCACACTGAAGCAGCTTTCCTGATTAATAATATTTCCCAACATGTTACTGCTTTCATTTCAAATACACCTCATTTTTAGATGTGCTTTTGCCTATATGATCAGTGTATAAATCTCATATAATAGCAATTCCATAAACAGATGCATATGGCTAACCAATATTACTTTAGGCTATTATCAAAAATTCACCTCACTAATCCCAATTTGGTTGCTCCTGGTGAGCTTAATGTTGGCTAAAATGACTACATTCACCCTATGCTCTGACCTGGAATGACATGGAAATTAAATTAGTACCTCACAGACTAAGAAGCACTTCTCTCTGACATTAGCCTAACTCCTCTTTATGACAAGAAAGACCTCAGCCCCCCACCTACCATAGTGCTTACCTACACTGTTCATATCAAGATATATTAAGTACTTAGCAGATGAGAGTAAAGGATAAAGTTGCTAAATGAAGTGCTACCATTAAGTGACTAAAATATAAATTAACCAAAACCCCTAAGGTATGTCTCTAACAGCCAGGTTGCCTAGACAAGAACCAATAACTATGTTCTTAATTATTTTAGGCAGTTCATAGGAAGAAGGTGTTTAAAAAGGCTGCCTTCTAATTTGTTTCTTAAATCAGCCAATTTGTTTTCCAGCCTCAGCCACACACCCCCGTGCCTTTCACCCATAAGATAAGGTGAGCACTAAAGCAGTGTATCCTATCTATGTGCTGTTGTGCCTCTTACCTGACTGCATGTCCAAGGTGGCCTGCAATTTAGGAGGGCAGTAGATGGCATTGGCTGTGGTTCGAGCAGAGGTTAAGGCAGCTCGGGCTTTCGGCAGATTACTCAATGCATGGTATGTTTTGCTTTCTAAAAGTTGTACTTCCACCAAAAGGGCCTTATCATCCATCTTTTTCAACTCCCGCAGCAGCTGAGAACCTGGAAAAGGAGAACATATGCATATGTTTGTTAGCCTTATTACCACCATCACTCTTTTTGGAGGCGGTGGACATTGAGACAGGATTTCTTTGTATAGCCCTGGCTGGCCTGGAACTCCATTTGTAGTCTACACTGGCCTCAAGCTCAGAGATCTGCCTACCTCTCACCCCCAAGTGCTGGAATTAAAGGCATGTGCCACCACCACTTGGCATTCCTCCTTGTTTTTAGATAGGGACTCACTATACAGCTGTAGATGGCCTTGAATTCACTATGAAGACCAGTTGGCTTTAAGGTGTGAGCTACCACACTAGCCTCTTTTTCTCCTGAGAGAAAAGTTTGGGGCTGGAGCAATGGTTCAGAGTCTAAAACAATGGTTGCTCTGGCAAACAATCTGGTTCAATTATCAGGACCTACATGGTGGTTGACAACCATCTGTAGCTCCAGTTTCAGGGTATTCACAGCCATCCTTTGGACTCTTTGAGCACCAGGCACATATGGTACATATACATACATGCAAACAAACACTCATACATATATAATTTTCTTATATATAAAAAAGAAAGGTTTGTCCTAAATTTGCTATTGTGTGTCTCTGTGAATGTATATACACTTTTATGTACAGGTAGCTCTCTGTGTACAGAGATCAAAAGAGGACATCAGGTGCCCTCCTCTATCATTCTCTGCATATTTCTTTGAGGCAAGGTCTCTTTCTGAACCTGGGGCTCCCATTTTCTCACCTAAGCTAAAAGGCCCCCATGGTCCTACTGCAACCACATGCCTTGGAGCTGGCATTTTTGTCTAGATTCCCTTGTAAGCTTTAATCTTAACATCATAATACCATAAAATCCCACTCTCCACTCATAATGGCAATAATAAAGAAACCCTCAGAAACCTGTACAGGTTACCTTTACAGACCATTAAAGATTTAAATTTTCCTCTAATGTGCTTTCAAAAGAAAACTACATCTCTCTGAAGCTTTTATTCTAAACACAACACTGGAGCTAAGAGTCCTATACACTCACACCTAAGATTTACAGTAAGAACTCCCCCATCCAGCAATCAGAGGACTGTAACAGTGTAAGAAACACTAGAAGCAGACATGTGGAAGGCACAGCTGTAATCTCAGAACTTGGAGAGCTATGACAAAATGACAAGTTTAAGGCCTGATTGGGCTACATGGTGAGAAACTGCCTCAACCAGCTAAAACAGAAAGAAATCAGGGTACAAGGGCTGAGGAAGGAAGGAGTTTTATATATGCCAATATTCTCCACATATACCTTATTTCTCCACCTCAGAAGAGACTAACAGATCATTTATTATACCATGTATAAAAATTAACTTCATATGGATAAAAGGCCTAAATACAAGAACTAAAACTAGAACGCTGGTGATAGTGCACACCTTAGTCCCAGCACTCATGAGGCAGAGGCAGGCGGAGGATCTCTGTGAATTGAAGACTGTCCTGGATCTACAAAGTGAGTTCCAGGACAGCTAGAGCTGTTAACACAGAGAGAGAAACCCTGTCTCGAAAACCAACAAAACAACAACAAAAACCTAAAACGATGATGCATACCTGTAACTGTAACACTTAGAAGGCTAAAAAAGGAATATGAGCATGAGGCAGACTGGGCTATATAATTAATTCCAGACCAACACTGGCTATATAATGAGATCTTATCTCAAAAACAAAAACAAAACAAAAATGAACTGGAAAACAGTGCCAGGTTGTGCACACCTTTAATCCCAGCACTTGGAAAGCAGAAGCAGGAAGATCTCTCAGTTTCAGACCAGCCAAGACTACACAATGTAACCTTGTCTCAAAAAGAAAGACAACTAAAGAGTTTATATAACTTTACACCAATGAGATAAACAAAAGAAAATAAAACAAAAAATAGGACATCATAATTTAAGTATACTTTATTTACTGTGTGCACATGTGCAGGCCCAAGTCCAGTCACATCACAGCAAACATATGGGAGTCAGAAGATAACTAACTCCTGGTTCTCAGTTCTCACCTGCCACCTCATGATCCTCAGGCCTGCAAGCAAGCACCTCTACCAGTCGAGCCATTTACTGACACAAAGCTTACTTTACAATAAGGACACCATCAATAAAATGAGAAAACTCAACAGGTATGTAGACTCACTCCTATAATCACAGGACTTGGTAAGTAGAAACAGGAAATTCCCAAAACAAGTTATCTAGCTAGACTGACTAAATCCAAAAGCTTTGGGTTCAGGTGAGAGACCCTCCCTCAGTATATAAGGTGGAAAGCAATCAAGGAAGATACCAACATCAAACTCTGCATCCCCTGCATCACTAAAGTACATGTGTTCACACACACACACACACACAAATGAATACACACACATGTGAACACACATACACACCACATACACTTTATGACCAGTCTATACTACAAAATGAGAACATCTGAAAAAGTGAAGAAACAACTCACAAAAATGGGGGGAAATATTTGCAAAGTACCAATCCTAACTGATGAAACTAAGTATTTACGAATTACCAATGGATGGAAATAAAAAAATAAAAACAAGGCCAGCAAGATGATTCAACTGGTAGCTAAGCATGCTGGTAAGTACCCAGCACTTGGGAGGCAGAAACGAGGGGAATCCCTCAGTTTGAGACCAGCCTGGTCTATAGAGCAAGTTCCAGAACAGCCAAAGCTACACAGAGAAACCCTGTCCCAAAAAACAAGCAAAGGGAGCTGGAGAGATGGCTGAGCATTTAAAAGCACTAACTGCTCTTCTTAGAGGACCTGGGTTCAATTCCCAGGACCCACAAGTTAGCTAACAACTGTCTGTAACTACAACACCTGACACCCTCGCACTTACATACATGCAGGCAAAACACCAAGGCACATAAAATTAAAAAAAAGGAAAGAAAAAAAGATAGATCAATGGTAAAGACACTTGCCTGCTAATCTGCCTATCTGAGTTCAATCCCCAGACACCAAATAGCAGAAAAGAACTGATTTTCATGGACTTCTGACCTCCACAGGGGCCACACACGTATTAACACAGAAAGATAAATAAACCAATAAATAAATGTGAAAAATTATGATAAAACAAAATAAGGAGTTGGGCAATGGTGGCACATGCCTTTAATCTCAGCACTTGGGAGGCAAAAGCAGGTGGATCTCTGTGAGTTCAAGGCCAGCCTGATCTACAGAGCCAGTTCCAGGACAGCCAAGGCTATTATTACACAGAGAAACCCTGTCTCAAAAAACCAAAACCAAACCAAAACAAAAAAGGAGCATGCCTTGCTCTCCCAGAGGACCCAAATTAAGATCCCAGCACCCACATCAGGCAGCTTACAACTACTTCTAACTCCAGCTACAGGGATCCAACTCTTCTGATCTCCGCAGGTATGTGCAAGTGTAGAAATAGAAATGTTCACATAGACATATACACTTAAATATTAATAAATATTAAAAAATAAAATATAAGTTGGGCATGGTGGCACATGCCTATAATCCAGCACTTGGGAGACAGAGTCAGCCTAGTCTATAAAGTTCCAAGACAGCCAGGGACACAGAGACGTCCTGTCTTAAAAAAACAATAATAATAATAATAACAATAATAATAATAATAGTAGTAGTAGTAGTAGTAGTAGTAGTAGTAGTAGTAGTAGTAGGTATAGGTATAGTAATTACAAAAAATTAAATTTAAATTAATTTCAGCTGCTCTGTCAATGAAATGGCTTTTATTGCTCTAAATTTAAGCTTAAAACTTGTCTGTTCTATAAAATTATGACTAACCCCAGCTGGCTTCCCTGGACTTTATCCCCAGTTTTTCAGAACTTTGAAACAGAACTTTACTGTGACAAACTTTATGAATGTAAACTACCTGAAATGCCTCTTAGACACAAGTAAAATATGATTATTAACAATCAGTAAGAATAACCAAGTTTGGAATGCACTTATTTAGCTAGATTACATATTTAACTAATTTATATTAGATGTCTTACTAATTTCTACCAGTTTACTTACCCAAATGTAATGCTTCCTGGTACCTCTTAGTATCAAAATACAAAGACACCAGCCTTGCCTAGAAAAAAGAAAAGGTGAGGAAAAGCCCAGAAAGAAATCAAAGAATGACAGTAACAGAACTGTTACTGTTGATTATACATGTTATGATGGTAACATAACAAGTGAACTACACCCCAGTACTTACTATTTTTTACTATGGCCAAATGACTGTTAACTATACCATACTATTGCTTATTTTCTATACTTAAACAGCAAAAGTGCCTCAAAACTTCAAGAAGAAATAAAAATAATTTAAAAGAAAAATTTAGCCAGATATGGTACATGCCTGTGATCCCAGCACTCAGGAAGCAGAGGCAGGTGGATCTCTGAGTTCAAGGCCAGTCTGGTCCAGGACAGCCAGGGTAACACAGAGAAACCGTGTCTCAAAGGAAAGAAAGAAAAATGATGCAGATCCAGGGATGGTGGCTAACACCTATATAATCCCAGAATTTAAGAGACTGAGACAAGAAGATTGCCAAAGGTTTGAAGCCATCCTTGTGCTATAGAGTAAGATAATTTTGCTTAAAATAAATAAATAAATAAATACTTCTACCAGGGACATCAAGAATCTTCAGGTGACAGAGCTGCTCAAGATGCTTTGGGGGGAGGGGGGAGTTCTTATACTTACAGCTTCTCTAAGGCTACAGATCCAAAGTCAATGGGGCACCTACCTCCAATGCTTGGCGTAAGAAAGTTCTTTTCTCTGACTTGGCCCATTCGATGCACTCTAAACATAACTCGACCTGCAAGAACACACACAATAAATGAAACATAATGCCCCCACCTCCTTCCAACTAACCACACAATGGAAGCAGAAAGGCTTTAATTCCCTCCTTGCAGATTGCCCATTTTTCTCTATTCATCACCCATAGTATGCTTGCCCACCATACTTCAACATTTTTCTAAGATTGTTTTGTTTATGTTTATGTATGAGTGTGCTCTATCTGCATGTATATCTTTATGCCAGAAGAGGGCATCAGACCACCATCAGAGATGGTTGTGAGCCACCATACAGGGCCTCTAGAAGAGCAAGCAACCAGTGCTCTCAACCACTGAGCCATCTCTCCAGGCCCACATTTTTTTTTTTTTTTTAGGAACTGGTCGGTAGTATGCTTGTCCACCATATCTCAACATTTAATGGTTACATTGTAATGAAGAACCAATTTGGCTTTCAAAAATTACATTTTTTGGCCCAGCATGGTGGTGCACACCTTTAGTCCCAACACTTGGGAGGAAGAGGTAAGCAGATCCCTACAAGTTCCAGGCTGGCCAGCTTAGACTACATAGTGAGTTTCATGATGGCCAGGGATATGTAGAAAGACCCTGTTTCAAAAATAAAGAAGTGTTCTTTGGAAAAAGCTTTCTCATCTACCTTCCTAGTAGATACTCAGAATTCCTCAATACATTGCCCTGAAACATCTTTTTTTTTTTTTTTTTTTTTTTTTTTTGACATCATAGATTAAAGTACAAATCCCTCCCTGAATAGTTAAAAAGAGTAAGGTAAAATACTGCTACTATCTATTAAAAACAGGTGAAATTCCAAGCACAAAAAAGCTTTGTTCCAGCTGGGCCGTGGTAGGTGCACACCTTTAATCTCAGCACTCAGAAAGAAGAGACAGATGAATCTCTGAGTTAGAGGCCAGCCTGGTCTACAGAGTTCCAGGAAAACCAGAGCTGCTACCCAGAGAAACAATCTGAAAAAAAAAAAAAAAAAAAAACAACAAAGAAGGTCTTGTTCCTGACACCTAGCTGTAAAGCTCAAAATATCTAGCTTGCTTTCTCATTAAGCACAACTAGCCAATTTATTATCACCCATACAGGAAAAGCAGACAGTGTAAAAGGGAAGAATACAGAATTGGCCTAAAACATTTAAAAGAGCTCTGAATCCCTAGTTCAGTCTGACACCCAAACAGTAATAAGATGTACAAAGTAACAAAATGTAGCATTCTATCTGCGACAGTCCATGACTTAGGGTTCCCACAAGTCCTATAGCTCTGACAGAATACACATGAGGGACTGCGGGTTCTCTGTCACTTCCAATAGTAAGGGGGTTTTTGTTGTTGTTTTGCTTGTTTTTTTTTTCTATATTTAATTAAGGTCGCTAATCAGAACATAAGGCCATTAAATGAGAAACGGAACTTTCTGAAGAACTGCTAATTCAATGTGTTCTTATGGTAATTCAAAGTTCTCTTGAGAGATGCTGTAAGGAAAGAAAACTAGAGGAAATAATCTAACATGACAGGACTGACAAGATCATTAAGTAAACAAAAATAACATTAAGACAATTCACAGCTGGGCAGTGGTGGCACACGACTTTAATCCCAGCACTCGGGAGGCAGAGGCAGGCAGTTCAAGATCAACCTGGTCTACAAGAGCTAGTTCCAGGACAGCCTCCAAAACCAGAGAAACCCTGCCTCGAAAAACCAAAAAAAACAAAAAAAAAAAAACAAAAAAACAAAAAAAAAAAAACCAATTCACTAGGATAAAATCAATGAAACCATCTTAACTCCTCACTGAAGACCTCTAGTGGCTATCTAATTCGAATGCTAAACACAACTGACTTCAAACAATGATTAACACCAAACAAAAACTAAACTAAAAACAAGCTAAATCACAACCTTAAGAGTTCTGTGTTGTGAAAAGCCAAACTCAAGATATATTCATGATATGGATAAACTGAATATATATGTATATACACATGTGTATGTATATGGTAGATATGAATAATATATATGGTGTGCTATATATACTATAATGTGTGTGTGTGTATATGTATGTATGTAGCTATATATACAGTATATATACAATATATATAGTTTTGAGATAGGGTTTCTCTGTAGTCCTGGCTTTCTTGGAACTCACTCAGTAGACCAGGCAAACTGAAAATATTTTCGTATGTATGTATGTATGTATGTATGTATGTATGTATGTATGTATATGTATATGTGTGTGCATATGTATCTATTTTGTTTGTTTTGTTTCTCTGTAGCTTTAGAGGCTGTCCTCAAACTCACAGACATCCGCCTGCCTCTGCATCCTGAGTGCTGGGACTAAAGGCATGCGCCACCACTGCCCAGCCTTTTCTCGAATACATTTAACAAGGAAAATATAATAGTCTTAAGTCATATATGACTTGTGAAGCTAAGAAATGTCCATCAGTTTTATCTCAAATGCTTTTTTCAAATTCATAAAATGCTGAGAAATTGGTACACTCCTCTATACTATGTAGTACTTCAATAAATATCCAAGGGACTAGAGAGATGGCTCAGTGGTTGAGAGCACTGGCTGCTCTTCCAGAGGACCCAGGTTCAATTCCCAGCACCCACAAGACAGCTCACAACCAGCTGACTCAAGTTCCAGGGGGATCCAATACCGAAACATAGACAGACAGACATAAAGGCAAAACACTAATGCACATAAAAATAAACAAACAGACCAAAAAAAAAAAAAAACCCCTCCAAAATACTGTTAAGTAAGATACAGTCAAATCTTTAGCATCTCACACCCACCTTTGTTTCCCTGATAACAAAGATGTTAACTAATTTTCACAAGGTCATGTATCAGCTGCTAGAACCAGAACTTTCTCTACCTCCTGAGTTCTTTCTGCCTTAAGCACTACAAACATTCTCCCAGAACAAGAATGTTTCTTTGCCTTTACAAATGAATTTGAAATCTACTTTTCAATTACAGAGTATATGATTTGCTTTATCTAAGATGATAATTATGAAACCAGTGCCAGTCCCAGGCAAAAATTTAAAGGTTATAGAACTTGCTACACAGAGCTAGTTATTTTGTCTTAGTGTTTCCTTCTACCATATAGGCACCAAGGATCAAACTCGGTTGCTAAGGCTCAGCAGCAATCATCTTTACCTGAGAAGCCATCCGCCACAATACTAAAACAGAGAACCATCTATACCTTCCTTCTCTATCTTTCCAGATCACCCAGAAAAATTTTAAAGAAGAATAAACACCACATCAATTTCCCCACAACAAAAACTTTTCAGTCACCTAGACAAAAGAAGTGAGATATACTCATATATCCATTAAATAAATTCCTATTTATTTATTCCTGGAGAGATGGATCAGCACTGTCTATTCTATTAGAGGACCCAGGTTCAATGTCCAGTACCCATATGAGAACTCACAACTGTCTAACTTCAGTCCCCAGGAACCTGACCTCTCCTGGTCTCTGAGGACACTCCAGATTTACATATAAAACATCCATACATATAAAGTCAATGAATTTAAAAAAAACAAAAAAACAAAAAAACTCTGATCTTAATGCAATAAAGTATTTTCTGGAAGTTGGAGAGATGGCTCAGCAGCTGAGAGCACTGTCTGCTCTTCCAGAGGTCCTGAGTTCAATCCCCAGCAACTACATGGTGGCTCACAGCCATCTGTAAGAGATCCAGTGCCTTCTTCTGGCCTGCAGACAGAACGCTACATACATAATAAATAAATCTTAAAAAAAAAAAAAAAAGTAGTTGGGCAGTACTTGCACATGTCTTTACTCCCAGCACTCAGGAGGCAGGTGGCTCTCTATGAGTTCTAGGCTAGCCTACAGAGACAGTTCTAGAACAACCAAGCCAGGACTACACAGGGAAACCCTATCTCAAAAGACACGGGGAACACTTGTAATTCTAGCAGTTGAAAGGCAGGAGGATCTCTATGGATGCGAGGTCAGGCTGGTAAACATAGCAAGTTCCAGAACAGCCAGGACTACATAGTAAGACATCGTTATAAAAGGATAAATTAATTATTTAACTAATTAATGTTCTAAAACAACAACTTGCCCGAGAACTTCCTTTTACTCCAGGAAAAGGAAGAAGGGCATTAGTTGGAGAAAAGGGAACAACTGCAATGTACACACACACACACACACACACACACACACACACACACACACACACACGTTAAAAGACAGCCTACCCAGACATGAAACCATGTAACAAAAGCCAGTAAGTCCCACTGGTCAATTAAAGCAGAGCACCAAATTATGAGCTGAGGATACTTCCACAAAGGACTAAGGATTTAAGGCATGATGGCACCCCAGAGGCAGAGGCAGGCAGATAGATCTCTCTGAATCCCAGGTCAATCTGGTAGTTTGCATAGCGAGTTCCAGGCCAACTAAGGCTACATAAGTGAGATAGTCTCAAAAAAAAGAAGAGTGAACACTAAACAGGTACAGTTCTACCAGTCAACTCTGTTAGAGGGAAGAACAAATCTAAAGACTTCAGTGAGCAAAGAAACAACCTAAATATTTTTTAATCTGTCAGCCTGTTCTATTTCAGGAGTTCTACTTCAGACAAAAGATGAATTCATAAATAAAAAATACAGTTTAGAAAACAAATTAGGGCTTAGTAAGATCAACATTTCTAAAAAGTATGTTTTCTTTAATTCACCAAAATAACTATAATACTTTGATTCAAAGGCATTTATCTAAGAATTATCTATTTTTGACCTATCATAAACCAGAAACAAGTAAATTTGAAGACTGCTCTACAAATGAAGCTTATACCTTGGCTTCAATGAATCATCAAAGTGGGGATAGAAAGATGTCTTAGTAATTATGAGCACTTATTGTTCTTTGCAGAGGACCTGAGCTCAGTTCCCAACACTCTTATGGTGGTTTATGACCATCCATAACACTAGTCCCAGGGTAGCTAATGCCCTCTTCTAGCCCTCCAAGGGCGCCAGACACACACATGTACACATACACACATGCAGACAAAAACTGATACACATAAAATAAACCTAAAAAATAAAAAAGCATCATCAAAACAAGAAACCAGAATTAATAAAATATAATTCCAAAGTGAGATCCACATGTCCTGGATTTCTGAAATCCCTCACTCCAACCAATATACTATTGTAGACTTCTGTTTTCACTTGCATATCCATCTAAGATACAGCAGACAATTAGACATACAAACAACTGGCAACTCCAGCCCCTAACTTTATAGATTATCATACATATTATATACTTTCTGCCTTCCCTTTTAAAATACAAGCCTCATGAGAGCATTAATGTGTTTTTCCAACTGCATCCTTACTGGCTACAGTACTACTATAAACACTCAACAAACACTAGTTCCAGAAATGATCTATTTTGAACAGCTCAAAGTCCAGTTTAAACTTCTAAGTAACATGTATAGAAACATCAGTCACTTCCCAACACATGAAACACAACAGATGGATGTTCACCCACTAATATAGGCACAAAGGCCATACAAAACATGACAAGAAAGGATGCCACAAGGTTTAATTGATGCTCATAAGAAATTTTGTGACACAGATGAAAGGTACCACAGACACAGAAAACATTACAAAAGTGTGGCAATACAATACCTCAAAGACAAGAATCAGTTTGTGACCCTGATGTAATGAGGATTCCAGGGACCACTGACAATCTCCACTTACAAAGCAAAGCATGGAACAGACTCAAAGTATCAAATGCCCTGTAACAAAGAGAAACTGACATGATAAGTCCTGAGTGTCCTCCCAGCTGTCCCTTCCACACAGTGAAGTAGGCATCTTTCACTGAAACACTTTTTCCATTTTATCTACTTCCTGTCATTAGTTATCACTTACCTCCTGCCCTGTAGCTGCTTCCATATCAAGAAATAGATCAAGAAGGGATCGCACCAGACGAGCTGCTTTAGCCTTACTGATGGAATTCAAGAAAGGTCGTACATACTTCAGAAGTCCTCCAAGCTCTGTGTGGGCAGCAATTCAGAAAATAAAATGTTAATATTAGAACCAAAACGATAATTTAAAAAAAAAAACAAGCCTTAAGGGGTAAAGGTGCTTGCTGTCAAGTCTGACAACCCACGTTAGACCCCTGGAACCAAATAGTGTAGAGGCCCAACTCCTGCAAGTCTTTTTTTTTTTTTAAGTTCCACACAAGCACATGACATGCATGTACCCCCAACATATACACAAATAAATTCTTCAATAAATAAATGTTTGAAAAAAAATCTTAAAAAAACAAAAACAAGCTGGGTGTTGGTGGTGCACGCCTTTAGTCCCAGCACTCAGGAGGCAGAGGCAGGTGGATCTCTGTGAGTTAGAGGCCAGCCTGGTCTACAGAGCTCATTTCAAGACAGCCTTCAAAGCTACAGAGTAATCCTGTCTGGGAAAACAAACAAACAAACAAACAAACAAACAAACAAACAAAACTGAGCCACTGTAATAAAAACCATGTGGTTCTAGTCTAATGCAACCATTAGAAGTTTTGAGAAGCTCCAACAAAGTCAAGTGTGGTAGATCACATCTATAATCCTAGCACTTAGGAGGTTGAGGAAGAAGAATTACCTTGACTCTGAGGTCAGCCTCATAATGAGTTCTAAGTCATCTTGGGCTACATTACCTTTAAAAAAAAATTTTTTTTTTTAAGCCGGATGTTGATGGTGCACGCCTTTAGTCCCAGCACTCGGGAAGCAGAGGCAGGTGGATCTCTGTGAGTTCAAGGCCAGCCTGATCTACAGCACTAGTTCCAGAACAGTCTCCAAAGCAATACAGAGAAACCCTTTCTCAAACACCCTCCCCCCTAAAAAAATTTTTTTTAGCCAGGTCCAAGACTTTAATCCCAGCACTTAGCAGACAGAGGCAGACAGATCTCTAAGAGTTCCAGGACAGCCAGCACTACACAGAGATACTAAGTCTTGAATCCCTAACCCACACACACACCCCAAAACAAACAAACAAAACAAAAAGAAAGCAAAACTTTTAAATTCAGGTAACAGAATACCAACAATATTGTTACACGCTAAAGTTGTATTCCATTCCCATTTATTCACTGGATTACTCATGGGGAAACTCCCATCTATGCCTCATTGATCCATTTTAATGAAAAATACACAGCAAAGTACTTCTCACAGAACAGTTACAGAACATGAAATATGCTGTGCACCTGCCCACTGTGGACAAAATCACCTGCTCAGAACCAGCAAATATCAAGTCATAAAGATAATGTTTTTAACCTCCAAAGCCATGCCCTGGCAACTTCCTTAAGACAGAGGTTTCCAAATCCAGGTCTCTCTCCTCTCTTAAAGTTTCCCTGTGTAGCATTTCAGCATTAACACTTCCTTGGCACAGTGAAGTCAGGATGTCTTGTCCTTAAAAAGTTTTATTATAGCTGGGTAGTGGTGGCACATGCCTACACTCCCAGTACTCAAGAGGCAGAGGCAGCTGGATCTCTGTAGAGCTAGTTCCAGGATAGCTAAAGCTACACAGAGAAACCCTCTCTGGAAAAAAAACAAAACAAACAAAAAGTTTCATTATACACTTTAAAAATTCCTCATTAATTTCCAAAATCTAAATCTTAAGTAATGACTTAAAAAGGCTCCCCTTCATAAAGCTTTCTTCTCCCTTTTAGAAGAGGGGAGGTCAGGAAATCTAAGGGAATGACTTTAGTAGCAGTAGAGGAGTGCTTGTTAAACCTTAAAAATTAGAAAATGCTTTTTTAAAAGGTTTGTTTGTTTGGTTGGTTTGGTTTTTACAAGACAGGGTTTCTCTGTGTAACAGCTCTATATAGACTATGCTGGCCTTGAACTCACAGAGATCTGCCTGCTTCTAACTCCCTAGTGGTGGGATTAAAGGTGTGTACAACCACTCCCATCCTAAAGATTATCTTTATTGTTTTTAATTATTCTTATGAGTACCTGCACATAAAAACAAATGTTCTTAGAGGTCAAAGATCAGAGGACTCAAGATGCCCCTAGAGTTAAGAGTTACAAGCGGTTGTAAGGCACCCAATATGGGTGTTGGGAATCAAACTTGGGTCTTTCTTGAAAGAATAAGTGTTCTTTATTGAGCCCTCTCTCCAACTTCTAGACAATGTTTTAACTAAACAAGTATTTTGGGAATGTAGGTTGACGCTACCTTAGTGCCAGTGTCTCTTTAATACTAATTGAAGACTCAGCCTCCTGAGAGTTCTAATTCAGGGCAGGCAAACTTTGCCCTCCTGAGAAGTCAAAGTCAGCGTCCTTGAAATCCTCATCTGCCTGAATTCAGAGGGTGCACAGAAGTATGTGAGGTGCTAAGGGAAAGCTACCCAGAATGAGAAAGCTCACCTTTCACTCCCCAGGACTGACTTCTGACTTCCAGTGTTTGAAACTTCTTTCCATTCCGCTCTCAATTATCTATGTGCATACACTCACTACATGCCTGCTTCCAAGCTGTCTTCATGCCAGAAACCCATCTGAGATGTCTCTCTAATGTACATCAATTCTATGTGGCTTTTGAAGACCCAGCTAAGGGACTACTGGGTCTTCCACACTAACTCTAGTTGACACTGGTTTTTTTTTTTTCCTCTCATCAAATTCCTTCTTGTGCCCTTTCTCTCTGCTTCCTGTCCACTATTGAGCTGAACAGCTCTGTTCCACCTTGTACCCTCCCACTACAGTAAATGAAAGTTCTGGAACCACTGGCAAAATAAATCCTTCTTGCCCCAAGAAAAAAAATCCTAGCCTGGTATAGTGTGCTATAATCCCAGCACTCAGAAGGCTAGGGCAGCAGGATCACAATGAGTGAGTTCAAAGGCTACACAGGAACTTTGACATAGCCTGGACTACAGTAGGTGCCCTGTCTCAAAAGAACAAAACAGACATGAAATCCTGCCTCAAAAAAACAAAAACAAAACACACACACACACACACACACACACACACACACACACACACACACACACACACCACAATTTTTTTGGAGGTAAGGGGAATTCAAAACAGGGTTTCTCTGGTGTAATAATCCTGGATGTTGGCTGTCCTGGAACTTACTTTATAGACCAGGCTGGCCTCGAATTCAGAGAGCCACCCAACCTCTGCCTCCGAGTACTTGGATTAGAGACATGCACAACCACTGGCCAGCTTTTTTACATTTATATAAATTTTAATTATTCTATACAAGCATGGCTTGTATATGTGCATGTAGGGGTGGGGTTGGGGGGGCACCTGGCTGGCAAGTATTCCACTACTGAGACATATACATCCCTAATTCGCAATAGCTTATCAGAAGTAGTCAGATACAATATCCTTGCTTCCATATTTTAGTGATTAATATATTCAGAAAGCAGCCTTTTCTTTTTTTTTTGGGGGGGGGGTGGGCAGGGTTCAAGACAGGGTTTCTCTGTGTAACAGCCCTGGGTGTAGACCAGGCTGGCCTCGAACTCACAGAGATCCGCCTGCCTGGTATGTGCCACCGCCGCCACCACTACCTAGAAGTTTGGAATATCTTTATCTTTCACATTACCTTTCTGAAAGGTGGAAAAATATTTGCCTACTCTCAAGTGTTCAAATACTTCGCTCTCATGATTTCTCTGAGTAAGTGGTTCCACACTTATATCTGCTAGTACTCCTTTAATGCCAAAAGACAGAAATTGTCAGAGCCGAGAGAAAGGAACTTATAAAGACCATGTGTTCTCTCCTCTCACCTACCTTGTCTTTAATTCTCTTTCTGATGTTATTTCTATCTTTTCTGTTTGAAAATCATTTTCCTTCCTAGAAAAGGCAGAAGTGAGACATGAGCTAAGGTGTCTGCCTTTATCTCTAGCATCTGCTAGCATTATTTTCTCTAAGTAATGCTATTCTTAACAGAGGATCTGAACTATCTTTTTTAATCTCATTTTCTATTTTAGTCTATTACTACTGGGTGTTCATTCTTATACATACTCAGTTTCTTTCCATGTCTGTATATTGCTTTAATTTCATAAAAATCATACTCCCAATTTCATTGGAATTAGCTGCAATTTATGATCAGAATCTCCTTCTTAGAATCTAATAGACTCAGCAAAATTTTTTTTATCGAGTTTTTCCATAGACCCTGAGCTTAGGCATCTTGCTTGCTAATGCTCAGAACTACTTTCAATCATTACAATACATTAGATCTTATCTTATTCATTGACCTCCAAGTACTATTTTCCACCAGGAATCCTATCTTAAACATTTTAGGAAGGGTACTTAGCATAGTGCCAAATAACTATCAAATGCACAATAAACTGAAGATTAAGAGAAAAGACATATTTTCAAAGCTAAAAGTCAACAGACGTCTATCAAATAATTGCAAAGGTAGGTAAATTAGTACAACAGGCTCCAAGACCACCTCAAGAATTCTGTTCTATGACTACTGACCCATAAGGATCAAGCTGACTTAAAAAACAGTAAGCAGACTAGAAGGGTTTTTAAAAGCTATTATATTTCACCTATTAAATCCCAGCAAGTAGCCAGGTGTGGTGTTGCACACCTTTAGTCCAAGTACGTGGGAGGCAGGAACAGATAGATATCTGAGTCTACCAGCAGCATCTACAGAGTAAATATGAGGAAAAACAAGTGCTACATAGAGAGACCCTGTTCGTCCTCTCCCACTCCACCCCCCTTCAAAAAAAAAAAAAAATTCAACAAGTGAAGCAGTATATTCCCTAACTAATCATCTTAGAGAGGGCAAGAATGAAGAAGAAAAGCTTGAAATGGGATTTCAGTAATCTCATTAGAGAAGAATTACTAAAACACAGTATATACTAGTCACAAGGTTGTTTTTGTTTTGTTTGTTTGTTTGTTTTGAAACAGGATCTCACTATACAGTCCTGATTGTCCTAGAACTCACTATGTACACCAGGCTGGTCCCAAACTAATAGAAATCAGCCTGCCTCTGCCTCCCAAATGCTGAGATAACTAACAGGCATGCACCATACACATCTTTACTTAACTTTCTATTGATTAAGCATGTAATTAAAAAAATAAATTATCATCAATTATAAAAGATCTCAGTTTACAAGTTTAAAAAAATTTGCTATCCTACCTTCACTATTCTCTTGGCTTACTACATAACCTAAAAGAAAGTAACTCATGAAGTGACTTGCCAGAACTCCCTTCATGCTAATCAGGCATTCTAAATTCAACTTAATTTCTTGTATGATTTATAATATGTATGAATGTATGTCTGTGTACCATGTGCATGCCTGGTGCTCTCAGAGGTCAGAAAAGGGCATCAGATCCCCTGAGATTGGTGTTCAGACCATTAGGTTGAACTGCCATGTGGATGCTGGGAACCAAATCCAGATCACCTACAGAGAAATAAATGCTCTTAACCCCTGAGCCATCTCTCCAGCCCCTCTAAGTTTACTTTAAGTGACAAAAATTACCCAGGTTAAGTTTAAGCACACTTATGGTATTATTACCACTATATTGGTCAAAGGCTCTGCCTGTCTAAGCAACAGGACTCTCCTTATTTCAAGAGTACCCCATCATCCAACTATCACCTCAAGCCCAGCCTAGGACATCTCAACAAAAATGTGCAAAAGTCCCAGGTACCAGGAAGAAGTCTTAGGAAGGCACTATTTTATGTCTCACTCATTCTGCATCAGAAAAAATGAGTCACTTTGATACTATAGCCTTTTTTTTTTTTGTTTCCAAATAAAGAGCCTAAAGTCACTCTTTTTAAATATACCAAAGCTAGTCAGTGAAATTGCTGAAGACTGCTGCAGCCTGTATGGAAATACAGTGGTAATTCAAAATAAGAAACAAATCTCAGATCACCACTATATGCCAACAAAAACAGGGCTTGACCTCACCTGTAGAATACAATTCTACACTCTTCTGTTACAAAATTGAAGAACAAGTTATCAGGAAAATAAAACTGATTAATACCACAAATGAACTGGGTGTTAGTTGCAGTCCAGTGTTCTAAGAGAAATTACATCTGGTGTTTCAGACAAAAGCAGCATAGGTACAATCATTTGTCAGACTTACCAGCAGCTTGTCCAGTCTTCGCCAGGAGAGACCCCAGTTCAAGAATGCTCTGCTCTTTGACCTGGACTGCCTCCTCATCATTTTCTTGAATGTCACGTTTCACTGAGAAAAGAAAGTGAACTCTTAAAATTGTGGTTAAAAAAAAAAAAACAAAATGAGGCAAAGGAAAATTCACCCTTATAAGACCCATATTTCCCAAATGAAACTACCAAATAAGGGCTAAAAAAGTAAAATGACCAGGTATCTATAGGACATGCCTCAGAGTAATAATAATCAAAAAATAGATTCTTCTCTTTAAGTGGGCCTTTTTAAGCAACCCCTTAGCATTCACCTCACCCAGATAATGAAGTTTCTGCAATGCCTCCCTAAAGTAAAAGAAAGAAAAAAAAAACCCTAAAGCAAATCCTTCCCAATTATGGTGATGAGGAGCCCCATGCTAGACACTATGTTATATGAAGATACTTTCTAAAAAATGCCTGTGCATTTCCATATCACAAACTAAAATCAAATTATAAAGTTATTGATGACTATAAACCAAGTCTTTCAATAAACTTTTAAGGCTATAGAAAGCTTCAACTAAAAGATGTCATAGGAATAAACAATTCTATAAAGCCATTCTAGACAAATCACTATCAAATCTTCAGTGTGATGGTGAACAGATGCATTTAGAAGAGATTGCTGCTCAGCGGGGCGTTGGTAGCATACTCTTTTAGTCCCAGCAATGGAGGCAGAGGCAGCAGGCAGCTCTCTGAGAGTTTGAGACCAGCCTAGTATACAGAGCTAGTTCCAGGACAGGTTCCAAAACAAAACAGAGAAACCCTTTCTTGGGGGGGGGGAGTGTTCAGGTCCTGTTGAAGTAACTTTCTGTCTGTCCCACTTTCAACTGTTAATAATTATTCAACCATCTGAACCAAACAGCCTCTCCAAAGTTTGTATTTATTTTGCTGATCATCACTAGTTACCACTGGTCTTACAAACCATCATGACTTGACAAAAACCAAGATTTTGATATTTCATTCTGGAGTCCAGAAAAAGTAAGGCTGTCACCCTTCATGACTCAAGCTTGCTTTAACAGGAAGCTTGCAGGGGACGGTCCTTTAGTGTATAGTAAGCAACCAAGAAATACTCTAATGGAAGTGTTTATCAGCAATTTCTACTTTCTGAAAGGCAAACAAATCAAGCACTAGACACACACAAAAAAAAGGTAAAAACTCATGCTCCTCAGATTAGTTCTAAATATTAACGTGTGTTCACAGAAAAACACCTATGTAACAATAATAGGATGACCCTGGTACCCTGTTCGAAAACTTACTTAGGATAAGAACTTCAAAATGCACTTGATCAACACTATTCCTTAAAAATGCGTTGTGATCACCACCATCCCCTCTCCTTTTCTAGTACCCCCAAAGAAAAAGACATCAAGCTCTTCTCACTGTCCTTTCTCTATACAAAGTCTTGAGAACTGAAACCCAACACACTAATAAGTCAATGTAAGCACCAACATCCTGGAAGTCCTTCATACACCTGCACTCACTAACTACTTGTTGATCCAATCCGAATCTTGCCAGGCTACATTTAAAAGATCACATTATCGCCAGAAGAAACTCATGCCCTACCTGAACCCTTCAGGACTGAATATTAAAGACTTTTCCGCCATTACCCATTTATTTCTATTCACACCTGAATCCTCGAAAAAAGAGCCCGGCTGAGGGCTCCTATTTCAACTTTATTGTTGCTTGCCCTCAGGTTTAAGACAATCACACTATGTTAAAGTTCTCTTTTTCTCCAACTATGTGCAGTCGGCCGGTTCCAAAGAGTTCCCTGAACAACAGACGACTACCTCTGAACTCAAACTTCAAGCCCTACTGAGGAGAGAATTCGTCATCTTCTCTGTCCCGGCGGTCCCACCCCGACACTTCGCCTCCTCACAGTCTACACCGGACAGAGGACCGTCTTGGCCACGTCCAGCACATGCCGCTCTGAGGTGTGTGGCAGCCCAGAAGAGGCCCTCTTTTGCGGGAGGCTGGTGCGGAGGGCTGGGGTAAGCAGCAGCTCCCAGCGTCCCGTGAAAGCAAACTCCAAGAGAAGCGCTCGCGCTCCTACCCGGAGCAACCTGTGCTGATAGCAACGGCGGGAAATGCCAGTCCTGGGCGGCTGTCGCCCAGGCCTCTCAAGAGCACACTCTGTGACCAGTTCGTGACCAGCAGTGGCTCTCAGCCGCGGGCCAGCTCACGCGGGCCACAACCCGGGACCCTTAGGGGTAGTACACCCGGCCCGGCCCTCTCCCCACGCTGCCCTGCGCCCACCGTGAGTCAGCAGCCAGCAGGTGGATGCGCGGGCTACCTCGGGGCTTCCCGCCCGACTGGAAGCCATAGGGCTCCCGGGGGCCCCGAGCGGCCTGC
Source organism: Cricetiscus sungorus (assembly GCA_030556225.1). Lineage (NCBI taxonomy): Eukaryota > Metazoa > Chordata > Mammalia > Rodentia > Cricetidae > Cricetiscus > Cricetiscus sungorus. Next base: position 58,004,036 of record JANBXA010000069.1, on the reverse strand, counting down.
GCCCCCAGCCCGGCCCCCCTCACACACAGTGAGTCAGCAGCACCATAGCCGGCTTGCCCGGCCCCTCTCCGCCGCCTCCGACCGACACAAGCGGCGCCGGGACGGCGGGGCCGCGGCGACGGCGCGAGGACCTTTACCGATGGAGTGAAGGATGTCGATGGAGGCCTCCCGGTCGGTGCTGAGTAGAGACTGAGCTCTCTGGAACTCCACTACCGCTGCGGCCGCCATCTTACCGCTCTCACACCGTCCCCGGCCGCGGCCGCCGACGCCGGAAACACACACCCGGAAGGCCCGCCCTCGTGTCCCTCCCCTCGGGGGCCCACCCCTTTCCAGAGCACCTCGGGAGTTGTAGTCTCTCTGCCGGGCGGGTGAATCAAGAGCTTCCCGCCAGTGGCATTCGAGCTCTCCAACACCATCTTGCGGCTAGCTCTGAAGAGACAAAACGGATGTTAGTCGTCCCCCCCCTTTCCCCAAAAGGGACTAGGTGTTCGGGAGAAGCTGCTTGGCTACCTTTATAGTATCTATGTTCGGGAATAGTACCGTTTGGATTCATTCATATGTCTTGCAGAAAGGACATATGCACACATTCCCTTCCAGTGCTAATGAAATCACAAGTGCCACAGTCCACTTCCTTTCCCAAATAACCATTCCATCCTCGGACAGAGCTTCACATTATGAATTGAAAATCATCTTTGATCCATTCATTCAACCTAAATAGTTCTTGAGATTCTTCACAAATATTACTCACTCCAGCTTCCCAGATCAACAATGGAACAAATTTTTCCTTCCTTATCCCTAATTCCTTCTACTGTAATCGAATATCTATGAGGGTATCAAGGAAAGGGGGGAAAGCACAGCACGCTTTATATAACCATCAAGGTTTAACCTAAGGATGTTAAAACAATACAGAGAGAGAGACATTTTAGGTGATGGCAATCCAGACACGAAATAGCTGTACTATAAAAGTAACTAGCGGGGCAGTGGTCGTGCACACCTATAATCCCAGTTCCAGGACAAACTCCAAAGCTACACAGAGAAACCCTGTCTTTAAAAACCAGAAGGAAAGAAAGAAAGGGAGGGAGGGAGGGAGGGAGGGAGGGAGGGAGGGAAGGAGGAAGGAGGAGGGAGGAGAGGAGGGAGGGAAGGAGGGATGGAAGGGGGAGGAAGGAAGGAAGAAAATAGAACCAACATTGCACTCCTCTGGGACTGGATCAATCAAGCTGTCTTCTTTTATCTGTCAATGTTCTGTGAAGAAGATATTTAATTCTTTAATAGTTAAGGAAACTGAAGGGAATAAATGATTGATGATAATAGTAACTGACAGCTAAGAACTGGCAGTGTATAATATATTACTAATCCCTGTAAGTTTTCTAATGAAAATCAGGTAACATCTCATCAAGCTGGTAACAGGATTCCTGACTTTGTTGTGTCACATGAACTGGCTTCTAAATTCTCTCAACTCTGAAATTCTATGTACTTCAGTATAATACTGTGATTTTTTTTCACCCTCAAAGAAAGCATTTTTCCTTTATTTTTATTTTTTATTTTTTTCTTTCTGTTATTTGAGATAGAGTTTTTCTGTATTGCTTTGGAACCTATCCCAGAACTCTCTCTCTGTAGACCAGGCTGGCCTTGAACTCACAGAGATCCACCAGCCTCTGCCTCCTGAGTGCTAGGATTAAAGGTATGCCACCACTTCCCTGCTGCATCCTTTCTTAACCTGATGTATAACTAATAATATTATACTGGTTTATATTGATTTCTGCCTGTCTGTATGTAGGAACTCACATGCCATGGTATGCCTATGGAGATCAGAGGACACTTGTAGAAGTCAATAATCTCCATCATGGAAATTAAACTCAAGTACCCTTACGTGCTGAGTCATCTTGCTAACTATGTGTGTGTGTGTGTGTGTGTGTGTGTGTGTGTGTTGTATTGTTTTTTGGGTTTTTTGTTTTTGTTTGTTTGTTTCATTTTGTTTTGTATTGCTTTTTGTGACAGGGTTTCTCTGTGTAGCCCTGACTGTCCTGGAACTCACTTTGTAGACCAGGCCGACCTTGAACTCACCAGATATTCACCTGTCTCTGCATCCCAAGTGCTGGGATTAAAGGCCTTCACCACCACCACCCAGCTCTGTATCTTTTCTTCACCATTTCAATTGAATAATCATCCAAAAAATGCTATGAAAGAACAATAAGGCTTTAGAAATTACAGATTCGCTGTACATTATACGCTGGCTACTAATAGATGGTGACTTCTACAGGCTCTTACTTACTTTGATCTTTAACTTCCCTATCTGGAAAACAGAGGTAAGAAAACCCAGCTCACAAGGTTGCTGTAAGAATATGAGATAATATGGGAATCCAGTGATGAATGTTTTCTTTCTACTTTTAACATTCTCCTAACATAATTCTAGGGAGTGATGTATATTGCAAGGATCACAAACTGTTCCTTAGTGGTCACCTATTGGCTACAATGAGAGCCATACCAATAAACTTAAGTATATTGTGAACGTAGTAACTTTCAGGAGTGTTAAGCTCTGGGCATCACCAAAAGCTCACACTCACCTTCATACAGTTGTCCTGACCTCTGCGCTTCCTGTCTGAGACTGACTCTTCATGTCCTCTTTGCATGCAGCTAGTGTTAGGGACTGGGGAGACTCTGGCTAGGATCTCCACTAAGAACTGCAAACTCTGTTCCCTATATCCCACTTCTCCACATTCAGCTTGTCACCTTTCCCCTTCTCTGTCTGCTCAGTTGTCATTTTTTATCTTATCTTTTTTATTCTGCCTTCATTCCCCTATCACCCATCACTCGCACCTTTTCCAATTATGTCCCTTAGAGGGTTTCAACTCAAAGTTCATTCAACAAGGATGATTTCTGGCTGAGCTATGGAGATGAACACCTTTGATCACAGTATCTTGAAAGGCAGAAACAGGCAGATCTATGAGAGTTCGAGGTCAACCTGGTCCACAGAGTGAGTCCCAGGACAGCCAGGATGGATAAAATCCTGTCTCAAAAAGCCAAAACAACAACAAAAAAGAGGCTTTCTGTATCATTACATCAAAATTGATGTCTTATACCTGCAGTTCAGCAAGCATTACCTAATTCTGTTTACTTCCTTCCTCCAAAAGGTACCTTATCTTGCTGACAGTTGGCATTCCTACTCCTACAACAGCAGCTTACAGATGGCAACCACAAGATGCATGTTAGATTAGTGCCTCTAAGTATCCCGTCTCAGGCTTCTGCTGCCCCAAAGTCCATGTTCTCTTCTACACCATGTGCAGAATACCTGATTGCCTTAGCCACTGCTGAGGGAATTGAAGTGGGATAAGAAGCCTAAGTTTTATGGGTCCTGGTTTAAGGAAATTAGGTATGCTGCAACATATAATGATACATGCCTTTAGTTCCAACAATTACCAGGCAGAGGTGGGCAGATTTTTGTATGAGGCCAACCAAAGCTAATTGTGAGACCCTGTCTCAAAAAGAGAAAGAAAATGAAAAAAGGAAGGAAGGAAGGAAAGAAGGAAGGAAGGAAGGAAATAGGCTATTTCTGTGCCTGAGAAACTGACTCAGTCAGCCAAAAGAAAATCAAAATCTGTCAGACTCAGCAAAACCAAGTTGACAGACTGGGCAGTGGTGGTGCATGCTTTAATTCCAGCATTTGGGAGGCAGAGACAGACATATCTCAGTGAGTTCCAGGTCAGCCTGGTCTACAGATTGAGTTCCAGGACAGACCTTAAAGCTACAGAGAAACCCTGTCTTGAAAAACAAAAAACATACAAAAAAAAAAAAAAAAAAAAAAAAAAAAACCTTAGCTGACAAATGGGAAAATGATGATCACAGTAGGACACACACATGGTCCTAATAACTGTCTTCCTGCCAGCTTTACTCCCATGAAACCCACCTATCCCAAAGCCTTGGAACACTGACTCCTTTCCAAATATCTTTCTAAAAAGAGTTTTTTGTTTGCTTGTTTTGTTGTGTGTATAGGTGTGTGGTTTTGTTTATTTGGTTAGTTGGTTGGTTTTTCAAAACATGATTCCCTGTGTAGCTCTGGCTGTTTGGAAACTGCTTTGTAGATCAAGCTAGCCTCAAACTCACAGACATCCACCTGCTTCTGCCTCCCAAGTGCTGGGTTTAAAGATATGTGCCACTATGCCCAAATGTATATATGTGTTTACAGGATGTGCTCATGAGTACAGGTACTTGTGCAGACCAGGAGATGGAGTTACAGGCAGTGGAGAGCACAAGACAGGGAAGCTGGGAACCCAACTCAGGTCCTCTGAAAACACTGGAGCCATCTCCTCAGTCCCCAAATATCTTCCAACTTTTCCTGTGCTATCAGGGAAACACCCTGTTCTATAATAATGGCTACAGTGCCTTCCTCCCCAAAACAAAGGAGGAGGAGGATGGAGGAGGAAGAGAAAAAAGGAGGAGGTGGAAGAAGGAGGAGAAAGAAGAAGGAGCAGGAGGAAGGAGGAGGAAGGAGGAAGGAGGAAGAAAGTAGGCAGGGTTTAGATTCCTTACACTTACTTTTACTGTTGGGTCTGTATTACAACAAGCTGTACTATCACTGGTTTTCCATTGAAGGTATAATGGAAAATATAAAATTATATATCAAAACAGTTTGACTTTATTTAAATAACAAACCACAAAGTATGTAGAGTAGGTACAATCAGAATGATGTGAGATAAGCAAATGATTGGCTCAGAAAAGTCAAACCCCACTCTCAGCATCACTATAGGAACAACCATCTGTCACCAGTTATCCTTTTATTCCAAAATAATATTTCTTATCAGAAGATTAACAAGTCTTTTGCATCGTGCCCGGACATATTATCCAAACGATGCTTTCTGACTGTAGAAAGTAAGAATAGAATTTCAAGTGAAGTAAACATGTAGATCAACATGTATCACTTGCTACCAACTAATAGTGCAGCCTACCTACATTTATGAGATGAAGGTAAAATTGTTTTCAAAAACACAACAACCAAACAACAACAACAACAGAAACCTACTTCATTTAATTATTACTGTAACAATGCCCCAGACTTTTATAGGCCTCCAGACCTTAGCACAATTGACTCCATGGTAGAAGACTAAGTATGCAGATAGCACTACCTGCCAAAATGAAAATAACGACTTAATCCATCCATCTAAATGTACTAACCTTGTTTTTTGGCTCCTGTAAGTCCACTTCTGGCTGTTCTTGTTAACTGAAGTATGTGTCGACTCAGGATATGTTTTTGTGCTTAAAAGCTCACCCTGAGAAAGGCTCAAAGCTACACTTGGATCCCGAAGAAACAGTGTGGTCACTGGCTGACTGGTGAAGGCTTTCTATTGGCTTAAAACCATATCCAAGCAGTCTTCTTTAACCCCACTACAGCCAGGCAGTGGTAGCACAAGCCTTTAATCCCAGGAGACTTAGGGAGACAGAGGCAGAAGGATTTCTGAATTCAAGGACACCCTTGTATACAAATAAATCCCAGGATGGCCAGGGCTACCCAGAGAAACCATTTCAAAAAGCCAAAACAACCACCTCCCACAATTACAATGTATACTTACAGTGTAGTTAAACCTCCCCCAATATTCTAGATAGGCCTTAAACTTCTGCTTTTCCTTCTGCTGCCGCTTATGTGCTAGGATTACAGGAAAATGTCACCATACCCTTGTGATGCTGAGGATCAACTCCAGTACTTGGTGGGACCTACTATGAGAGCTGCAGTATTCCCTGAGAAACCCATACTTGTTCCTTGTTTGCCTATGCCTGTAACATGTTTCCTGCAAGTTCCTCTGAAAAAAAATTAAGACAGTAAATTTCATATTATATGTATATACTTTAATAATACTCATTTTTATTATGACAAGTCACATAACATGAAATTTGCTCTTGGATTTTTGTTAGTTGGTTGGATTTTGGGGTTTGGCCTTGGGGGGAGGGGTTTCTCTGTTTATCCCTGGCTGTTCCTGAGCCCACTCTTTAGACTAGGCTGGTCTGGAACTCAGAGCCTCCTTCTGCCTCCTGAGTACTGGGATTAAAGGGATGCAACACCACCCTGAAAAACCTCTTCATACATTTTTAAGTGTACACTACTATATTGTTGGACTTTTTCTTCTTATATGGTGGAGATTTCCGACCCGTTGAACAGAAAACCCCCATTTCTCCATTGCTTCAGTCCCTGGCAAGCCTGTCCTCCCCTACGCTTCTCTGAGTTTGGCTAGCTAGGTGCCTTAGCTTTGTGGAATTTGCAGTTCTAGCTCTTCTGTAGGTATTTGGCTTTCCTTAGTATAATGTCCTCCAGGTTTGTCTACAAATCAATAAATATCCATCCATGAAGAGCTTGTACTTACTCCTGTTGATACTTTGTTTTTTGTTTTATTTGTTTGTTGTTGTTGTTGTTTTCGAGACAGTGTATCTCCATATTGCTTTGGAGCCTGTCTGGGCACTCACTCTGTAGACCAGGCTGGCCTCAAACTCACAGAGATCCACCTGCCTCTAGCTCCTGAGTGCTGGGATCAAAAGCGTATGCCACCAACGATGGGCCTTGTTGATACTTTTTAAAGCTAATTTTAAGTTATCATACAAACTAATTGATTTTATTATAACATTTTCATAAATACATCACTGTACTTTGTTCCTATTTACCACTCCAAGTACCCTACTTCATCCCTTCTCCTGGTTCCCTTCCCTCCTTCATATATTCCTTTCTTCTTTCACATCCTGTGTGTGTTATGTGTATGTGTGAGTGTTTGCATTTAAATCTAGATCCTACATATGAGAGAAAACATGCAATATTTATCTCTATTTTTTTACTCAACATGGTGATCTCCAGACTCATACATTTTACTGTAATTTATATACTTTCATTTTTGTTCACAATGAAATTATCTATACATTTTACAACATTTTTAAAAAGTTTATCTGAAATTGCTAACTTCTGGCAAAGGGAAACCCCTCGTTTTTTCCAGTGGACTCTCACTGGGTTTATCATCTACACTCCAGGGCAGCCTCCATGCCCAGAAGTAATTGGTCAACACAAGACAAACTCCATGATATTTTTGTAAACTTCTTTTGTTTTGCTTTGGGCATTTTTTTTTCTTGTCATTTTGTTTGCTTTGATTTTCTTTCTTGTGGGATGTCTTTGTTTGTTTGTTTCTTTGTATTGCTTTGTTTCTTTTTTGAAAGAGAAAAAAAGCCAGGCATGGTGGTGCTCACCTTAAATCCTGGCACTCACTCAGGAGGCAGGGGCCGGCAGATCTCTGAGTTCAGGGATAGAGTGAGTTCCAGGATGGCCAGGGCTACTACACCGAGAAACCATCTCAAAAACAAAAACAAACAAACACAAGCACTAAGTAAACCAGGCATTGTGGCACAGCACACTTGGGAATCATAGGCAAGCAGATCTCTGAGTTCAAGGTCAGTCTGGTCTAGATAGCAAGTTCCAGTACAGCTAAGGCTACATAGTGAGATCCTTTCTCAAATTATTTTTGGTTTTTGTTTGTTTTTTGAGACAGGATTTGTCTGTGTAGCTTTGGAGCTTGTCCTGAAACTTACTCTGTGGATCAGGCTGACCTAGAACTCACAGAGATCCACCTGCCTCTGCCTCCTGAGTGCTGGGATTAAAGGTGTGCACCACCACTGCCCAAATCAAAAATATATATATATATATATATATACTTAATTACAAATAAAAAGATACACATATGTCCAGGAATGAATAGCTCTTGCTTTCTTCTCTGGAATTAGCTTTTAATATTTCTTGAGGTTTTTGTTGTTGTTGTTGTTGTTGGTGGTGGTGGTGGTGGTTTTTAGATTTTCAGAGACAGGGTTTTATCTGTGTAGCTCTGACTGACCTTGAACTCAGAAATCTACCTGCCTCTGCCTCCAGAATACTAGAATTAAAGGCATTTGCCACAACACCTAGCTATATTTGTAATACTTTTCATTATTTGTGTGTGTGGGGGATGCATGCACATGAGTGAAGGTGCCCACAGAAACCAGAGGTATTGTACCCCCTGGAGTTATATACATTTGTGAGCTACCCAAAATAGATGCTATGAACTGAACTCAGGTCCCCTGGAACAGTAAGTGCGTAAAGACACTGAGCCATCTCTCCAGCCCACCCCCATATTTTCATGATGCAGTACAGTTTCAAATGCTTGTGGAGGGGCTGGAGAAATGGTGCATCGATTAAGAGCACTGTCTCTTCTTCCAGAAGACCCAGGTCCAATTCCCAGCACCCACATGATAGCCTGTAGTTCCAACACCCTCACATAGACATACATTCTAATCAAACAACAATGTATATAAAATAAGTCATTTTAAAAATACTTGGGGACCACAGATTCAAAATCACTGCCACAACATTCCTACTTCTAAATTCTCATCAATATTATATAGCATATTCACCACAAGATACAAATTTGCCTATTTCTCACCAGCAGGAAAGGAAGAATGCTAAGGGAGAAAGGAGCTTGTTTGCACCAGATGTGTAACAACTTTTAGGTCAAGCATAGGTTGGGAGGATAGATAGCTGGTACAAGTTTACAATTAATTTTTTTAATCCATTTTACCACTGAAAATTGAATAAGAGGAAGTATATGTATATAAACAATGCTTTATAACCAGGCATTGTTTCATTCCAGCCATAGGTGGGCAGACATAGGTGGCTCTCTCTCTGTGAACTAGAGACCAGCCTGATCTGGTGAGTTCCAGGATAGCTAGGGCTACATAGTGAGAACCTGTCTTAAAAAAAAAAAAAAAAGGGAAAATTAAAAAATGTTTTTACATGGCTGGAGAAATACCTCAGTGGTTAAGAGCACTGACTGCTCTTCCAAAGGACCTGGGATTCCAGCAGGCTTAATCACCTACAACTCCAGTCCCAGGTGATCTGATGCCCTCTTCTAACCTCTGTGGGAACTGCATGCACATAGTCAAGTCATACATGTAGGCAAAAGACCCATATACAGAAAAATAATTTTAAAAGCTGGATGTTGTTGGGGCATGCCTTTAATCTCAGACACAGGCAGATGGATCTCTGAGTTCAAAGTCAGTCTGGTCTACAGAACCAGTTAAGAGGACAGCTAGGACTGTTTCACAGAGAAACTGTCTTGAAAAACCAAAATATAATAAAATATTTAAAAAGTATATATTGATTTTTCGAGACAGGGTTTCTCTGTAGCTTTGGAATATGTCCTGGAACTCACTCTGTAGACCAGACTGGCTTCAAGTCACAGAGATCTATCAGCCTCTGCCTCCCAACTGATGGGATCAAAGGCATGCCCACCACTGCCCAACTAAAGAAAATGATATTTTACATTGGCCAACAAGATGACTCAAGCTCGGCTCAATGCTGAGACTAATATAGGAGTTGAATTCCTGGGACCTACAAGATGGGTGTTAATCAACTCCTACTGGTTGTCCTCTGACTTCCTGGTATAGCACATACAGGAACACACATACACACACCACACACACCAAACACTAAAACAAATATAAGAATCTTAAGGACTATTTGTAAGGTGTAATAATGTCCAGGGAATTTCACAAATAGTTTGTCTAGAAAAGTGTACTTTAAGAACATATCAAGGCAGGAGTCATTTGGAGACAAGTTTTTATTTTTAAATGTTTAATTTTATGTGTATTAGTGCTTTGTTCACATACATGTCAGTGTACCACATACGCCTGGTACCCACAGAGGTCAAAAGAAAGGTATGAGACCCCCATGGGACTGAAGTTATGGATGGTTGTGAACCACCATGTGGGTGCAGGAAACTGAATCCAGGGCCTCTGCAAGAAAAGTATGTGCTGGGAGGGAGAGAGGGAGGGAGGGAGGGAGGGAGGGAGGGAGGGGAAGGAGGGAGGGAGGGAGGGAGGGAGGGAGGGAGGGAGGGGAAGGAGAGAGGGAAAGAGGGAGGGAGGGAGGGGAAACTGGGATTGACATGTAAAAATTTTATATTAATTAAAAAAAAGTATTTGCTATTGACTACTGAGCCTTCTCTCCAGCCCCCTAATTTCTATTTCTTGAATAAATTTTGACATTGCATACTAATATATCCTTTTCTAAAAAGTCTATATCCTTATAATCCTAAGAACTGTGAGCATGATCCTCTTTAAGTACCATAAAAACTATTTTAGACTTTTTTTTTCTAAAGAAAAAATATTTATTATGTATGCAGTATTCTGCCTGCATGTATCCCTACAGGCCAGAGGGGGTACCAGATCTCATTATAGATGGTTGTCAGCACCATGTGGTTGCTGGGAATTAAACTCAGGGCCTCTGAAAGACTAGTCAGTGCTCTTGACCTCTGAGCCATAACTCCAGCCCATGTTTTTCCACTTTTTCAATGTAAAATTCTTTCCCTCCCTCAAGTCATCCCAGAATCACACCTCCCTATCCACCCAATTTCATGTCTTTAAAAATACTATTACTAATAAAAACCCATTGAGAGCAATTTGTGTTGCTAAATAATCTGTACTGCTATTTTGTTTGAGACAGTGTTTCTCTATGTAGGTCTGTCTGTCCTGGAACTCCCACAAATATGAAAACATGGAAAGTTTGTACCATTATGCCTGGCCTACACTTTTAAATGTTTTAATTAATATTTAGACATTTATCTGACATTTGTTTATGTATTTGCATGAATGGGTACATGTTTGTGTGTGACTGACTGTATGAAAGTGAATGGTATAACAGAGCTTTGCATTTGGCATAGCCCTCTATTGCTTACTACCTTGAACCTGGAACTCACCAATTGGCTGGACTGGATAGTTAGCAAGACCCCAAATTCAACCTGCCTCTGCCTCTCAGCCCTGAGACTGTAAGGGGCTGTAGCTGAGCTTGCCTTTTTTTCTGTGGGTTCTGGTTAGCTCAACTCAGATACTCAGACTTACAGATCCTCAAGAGTTAGCCATCTCCCCAGCCCTCACTTTTTAAATACTTCATTGTCTCCAATTGTCTTTTTTTCTTTAAACAAAATCACATTAAAAGAGGTGCCTTTAATCTTAGCACTCAGGTGGCAGAGACAAATGTGTCGGTGAGTTTAAGGTCAGTATGGTCTACAAAACCAGTTCCAGGACAGGCTCCAAAGCTAAAGAGAATCCCTGTCCAAAAACAAAATCCAATTCATACAGTACCTTCTAGATGCATCTGTGAAACAGGGTGAAGCAGAATTTTCATCTTTAGATAAAACTGAACCTAGCTCTAGCCTTCAGATATTCTAACTAAAATAGCTAAAAGTAATTTTGGAGGGAGTCTGTGAGTCACAGATTGCCTAAGCTTTTGGCTTCCTTTAAATTATTAATACTTTGTCTCCAAAATTAACCTCATTTGTGGCCAGAAGAGAATACAACACATCTGTCCTTTCACTACCATGGAAACATTGTAAAACTGCATACTCAATTGAGTCTTTAAATAAATATCTGCTGGGTGGTGTTGGCACATACCTTTAATCCTAACACACAGGAGGCAGTGAGTTCCAAAATAGCCAAAAGTACACACAGAAAGAAACCCTGTCTTGAATAACAAAACAAACAAAAAAAAGAAAAATAAGGGAAAAAAAACCCCCAGAAACCTAAGGAAGAATCATCCTTCTTACTGAAAGAGGTCTTGTTGACCTAAGACATTGTTTTTATTCAGGATAAACTGCAACTTGCCAGTCCCTTTGCTAACAAGAAAAACATTCACAAGACAGAAAGCTAAAGAGCCTTAATGAAAGAAAAATGATTCTTTAAAATGTTTGAGTTGGGCAGTAGTGGAGCACGCCTTTAATCCCAGCCTCCCCTCTCTCTCTCTCTCTCTCTCTCTCTCTCTCTCTCTCTCTCTCTCTCTCTCTCTCTCTCTCACACACACACACACACACACACACAGAGAGAGAGAGAGACAGAGAGACAGAGACAGACAGAGAGAGAGAGAGAGAGAGAGAGAGAGAGAGAGAGAGAGAGAGAGAGAGAGAGAGAGAGAGAGAGAAATTTCCATCATGCTACTGGGCAGAGATATCTTCTTGAAATATCAATTTATTTTTTCTTTTGGGTTTTCAAGACAGGGTTTCTGTGTGTAGCTTTGTATACCAGGGTGCTGGGGTTAAAGGTGTGTGCCACCAATGCCTGGCCAATTTTTAAAAATGTACTTATCGTGGGGTGGAGACATGGTTCTGTAGCTAAGAGGACCCCGGCTCAGTTCCCAGCATCCATGTGATGGCTGTAACTCCAGTTCCAAAGGATCTGAAAATCTCTTCTGGCCTCTTCAGACACTGCACTTATTTGGTGCAAGACCGTTATACTGGTAAACATGCATAGACATAAAAATAAAACCTGATCAAAAAAATAATCACAACTGGGGGTGGTGGTACATGTCTTTATTCTCAGGACTTCAGAGGCAGGTGGTTTCGAAGCCAACCTGGTCTATAAATAGTACCAGTACAGCCAAAAATAGAGAGAATTCCTGTCCTAAAGGAAAAAAAAAAAAAGGAAAATAAATGTTTGCATGGGTGCATGCGCACACACATGCCTGAAAGGCACTCAGAAGGTACCAGATCACTTGGAACTGGATTTATAGATTTGTGGGACTACTCACATCTCATTTGTTATAGGTGCTTCTGTCTGAACTGTCATGACTTATGCAGCAAGCACCCGTAACTGTTGAGTCCTCATTCCAACACTGATATTAACCCAAAGCTCACAAAATGTTTGTTACAGGTGGGTGGGGAAGTGGGGTGTCGCCATCTAGACCTGGTGTCATCCTACTGAAAGAAATGACAAAGTGCACATGGACTGAAAAACGGAGAGTAAACTTTATTCAGAAGCAAAGTGACATGCCAGATCAGATAAGCTACAAAGCAGTACCCTTCTTTATTAGAGTGCCCAAGGGGCTGGTTTTATATCGACTTGAATTATGTAGGTCTTTGCTCTGGTGTGTTCTTTCCCATGAATTATCTGATTTTCATCAAATGCATAACTAGCTATGTATCTGCATAAAATGACCAGGGTTCTCACTAAAAGTTTCAGAAAATAGTTAATAGAGTATGTACTCACAAAATTAGTTGAGGCTATACTGGTCCTGACTCACTTACCCAGATACATTCTAGAATGTTTCAAGGTAAACTGAGCAAAAAGGTTGATTTCTGGGCCTGGCTTAGTGGCACACTCCTTCAATCCCAGCACTCAAGAGGCAAACATAGATAGATGGATTTTTGTAAATTCAAGGCCTGCCTGTTCTGGATAGCAAGTTCCAGAACCAGGACAGCTGGAAACTGAACCCAGGTCCTCTTCAAGAGCACTATATGCATTTAATAAGCACTATCAACTGAGTCATCCCCAGTTATACACACTCACTATATGTGTGCACATATGCCACAGTGGACGTGTGAAGGTCAGAGGATAACATTCAATAATTGGGTCTCAAGCCGGACGTTGGTGGCACATGACTTTAACCCCAGTACTCAAGAGGTAGAGACAGGCAGATCTCTATGAGTTCAAGTTCATCCTGGTCTACAGAGCTAATTCCAAGACAGTCTCCAAAGCTACACAGAGAAACCCTGTCTTGAACCCCCCCAAAAGAATCTCCCCTTCTACCATGGATAACACAGATATCCAAATCAGGTTATCAGGTATGGTTGCAGATGTTTTGACCAGCTAGGCTATCTCTCTGGCCCACAATTTTCTTAATTACTTATGTATACAGTGATCTGCCTGTATATATCCCTGCAATCCAGAAAAGGGTACCGGATATTGTTACTGATAGTTGTGAGCCACCATGTGCTTGCTGGGAATTAAACTCAGGATCTCTGGAAGAAAAGCCAGGGATCTTAACTGCTGAACCACCTCCCCAGCCCCAACAAATATGGTTCTTATAGTACCTGGAACTGGACTTAACAGATAGTTGTGAGCTGCCTCATAGGTGCTGAGATCAAACCCAGATATCTGTAAGAGCAACCAATGTTCTTAAGCTCTTAAGGCTACAGCTCCAGCAAATGAGATTCTCGTGTTTTTCCTTAACATATCCTCTACCACCAGTACTCATAATGAACCTAACCTAAGGATCCTCTTGCCACAGGTTCTCGAAATGCGGATTAGGAGTTAGCCACTACTACTCAAGGATTTTTCTGATGTTGAACCATTCATTCACTTAGTAAGTTATGTACTGCCTTTGGATCAGTTGGGCACTGCAACATAGCCTATGGTAAAACAAATATCTCCCAGTTTCCTGAAGCTTAAAATCTAGCCAGTGGTGAAGGTCTGGAGGGATGACTCAGTGGTTAAGAGCACTGGATACTCTTTCAAAATGACCTAGACTCAATTCTCAGCTCCCTCATGATGGCTTGAAACTATATACTAACTCCATTTCAAGGGGGTCCAATGCCATCCTCTGACCTCCATGGGCACCAGGCGCACACACACAATTATTAAAATGGATTTGGGAAAGTGGCTCAGCAGCTTGTGGTAGAACACTCTACTTTCCACAACACCCAGGAGGCAGAAGTTTGTGAACTAGTCTACATAGTGAGTTGCAGTCCACATCATAACTACATATAGTGAGACCCTGTTTCAGAATTCTTACTGGTTACATTTGAAATCTAAGAAAGCCCAGGCTAAAGTGAAGGACATGTAGATACTAAGGTCAGAAAGACTTTAGTATATTTGGGGGGGTGGGCAGGTGGTTTTCTGCTTTGAGCTATTTTCTCAATGTATTCTGTGCTTGTCTTAAACTCATGGCAGTCCTTAGCCTACTGAGGGTGTGGAATATAGCTGTGAACCACAAAGCAATAGCTTTGTACTTGCCACTGAGGAGTTCTGATGAAATGTGTTTTTGTTCCCAGATGATTATAATTTTAGCACATTGCTACTTTGTCAGCAATGTCTTTATTTTTTGTTTTTACCAAGCTTCTATTGTGCATTAATTCTTTTGGAGGCAGGTTTCCTCTGTGTATCTTTGGCTATCCTGGTACTCACTGCTGGGATTAAAGGCATGCACCACTATTGACAGGCCCTTTTCATGATATATCCCTGGCTACTTTGGTACTTTCTATGCAGTCCATGATAACTGACAAGAGTTCTGCCTGCCTTTGCCTCTCCAATGTTGGGATTAAAATTTTCAATAGTTATGTAAGTGTATGTTTATTAAGTGCTACAGGGCACAATTGGCAGTCAGGGTACAACTTGGGGACTTCATTTCTCTCTTATCATGGAAATGCCAAGGATCAAGCTCAGAACCTCAGCTTAATAGCCACATAAATAGCCAGCTAAAATAATTCCCATTAACTTACAACAAAGTTAAGCAAGGGAGTAGAAAATTTACATGAACTTGTGAAAGTGAGATGTACACCTGTAATCCCAGCATCAGTATGTAAACACAAGAGGATCAAGAACGCCAGGCAAGCTGAAGACTGCTCAGTGGTCAGAAGCACTTGTTGCTCTTCGAGTGGATTTAGATTTGCTTCCCAGATCATAATCATCTGTAATTCCAGTTCCAGAGGATCAAATACCTTCTAGTCCTCAGCAGACACCTAGACATGTGGTACATAATGTAACACAGACACACACACTAAGCATAATAATAAACTTAGTAAGACTTTCAGGTGATCCTTGACTACAAGAACATTGAAGGACTACTGTAATTAAGACCATGTCAGGAAAAAAAATTGAAAACAAATTAACTGCTAAGACACAACCTATTAGTTAAGATAGCATAAATCTGCTGAGTAGTGGTGGTACACGCCCTTAATCCCAGCACTCAGGAAGCAGAGGCAGGTGGATCTCTGTGAGTTCGAGACCAGCCTGATGTACAAGAGCCGGTTCCAGGACGGCCTCCAAAACCAAATAGAAACCCATCCCAGGGTGGGGAGCACATCCTAGCTATTGTTAGCTCAAGGCCAACCCAATCTATGGATCATATAAACACCTCACCCCCAAAGACAGGGTTTCTCTGTGGCTTTGGAGGCTGCCCTGGAACTAGCTCTTGTATACCAGGATGGTCTGGAACTCAGTTTAATCCCAGCACTAAGAAGGCAGAGGCAGGTGGGCCTCTGTGAGTTGGAGGCCAGGCTGGTCTATAAGAGCTAGTTCCAGGCTTCCAAAGCCAGAGAAACCCTGCCTCGAAAAACCAATAAGTAAATAAATCTTTGAATAAGGATGGCATCTTTACCAAGGAGTGTTCCTAGTCCTTATGTAGTCAGCTGAGACATCCTTTATTATTAAAACAATTGACAAAAGCAAAAAATGAAACAAAACACAGTATAATCACAAAGAGGCAAGAGGCAAAGTACGAAGTAAGCTAACCTTTACTTGAGACAGAAATCAGTATTTATAAACTAATGAAATATAAGCATACCAAAAATCTTTTAACAGTTCAGAGCTATTCTTAGGTTTTGTAGCTGGACCTAAGGTAAGTTTTCCTGAGGAATATCCCAAAAGTGGAGGGGCAGTGGTGGCCTGCGCTTTTAATCCTAGCACTAGGGAGCAAAAGGCAAGCAGAGCTGTCTTGAGGACATCCTAATCTACAGACCCAATGACAGAATAGCCAGAGCTACACAGAAATCCTGACACACATACAGACCATATACACACACAATTCCAAAGTAACCTGCTGGGTGCTGGAGAGATGGCTCAACAGTTAAGAGCACTGGCTAGTCTCCCAGAGGTTCTGGGTTCAACTCTCTGGCAAGTGTCATAGTGCCAGTTCCAAAGCTACAGAGAAACTATCACAAAAAAACCCCACCATAGCTCATTTGTTTCAAACCCTATGAATAAAATCACTCTTAAATTATCGACATTGAAAATGAAATCAGTTTAACAGGCCATTGAATTGCATCCCACAATTAAGTGCCTTTGTATGTCATATGGGTTTCAGAAATATTGTAAGATCTGGTAGGAGAGGTCTGTCACCTATTATTTAGGGGACTGAGCAGGTATAATTCCAAGTTTTAGAAAAGCCTGGAATTTAGAAAACCAGGGCAGTACTGGCACACACCTTTAATCCCCGCACTCAAGAAGAAACAGGCAGATCTCAGAATTGAATGTCAGCCTGATCTACAGAGTACTAGGTTAGAAAAAGAAAAAAAACCTTGGTATCAGTGTTGGAGATGGTTATGAATGCTGTTTGCTCTTCAAGACAGGACACCCAGGTGTCTACCCACTTCTGGCTTCTATGGAAGCCAGTCATACATGTGGTACCAACTTAGAAAAAACTCCAGACGCACATACAATTGACTACTTTACAGAGGTTTCTTGAGATAATTGTTTCCAAATAACCCTGGCTGCCATGTACACTAGGATCCCTTGGAACTCAGATCTGCCTACCTCTGCATTTTTATCCATGTGCTATGATTAAAGGTGTCACTCTCAGGTACCACTTCTGTGCCTAGCGTTTTGCTTTGACGTGGTTCCTTTATTAGTCTGGAGAAAGTTGAGTGATTAAGACCACTGAGCGCTCTTGCAAATGACCTGAATTGGGTTCTCAGTGCAATGCCTGACAGCTCACACCACCTCTTGTAAACTAGGTAGATATTTAAAAAATATTTTAAAGTGGGCAGAAGGTTAAGAATCTCTGCCTTCACAGCCATCCTGCTCTACAGATTAAGTTTTAGGGCAACCAGGGCTACAAAGAGAAACTGCCTTGGGGTTGGTGGCTAGAACTGGAAGTTAGCAGTGCTAGAAGCAGGATGACATTATCTAGAATTTGTAGGATACATAAAACAATGACTAAGTAATCAAATTACTTTAATCGTTCCAGGACAGATAGGGACACAGGGACAGCTAGATCCTGCTCAGTGCATACACTGCAAATATAAGCAGAATTCTCTTACAAGTTTTGAGTATAAATCCAACAGTTCCAAGTTTGTGTAGCTGCAGACTAAGATTGCAGGTGAACACACTATATAAACTAATGCTCCTGAGCCAGGAGACAAAAAGTATCACACACACTATTATTAATGTGGGAAAATTTTATTTTTTCACAATGTTTGTTGGTGGATTAAAGAAAAAAATGACATTGGTCAAGATTTCTGCTCATGCACCATTTAATAACACACAGGCTAGTAAATGTTTTCTTCTTTCTGGTGCTTTGCTCAAGATCCCCCATACAATTAATTCCCCCAAATGATTTTGCTCTTCATTTTCTACAAGTGCAACAGACACTTGTCCAAAAAAACCAAAAAAACAAAAACAAAAAAAACCCCTGGAGACTAAAGACAGACAAGCCCATTTCTGTAACTTTTCAGAAAACAATGTAAATAAATCACTTGGCAGATATAATTGTTTCCATTAACACTTTGCTAAGTTTAATACAGCACCAGAGTGATGATGAGATGACTTCCCAGAACCCAAAGAGGAATACAAACTCCCAGAAGTTCTCCTAGATCTGCCCATATACCTAAGAACTGCACACCCCAAGATAGCTCTTACAATATAATGTGGGGGATCCTAAACCCACATTAAAAAAAAAAGCCCCCTCTTCTCACCAGATTCTAACACTGCCCCTTAACTTATAAAGCACTGACATGAAGACTGCTCAATGATTAAAGATTCTCCTCTTTCAGAAGACCCAAGCTGAGTTCCCAGAACCCATACCATGTGGGCTACAAGTGCCTGAAGCTCCACCTCTAAGAATCAGACAATCAGCTCAAGAGAAATCTACATGAGAATGCACAGCAAGTAGAAACAACAGGAGGAAAAAAACAAAAAACAAAAAAAAACCCTTAAACTGTGTACTGCAAATCATATGCCAGTTCACTCCCTTGGCCATATGTTTTGCTGATTTTTAAATGAAAATGAAAAACAGAAGGCTTTAAGTAAAACCCAAATCAATATTGGGTTGTTAAAATACATTTCAGCAAATTGTCTTTAAGGTTAACAGTCATGTATTATTAATACCTCAAGGAAAAAGTTAAGCATAAAATTACTACCACTTAATTACCACCCCCCCAACACCAAACAATATTTAAAAAAAAGAAAAACAACAACAACAAATCAGACAAATGAATAAGGTACATTTCACTTTAATCATTCTGAGTACACATGTTTGGAGTATATGTTAAATATACATATAAAGTTCCTTTATTCAGGAGTTTCTGTTCTTTTCCAATTTCTTTGGAGTACGGTCTGGCAACTCACCCTTACCACTACATGCATGTGAAGTTACATACTTACCAACTGTCAGTCTGTTTATCCGTGCTAGGAAAGGACAGAGTTCCTTAGAAATTTATTTCATTTTAAATCTTAAAGACACAAATTCATACTCAAGAGTTTGTTGAGTTCATCTAGAATAAATTACCATACATGCTCAGATTATGAATTCCAGATTTTAGAATACTAATAGTTTATACTCAAAGCAACAGGATTGTCTTTATTGATTCACAAAGATTTGAATGTATGTACAAATATACTGGCATTATCTAAAATGTGACTAAAAGCAAGAGGGAAAGAAACCCTTATGTCACAGGTTAATGACTAAACAAGACAGTAATAAATGTATTTGAGATAAGTCTCACAGCTAAACATATGCTAGAATTCAGTATTTGTAACCAAAGTTTCCCATGCACAGTTGGAATGATTTAAACTGCTCAGGAACAATACAATTCCATCATTTCATTTACATATACAATGCCAAACAAGATCACTGAAAAAGTTAAAAAAACAAACAAACAAACAAAAAACAAAACAAAACACAGATGCACTTAATTATGGACCTAGGTGGTTGTTGAATCACCTGACATGGATAATGAGAACCAAACTCAGATCCACTGCCAGCATGACCTATTTTTCTTCTTTCTTCTTCCTCTTCTTTTTTTTTTTTGAGACAGGGTTTCACTATGTAGTCCTGGATGTTTTGATCTCCTCAAGAGGGGGCATTTGCTGCCCCCTCTTGAAGAATAGGATTAAAGGCATGGACCACCACACCAGGAGTTATGACATGGCTTTAAACATTTGTTCTGTCTCTATATTATCTCTATCACTAATCTTACATAAATAATCATTTCTTCTCATCAAAGGAAATAATCTGCATTAAACATTTTTGTGGTCATGGTCCTTTAGGAAAATTGGAGGGGGCGAGGCAATGAACCTAAGTAGGGAACATAGGGAAATGTCAAGGAGTAATGGTCAAAAGGTTTGATCCAATTACTACCCAAGCTGTGAAAATTCTGACTGCTCACCTCTTTGATCACTGTCACGTTTCAGCTAAGCTAAAAAAATAAAACCATGATAGGAAAATTATAAAGCAGTACTCACCAGAAAAGCAGCTCTAAAGAGATAAGGAAAACCATATCCACTGTATCTACGCCATTCTTAGATTAAACTGTGAAAGGCAATCAAACTTAAGCCCTCAGGCAATTTCACAATCAAAAAACAATTGAAATTGGAAAAAATTTACAATATTTTTATTACTGGCAGCTAGATACAGATCTTAAAATCTTTAAACAAATCATATTGCTCCCAAATAAAATAATGATCCAGTTGAAGGAGGGCTAATTACCATCCAACTTACTTTTATTACTTCCACTGGTTAAATCTCAAGAAGTGTATGACTTTCTCATTCAACTCCAAGAATTACGTATGAAACCGACTTATTTTTTAAGTCACAGAATCATTACACAGACCAATTTGGGCTTAAAAGTATTCCATTTCTAGTTCCACGTGAAGAGTTCTGGGATTAAAAGTGTGCAAGACTATGCAGGGTTCTGGGTAAGCAGTGAGCTTCTATGTCAGCGATGAAACCACAGTGGCATGCTAATCTTATAGTTTACAGAAATTATTTATAAGTATTACTGTATTTAATTAAAGCAGCATAAGCAAAATCCCTAACTTACAACTGTGTATCCTATCTTTCACTGCTAATAGTTGAGCAGAATTTGCCTTTTCTACGTTGATTCACACTGTAGAAGGTAAATGTAAATTCACACTGTAAAGGTAACTGAAAACACCATGGAGTCGCTAACAGGGTCAGCCTTGAACTATATGAACTAAGCTAACCAAAGTATTTCCTCTCTGCCTTTTATCTAAAAGGCACACACCTACACAGGTTCAAGAACAACCAAATAATAAATTAAAAGAGCAGCATTATGCCCTTTAATAATTAAAGTAAGCAAACCTAGAGCTATTCACTCTGGTCCAAGACTGAATCTTTGAGAATGTTCAATGATCTATTGTTTATACTCACATTTAAGTAACTGCACAGCAGCTTTCTTATGTGCCTTAAATGGTATTTTGGGGGTGGGGAAAAAAAAAAAAAAAGGAACATCAGGTACTTACAGATTAAACTAACCTGTACTGGCAGGGCTGTGGGATTTTTCTTCTCTACCAGTAAGTAGCAAATGCTGAAATTCTGCTGCTAGTTAACAAAAACACAAATTGTATTAAACTGAGGGGTTCAACCCATACTTTAAAAAGTCAATGTGCATTTAATTTCCTCAGAGCCTGATAGCAGTACATTCTAAAAGTTTGCCTAAGCCTAGAAAAATTTGCTTTACATTGGCTATTCCAAGTGAGTGACATGCTTTAATGTCCAATCAATAATGTATTCAATGTGTAAGGGGTGCTGGAAATTTTGGTTACCTGAAAAAGGGACATATATATTTAAATGTGATAAACTTTACATTTCAATTTGTATGTAGGCAAACGTTACAGGCAATTCTAACTTTTAATTAAATTCTCAAAAATTTTTAATCTCCAATTAAAAACGATGGGGGGGGGACTATACATTTTGTGACTTCTCTTCTACCTATATTAATTATCCAGCTAGAAGGGGAATTAACTCTTAAACAGATGCCCTGTTTCTGATTCAAATTGTAAAGACTGTAAAAATAATTCTTCTCTTGGCCAACCTGGGCAATTAAAAAACCCTAGAAGATCGTATATATTTTTACATGGGACAGCAGACTGACTATATTAATGTCAATGATCTTCACCAAACTAAGGGGGTAAAACCTCAGAGAACAAAAAATAAGCAGAAAGTTATTTTTATAACATTTAAAGTTTTTAAATCTAAACCCACCATACAATAGTTTCTCACATAATCAGTGTCAGTTAACGTATACTGTATTGGGGAAACCAGTCTTCATTCTTCTTTTTCTTTTCTTTTTGGTGCTGGGGATTGAATCCAGGGCTTCATGCATTTGTAACATGCACTCTGCCACTGGGCTAACACCAGCGTCATTCTTCATTTTTATTCAAGTAGGGCAATCAAGAATTTTATTACCAATCCCTCAAATTATCAAACAGTTAAGACATATTTTTAAAAACATAATAAAAGCCCAAAAGAAAAACAGACACACAGATACACATCCACACAGTTTCCAGATACAGTAACAACATCAGAAAGCTTAGAAATGTCGTACAGTTATTATACTGCCCTATATCCTTACCAATAATAGCAATGTGTAAAATAGTGGCTGGAGTCTATAAGGAAATGTATACACATCCTCTCTGCAGGGACTCTATGTACAATGACAACACATACAAAAACATTGTCATGTTCATTCTCAAGATCCTAATCAAAGTTAACACCTACTGAGGCAGTTTTTGTTACAGTTATTAAGTATATTTAACAGAAACAGTTGAAATTGGCTTTAATGAATACTAAATTTTAGGCTGTATATCTCTACTTCAGTAGTCTACATTTTTCTTACTAAAACATTTTCAACTGGAAATGAAACTGAGTGGATTTTTACAGAAAATCAACTCAAATCAAACTAATTTGTTGTTTTTCCAGAACTGGAGGTGAAAGTATCTTTTGAATAGAAAATGAACAGCATTTAAGAGAAAAAATAGTGCACATTGATAACAATTTTCTTAGCCTTACAGAATAAAAACAAATTAGATTAGCATATCTCATTATGTAGAATTGGATGGTCTGAAATTATACACAGTCAGACCAGGATGAAATGGAACTCAGACCCACTAGCTTCTACCCCTCTAACTAGCTGGCCTTCCACTTGCAGGAATACCCTGATATCATCTCATCCTCCAGAATGATGAATTATACATGTGTCAACATACCTGGCCTTGAAACAAAAACCAAACAGCTGTACTTGAGGTCCTTGGTAGTTTAAAGCCAACCTTTATTTCCTATCAATTTATTGAATGTAATAGTGGTCTATTGAAAATGTCTAAGCTTAAGATACTAGTTATTATGCTAATTCAGACATGTACCACAAGAGATTCTACATACTATAATCTTAAGGTCCTTATTTTACAGAGTTATCACAGAGGAAAGCTAGATTACTATAAAATCAAGATTATTAAAATGGCTAGGATCACCCAAAAAACCAAAAGAAAAACAACCACAAACAAAAAAACCCACCTAAGTATTAAGAAAGGTTAAAAAGAAACCCTCATTTCATTCATAAGGAAGCTAACGAATAGGGGGAATATTTTACTCTACTCATATACTCCATAGTTCCTTCACTCAATCTCCTTTTGGAGGAATTTTTCCATAAGAAAATCAGTTTCATTTTTGAATATACAACATCAGTATTTCATACGTAAATACTACTTTTAAAAAATATGTATCTGGGGCTGAAGAGATGGCTCAGCCATTAAAGGCTCACATCAAAAATATAAAATACTTATCTGACTTTTTAATATTTTGAATAGTAAGTGAATTCTAATCAATACAAATGTCATGTAAATCCCACATTTAGTAGCTCACCCAAACTGTATGTCACTAAGGTGAAGTTAATTTTAGGCTTCACAGAGACCTAAAACCTACACAATTCTTGACTTGTTCTCTGGATCACTGAATTAAATAACCAGAGGACATTATCAACCACCCAAACTCCACCCTGACAGGGTCTGTTGCCTAGGCTGATCTCACACAGCAATCTTCCTACCTCAAATTTCCAACTGTTAGAAATAAAGGAGCGAACCACTATGCAAAGCTCAAATACATCTTTGATTAGGTATCTATTAAACCTCTCCCACAGCCCTATTATTCAAGTAAAAACAAGATAGAATTGGGTCAGGAGAAGACAGGTTACAAGGTAAAATATATCACAATTCATTGTTAAAAGAAATCCAGAGCCTTGAACATTAGATAAGTACCTTATCACTGAACTATAGTAAAATCTTTCTAGTAAGTCTAAGCCTGTAATTACTAAAAGTTATAAAACCTTTCAGTGGAACATTGTCATGTAAAGAGTAGTTCTTGAAAGAATTAAAATCTAGCCAGATGTGCTGTTACAAGTTTTTAAATCCAGCACATAGGAGGCAACAGAACAGATACATGAGTTAGAGCCTTGCCTAGTAAACAAATTCCAGACACCCAGGGATACAGAGAAACCCTGTCTTGGAAAAAAAGAAATAAAACAAAAACCCCAAGATAACCACAAAAGATTAAAAAAATGTTTCTAGTCTAATGCAAAGAATAAACAAGTTAGAAGTTACATTCTGCCATCCCCACACTCCCAACATACAAGTTTTTAACACCATAATCAAAGCAAATTCTAATTGAAAACGAATGTGGATATACTACCGGTGTGTGAATATTACATAAAGCACTGTTCAGTAAAATCTGAACCTTAACTTCCAATAAAAAACATTGCAAAACCAGTTTAATACTTATCACATGACCCAATTTCAATTTGGCTTCCTGAAAATTAGTTATTCACTGAGACATCTAATACTCAAACCCTTTTATATTACCACACCTGTAGTTTACACCCATACATACCACACAAGCACAGACAAATCACCTTCCCATTCATTACAGGGCTCTACATTAACATTTGCTCTAGTGTGGTGAGATTTGAGAAAGATCATTACCACCCTCATGTTCAATATAAGCCCGGGATTGAGAACAAAGGTCATTATCCTACAGCATTTCAAATAATTAAGCTTATCCTCAAGGTTAAATTTAAGTTTGAACAGAAAACAACCAGTATTATTTTCCTAGATGTCAAAGTAAAAATTTGAATGAAACATTTCATGCCTCCAAATAACAAATATAAAATGATGAATTTATTAAGGTTTATGAAGCTTTGATATTATGTAATAAAACAATACTTATTTATGTTTCTAACACCACAGTCAAACGTGAATATTAATATAGAGCCTTCTCTGCCAAGGAATATAAAAATCCTAAGTTTAATTAAATTTAGGGGCCTTCACCAAACTTGCTGCAAGTTTGGGGACATAAATATCCAACAGCCATATAGCTGTGAAAGCCCCTGTAAGTAATAAAATAAATCCCACTTGCCTCAGACTGAACAGGGCAACACTGAGACTCAGCCTCAGCCTGTCCTATGGCAGGGCTATAGGAAGAAGAAAATTTTAATTTTAGAAAAACATCACCCAATTAATTAAAAAGACATGCATCAATTTTTAAGACCCAATGATCAAGCAAGCAACAGAAAAGAAACAGCTCTTTATGTCTACAATTATATTTTGAGCCCAAACTTATTTCTTGGAGACTTCCATAGTAATTCATTAAACTGAGTTTAAGTTGATTTTGTAATCTGTTCAGTAAAATAGGTATACTGTCCCTAACAAATGGTATTTGATTACTACAATAGTAGGGATTCAAATTAAGTAATATCTCCAACAGTCACTGAAAAGTGAGCCCTTATCTGTTGGTCTTTTCACTATCAGTGGCAAACCCTAGAATAGAAACTAGTGCCAGACAGTTTATTTTTAATTGACCCACAGTGGATGGCCAGTAGAGAAAAAGCTGACAAACAAGTGCACAGCTTCCTTAAATGTTCTAAGCTGTGTTCACAGGAACATTCCAAAAAACTAAATTAAAAAAAAAAAAAAAAAAAAGCAGCCTTTTGAGAGCAGAGCTGAAATTCACTTTTAATGGCATTATTTAAAGAAACGTAAATCATTTCAAATTGTTACACTTGTGATTTAACAAGATGGACCTCAGAAGCAATTAGGTAAAAAGTATTTTCTAGAAGCTTACTATCCTTGATGCATGCGAAAATTGTACTTTCAATATACTAAATGGATAGCACTCCTGAGCCATAGAGCTACAAAACACAGGAGATTAGAAAAATTAAATGTTATTTACCACCCCATGTTTTTTTTTTAATTAGGATTCCTTTACCCATGTAAGCTGTACACTTCACAACAAACCCTGCTTTAGTTCTTGTCTGAACAAAATGCAAGTGTAAAAATTTTGTACAATTTTTGAAGTTCTATCAATACATGAAATTATGAGATTTACTTAGAAGCATTTCTTTAAACTTAACCTTGGAACTTTTTTAAACTCCAATATTTTCTTTTTCTTTCTTTCTTTCCTTTTTTTTTTTGGTTTTTCAAGACAGGGTTTCTCTGTGTAGCTTTATAGACCAGATGGGCCTTGAATTCAGAGATCTGCCTGGTTATGCTGGGATTAAAAGTGTGCACTATCACTACCCAGCTTAAATTGAAGTATTTTCAATATATGATTTCCTTTGACAATATAAAATACATGTTGCCAGACCTAAGAAATACATACAGGTTCTAAAACTAGACAGAGAGGTATTCAGGTAAAGGGATATGTAAGTTAGTTGCAGGCAGAATAATGCATATGTATCACTATATGGATGTTTTTGTTACAAAGTGAAACTTTCTGCATCTCAATACAGCAGAGGAGGCATAATGACTGAAAATGGAAAGTAGCTTTCTATTATTTGTCACATTGCATTTCATATAATGACCGTAAAATTATCTGTTAACTTTCCTCTGTATACTAAGTATTTAATATATTCCTACAAAATTAAAACCATTTTTTGTGGTCACATATATCTAATATCTTCACAAAAAAATTACTGTTAGCATCTTCTCAAAAGTTTGAAGTTTATATTCAGAATAAATCAAATCAAATTATATTTGTTATATAAGTAATGACTCTGTATAGATCATGTTATTCTTAAAACATTCCATAAACCCTCTCAAGGACCCAACCCCCCCACCCAAAAGGATTGGAAAAGCTTCGACAAAATTAAGAGCTACTACTATCATCAGTCAACACAAAATCCCAAAGAGCAGTCAATCACCCTTAAAGTATAATTAGCTATAAGAACACAGTAACATTCTAAATTTCCAAGGATCATGATTAATCGTTTGGCTTTAGCAATGAGGGCATTTATCCAATTCCATGTAAAATAATCTCTAAGGAGCACAATAAAAATTAGCTAATCATCTGTTAACCATCCAAACACTGTAATAGAGGCACATTTAAAATTAACATATATCAAACCATTAATGCAAGAAGCATGCACTTAAGCTTCTAGAAGTTTGCACCTGGAAAGCTTCTGAGGTCCATAAAGTACACAACTGAGGTATTAAAATTATTCAAAGAAAATGAATGGGTCTGGCACTAGGCTCTAAACAACCTTAGCAAGAAGTTTTCAAGTTTATATTTTAAATTTCTGTTACATCTGATACCAAATGATGTGAAGCAATGACACATAAAGACTTCATACCCATTATGTAATGGTTCACGTGTTTCTGAAACATTAACAAGAATTCTATGTATAATGTTAAAACATGCAGCTAAGAAAAAAAAAATCTACAACTTAAAGAATCCAATCATATCAAAACTGTATTGGTAACTGAATTTTATTATGTGGACCTCTACTGTGGCATGCATCTGTACAAACCTTTCAGTCAGTAGTCCACAGGTGGGTTATGAATAAAAAGGCATAAATTTGTCTCTCATTTTATTACAATGAAATTTAACAGTACAGAAAAGTCACATGACCTCAGTGGGCCAGATTTTTTTAAACCCTGCAACACGAGGAACTCTCTAAATACATTAAATATTGTTACACATTCAGACTTCCAATGTACAAGTACTTGGAAACAGTTACAGCCCTCACCAAGCTATGTTGGGGACATGAAGTCCAACAGCATTAGAAATGCTGTGAAGGCATAACTTTACAAATAGCAATGTAAGCTTACAGAACTTGCCTTTATTTAAGATGGTATGTTCATGTAATTCCAGCGCCTTCACAATTTAACGAACCAAATTTACTATACTTCACTTCTAAAAACCTAGATGAAACATGAAAAAGAAGCCATACAGTATAAATTGCAACTTCAGGAAAAGTTCCTGTTTTATTATTCCAAATAATTTCTCCCATGTCAAATAAATGTCCAATAGTTCCTGGTATGTGGGAAGGTAATGTTTGTTAAAGTCACAATGAAGCCTTATAGACGGAAGCTTGTCTATATAAACAGCACAAGTTGAGAAAAGGTTTAATCTCCAAACCTATTATACTTGATGAAGTAAGATCAGTAACGGCCACCTTGCGACATAACAGGAGGTCTCATTCCCATTGGAGGTCGAGGAGGCCCACCTTGGTAAGGGGGCACCATTGGTGGTCCCTGTCCATAAGGTGGCATAGCACCAGGAATATAACCTGGCATGCCTTGATGATGCCCACCATACTGACCTAAAACACACAACAAAAAAATACACAGTTGGTCTCTGTATTGTACCTTTAAACCAATACATTTTGCATTAACATTTTTCATATATACTCAAAATCCAACTCCACACCCTCCCCCAAAAAACCCCAACAAACAAAAATAGTACCATGAGGTGGCATTGGAGGTCTCATTCCTTGTTGCTGTGGGATGCCTGGCTGTGGTGGCATCATACCCCCAATTGGTCCAACTGGTGGATTACCAATTGGAGTCTGTCCTGGCCGAGGAAGATTACGCTGATATTTAGGTAACTGTGCCCTTCTCTCTTCCTGAGAATAAAAATAATGTATAATGTCAGAATGCAGGAAGGTTCCTCAAGTATAAAGACAAATATCCAAAAACTTGGTGATTTTTAAAAGTACAATTACTCCCCAATAATTCCTTTTGCTCTCATAAATCAGTGCTACTACTTAAAAATCACCAGTCCTTAAAATCCTACCTAAGTTCATAAAACTACAAATCTAAGTATTAAGTTTCTTTCAATCAGTAGAAGCAAATGCATGTCTAAACATTTTTAGAGTAGGAACTGTACTATCTTTTCACAATTAAAAGGGTGGGAACATCCTTTTATGGTTTCTTGAGACATAAATAAAAACTATTTGTGAACTTTAAAAATCAGATAAGTCTATCTAAATACAACTTAAAATCTCTCCAATGGGCAGGTTGCTATAATGATATTTGATCAAACAATACTAGTAAAAACCTATAAAAAACTTACCAGTGATATATCCTCATCTGGATGGATCAACTTACTGGTTGCACTGGTGGTTGTAAGTGTAGCAGGCTTACTTGTAATTGAAGCTGCTGGTTTTGCTGCAGTACTGCTTGTTGTACTAGTGGTTGAAGCTGTAGACTGTGTATATGCAGGGAATGTAGGTTTTGGGGGTTCTGTAGTTGTTGCAGGAGTACTATTTAAGGGCTTGAAATCTGTACCAACAGGTCCCTGGACAGCTGCCTGAGCCTGTAAAATAATGATTCTTTATCAATAAATTTCAATACCCAAAGTTGAGTATAACAAAATATGTACTTAAAAAAAAAAGCATCAAATAGAGCAAACTTTAAATGAAACTAAATCGAAGTTAATACATATGTTCCACAAAATCCAATCTATAAGAGTATCAAGATAGTGCACTGAAATTACTATACTTCTTAGATCTGTTTTACAGCTCTTCTCCATAACTTAAATTTACAAAGCTATATATTCTAGTTTGCTATAGAATCGTGAAACAGTATTTAATGCAACTGCTTTTATTCTCCTAACTACTTTATCTTAAAAGCAGCTCAAAAAATAAACTACAGAATATAAGGGTTTATATAATAAACCCATTAGTAAGCAAAAAGCTAAATTAAAAAAAAAATAGTCAGTAGCAGCTTATGTTACCACCAACACAAGTATTCTAGAGATAGCAACACACTACCCTCCAAATTAGTAATGGCTTGATTACAGTATAGACAACGGGGGTTAATAGCGCAGGCTCTAAAGTTAACATGAGTACAAATTACTTTCATAATACAAATGTTTGAAATGTCTAGGTCAACTGTAGAACTAAATGCAGAGTGCTAATTTCCTTAGGGATGTAATGCATTAAATAGCACAACTTAAAAATAGCTTAACCATGCGTCAGGCTAACCATTGGCCACTATAGTTCATTTATTGCTCACATGCTTTTAACCCTTTAGAACCACAGAAGTTTATTCTGTTGAAGTCATTAGTATGAATTCAAATTTTAAACACCATTTGAGTTTTAGTATGTTTTACTTCTAAAAAAGCTAAATATATTTGTAAGATTTAGCTAAATTGTAAGATTTAGGGTCCAAAGGGTTAAGTTGTAAAGCCATTTTTAAAAATTTTAAACTGCAACTTCCTGCGTACTTGTGCTGTGCTAGGAAACAGAGCTTTAGAAGATGCAGACAGACTTTCTGAATTGGATGAAGCTGTACTTGAGCTTGTTACAGGTGTCCCCATCTGTAGCATAAAAGAAAGGAAACAATGAACCGTCTCCGAACAAATGGGTAAAAATATGCCATGTGGCACGTTTTAGTATAGATTGCATTCTTTTATAAATACAGATTGAAATGCAATCAAATGTCACTTAAAGAGGCAGAGTAAATGCATTTTCAATAAACAATATTTTAAGTACATGCCTCAAAAAACTACCTTTATACATACAACTAGTCAGACATAAGCTTCTTTTCTAAACTTAGTTTTGCATTGCAGTATTTCAAGAACAAAATGAAAATAATGACACACTAAGTTCTCCATGCAGATGCTGTACACAATAAGACTACAGGGTCTAATAAAAGTTTAATACCTCCATATTTAAATTCTCTATTCACCACAAAAATGTAAATTAATATGCTTTAAAGGCATTTAAAATTTCGCACCCAGAATGAGTAAGAAATTAAGAAAACATCTGAGCAATAACCTTAAGGAAAAAACAAAAACAAAACAAAAAAAACAACTAGATCCCTTAAAATATAGCTAATTAATTCTAAATGAAATGCACAAAGAGTTTGACCATTATGTATCTAGCCTACTCACCTTCTGGAAAAGGTTTGTTGGAAGAAAGGCTAAGAAATACAACTAGATTAAAAATCAATAAATGATGCCCATCCAACTTAAGAGTAGTAGCACTACAATTTAACATGATTCTTTCTAAATGAGCAAAGAATACCAAACTACTTTTATTTCTTTCTTTACTCATTTGCTTACTTGCTTATTTTCATTTTTCAAGACAGGGTTTTCCTGTATAGCTGACTGTCTTGTAACTTGCTCTGCAAACCAGGTTGGTCTTAACTCAAGAGCCTCTGCAGTTTTGGGATTAATGATGCACACTACCACTACCAGGCCTGCCCAAGTTTTTTTTTTTTTTTTAAAGAGATTTCATCATTGGCTCTGACCTAATTCAACAATGCAAAGGAAGACCTGGAAACAACATTTACTTAATTCCTTGGAAACTCAATTTTCATTTCTACCTACAGCTAAGAATACACAATTATGAAAATAACATGATTGATTCCTTTCTGTTGTGAACAGAAATTAACATAGCAGATGATAGCATACATTTTAGTATATTATCTAAATTTTTATTTGAGAAATTTGTGACAATTCAAAGATATAATTAAACAAGTCCACTTTATCTTTAGACATAAATGTACTCATTTTCAAGATTTTCACCTTACCTGTCCGGCACTGGGGAAAAGAGGCTTAGTAACTGGAGGCTGTGGAGCAGGTACTGCTGCTGCTGGTGCAGGTGGTCTATTAAGAATACCTGGTGCTGAAACAGCCTGTGCTTGAGTCATTGGAGGAATTCCAGGGCGTGGAACAGGAGGGGGCATACCTGTAGCAATGAATGAATGAATTGTCTCCAAGGAGCACAAGTCAATGAAACACTTAGTTCAAATCCTATGATTATGACCATTTGTTCCTCACAACAATCATACTGTCTCATTATTTTTACTACTTTAGACCCCAACGATAAACTTACTGGGAATTAAAAGCATGTGCTAACACTGCCATGTGTCCCTGTTAGCCTGAAGCAACCATGTACAGACTATTCTGGAACTCCAGAAATCTGCCTGTCTGCTAAGATTAGAGCGATAAGGTTAAAGCTAAATGTAAAAACACCCAATTCACTTAGCAAACTTCTTTCAACATGTAAGAGAATTAGAAAACTTGTAGGAATTAATGTTATCAAACATGTTACAAAGAAAATTATTTAACATTTTATACCTGGCGGCATCCCAGGCATAAGAGGTGGTATTCCAGGTCCAGGTGGCATCATTCCACCCATTGGCATCATTCTATTAAAAAGCAAAATTTTAAGAAAACAAAACCAAAAATCATTAATTAACAATATAAACCACAAAAAGTATTTTGGCAATTATAGAACATTAAATACAAATCTGAACATCTTAAGTACCAAAATCAATCAAGCCAGATGAATCTACCATACACTACAATAATCTTAACATAATAAACATTCAAACTCTTCAGTTTATCTGTAAAAGTGGTTTAAAAAAAAAAAAATAGCTCAACAAGGCCTCTGAGATCCAAGAGTATTCTTGAGTGTGTGTGTGTGTGTGTGTGTGTGTGTGTGTGTGTGTGACACAGAAGAGGTCCTATCTAATAAATGTGTAACTGGAGAGCTTTTGTTCCACTTTAAAAAATGCACACAGAATGCTGAGGCATTTCTATTTGAATTGTCCACTGTGAAGAAAAATTTGAAAAAAACCCATCCCCAACATTAACAAATATAAACTCGGATTACATAAAATTTCATTTCCTAACACTAAGCCATGACTTAAAAACATAACCCATATTTATAGTTTCCCCTTTAAAAAAAAAAAATCTCACCTTCCAAGATCAGCCAGTATCCAATTTACTTCAAAACATTATATTACAAGCATACAAACTTCATTTGTGTTTTGGGTGTTGGTGATAAAACCCAATGCCTGGTGCATATTACACATGCACTCTACCAGTAAGCCACAATTAGTCCCCTACTTCTACAATTTAAGACTTTTTAATCAGAAATTCAGGTTTTTATATATTAATCCTAATTAGATGACAGCAGATTATAGATTTCTAAATATTATATCTTATATTAGGCCTTACTACCTAATAATAGCTTGAAAAAGCACCTGCACTTTTAGAAAAGAATCTTATCCACTTTTTGAGAAAGAATCTATGTGACCAAAGCTATCCACTACACACCACAGGCTGGCCTCATACTCAAAGGGATATTCCTGCTTCTGCCTTCCAAGTTCTGAGATTAAAAGCATGGGCTAACATGCCTGGGAAAAATTATTTTAATGTGTCTATTTGCTCCAAAATGTGTTAATTTTCTACTTTAAAGAAACGTGTCAATTAGATGACCAAGTTTAACAGTTTTAGTGAGATTAGAAAATTTCTTAAGTCAACTGAATAGATATCATTAAACACACACACAAATGACATTATGATTATATTATACCTCCTGAATTACATTATGAATGAGATGCTTACATGTTTTCACCGCAAAATGACTGGGTGTATTTTCTCTGATGATGCAATCTGCGAAAATGTATGACAAAATCAAAATCTAACTGTGATTTTCAGAATACAGAGGGAAAGTGTATTGTACACCTTTCACATCCAACTCTAAGTAAAAATGATGGGCAACATACACCTCAACTTCATTTTAGTTTCTGATACTTTGGTAAATCATTTACAGTCCTTTTCACAACTACAAAGCATCCTTAATAGTTCCAAGACTAAGACTCAAATCTATAATGAACACTGTAATTACAGTAAATGCAACTGAAGGATGTTGTTTCCTACATTCACACTAAAACCCAAAATCTACTTTCCTCAGAGGCAAATACATTTGTCTCATATATACTGACCCCTTAATAGAGCCCATATTTTTTAGAAGAGAAAAATTATAAGTAATATTTAATTCAAAGCACCCAAGTCAGCCCAAGCCCACAAACCAACTGGAAGTTTGCTCACCCAGGGGGCATGCCCGGCATAACTGGAGGCATGCCTGGCATCAGCGGAGGAACACCTGGCATCAATGGAGGTATGCCTACAATGCATTTCAGCAACAAAATTAGAATTGGAAATTAAACAAGAGGAAGTAACTCTTGCATTATAATAATGAACTCCTCAGGATGAATTTTTAAGGAATCTGTTACCTGGAGGCATCCCTGGTGCCCCTGGAACTGGGGGCAGTCCTGGCTGGGCCATTGGTGGGATATATCCTTGCTGAGGTTGAACAGGCTGTGGCTGAAAGGAAGTTGAGGCTGCAGATTCATCATCATCATATTCATCAGAATCATCTTGTTGCTTCTTTTTTTGACTCTCTGCCAAGAAAGGTTTTAATTCATTCCACACATTGAAAGGAAAAAAATAACAAGCAACTCAAAAAACAATTAAAGTAATATTCCCCATAACGTTAATACAGGATTCAGGAGGCAGAGGCAAGGTGATCTCTGTGAATCAACTCCCATTTCAGGAGATCTAATACCTTCTTCTGTAAGGCATTAGGTAACCAAATGTTAAACAGACATACACGCAGACAAAACATTCTTTCACACATAAAACCACTTACAAATCTCTAAATCAGATGGGTATCATTTTCTACCATCTGCACAATACATAGCTTGCAATCTCAAAACTAATGACTCTAATAAACACAGAACACAGAAAAGGAAAACATTAACTAAAGATTAGAATTGCAGGAGCTGAAGAGATGGCTCAGTTTCAGTTCCCCAGCACACAAGGCAGCTCATAGCCACATGTAACTCCTGTTTCTGGGGATCAGATATCCTCTTCTGGTCTTTGTCAACAGCAGACCCAGGAAAACACAGATGTGCAGCAAACAAAACAAACAAAGAAAGAAATAAACACCCAAATAAACACCCAAACATGTATTAAAGGCTAGAACTGGGGACAGAGCAGTAGTGCAACACAGCTGTTACCACATCTACTCAGAACAGTGAATAGCTTAGCAGGCACAAAGGTACAAGAAGCCACACAATCAGTGTTGAATCCTCATAACAAACTGTACAGTTGCCCTCTTATCTTCCACACTTGTGCCATGCTATATATAACCCAACACACACAAGAAATACATTTAAGGGGTTAGAGATATGGCTCAGAGAAGAGCACTGACTGCTCTCTCAAAAGACCCAGGTTCAATTCCCAGCACTCACATGGCGGCTCACAACTGTCTGCAACACCAAGATCTGACATCCTCACACAGACACCAATCCACATAAAGTAAAAAGTAAAATATGACAGGGACTGATGAGATAGCTCAGGGGTTAAGAGCACTGCCTGTTCTTCCAGAGGACCTGGGCTCAATTCCCAGCACCCACATGGCAGCTTACAACTGTCTGCAACTTTAATTTCAAGGGATCTGATACCTTTATGCCAATGCACATAAAAGTAAAGGTTAAATAAATTATTAAAAAAAAAATCATGCTGGGCTTTGATGGCACATGCCTCTATTCCCAGAGCTCAGGAAGCAGAGGCAGAGGGGGGGGAGGGGGGATATCTCTGTGATTTCAAGGCCAGCCTGGTCTACAAAGTGAGTTCTAGGACAGCCAGAACTGTTACAAAGAAATCCTGTCTTGAAAAACTCTTAGAAATAGAAATAAACATGATGGAAACTTTACCTTGTGTTTTCTGTTCAAGAAGTCGCCGTCTTTCATCCATATCTTTTTCTGGAATACCTTCCATGCCATATATTTCCAACTCTATATCTGTTCTTCCGGGTATGGCATTTGGTACAGCATCTATGGTTTCTTTGTGCACCTAAAAACAACAAAACCAGAAAGCTATTAAAGTAATTCATGAGACTTTTTTTAATCTAGAAATTATGCAAAAGAACACTTAGTAAAATTAACGGATCTATTTTAAGACTTTCTGTATTCAGAAGGATGATCCCAGCACTGGGGAGGCAGAGGTAGGCGGATCTCTGTAAGTTCAAGTCCCGCCTGGTCTACAGAGGAAGTTCCAGGACAGCCTCAAAGCAATACAGAAAAACCCTGTCTTGAAAAACATGTACAAGATTTCCTGTATTAAAGTCCTTTTATCACCAATGGCTTTATAACACCAGCTGTTTGACCTCTAAGCCTGAATTTACCTGATATAGCATATATACTTTATATTTAACTTCTAGGGCTGAAAAAAAAATTATTATCTTAGAGGGTATGCAATGCCATGTCACATATGAAGAGATCAAAGTAGAACTTGTATGAACTGATTCTCTCTTACCATATGAGTCCCAAGGATCAAATTCAGGTCTTAGTCTAGTTTTCAGACTGGAATCCTGAGCCATATCAGGCTCCCTATTAAAAATCATCCTTTATTCCTCACTTTTTCTCAGACTGCACATTAAATTTACCTGCAAAGTCTGACAACATTGCCTCTAAAAGCCTTAACTGTGCACTAGTCTATTTTCAACCCTCTAGATAGGATGGCCCTTTCTTGAAAAGTGTAAAACAGGCTAAAGCTATTTCTTAGCAGTGGTAGAAAATGTGAAAAGGAAACCTAGGATGTGAAAGAGAGTTAAGACTGTCAGTATAGTGCTACAGGCATACACAAACATCAAAAGAGGGGGGTGGAGAGATGGCTCAAAGGTTAAAAGCATTGGCTGTTTTTTCCAAGGTCCTGACTTCAATCCCCAGCAACCACATGGTGGCCAACAACCATCTGCAATGAGATCTGGTGTCCTCTTCTGGCCTACACACATACATGGAGGCAGAACACTGTATACATAATAAATTATTCACTTATCAGATCTCATCAGACAACTCCATAATCTTATTTCTTTTCATGTTTTCATTTTCTCGATCATTTATCACAAGACAAAATACTTTGTTGTTTTTATTCATATTATAAAGGTAAATTCTATGGGTGCTGCATGCCCAAGTAGTTAAAACAAGTGTCTAACACAGCGCTGTTCCATAGGAATTTTCTATAACAGAGATATTCTTTCTATCCACCCCATCAAGTCATCTAAGTCACACATAGCTACAGAGCACAGAAAATATGGCTGTAATACAAGTGAAAAACTATTAACTTAATCTTCATTTAACATCTGTGTGGAACTAGGAGCTGTTATAGTATACAGCTATAGACCTAAAAGCTAGATAGTAGCTTCTAAATGATGGCCTTCGGGATGTTCCACTGTAGCCCAGGTCTCAAATTCAAGAGCTTATTTCCTTTAGATTCTAAAGCACTGGAGCTGGAGAGGTGGTTCAGCAGTTAAGAGCACTGACTGCTCTTCCAGAGGACCCAGGTTCAATCCCCAACACCCATGTGGTGGCTCACAACCATCTGTAATTCCAGTTCCTTGCCATCTAACACTCTCACAAAGACATATATGCATGCAAAAAGACAAATGCACATAAAATAAAGATTCTAAAGCACTATGCAACTGCATTAATATACTACCAAAGCATTCTCAAAAAAATTCTTTTCAAGACCAGGTTTCTCTGTGAAGCTTTGTTTGGAGCCCTATCATGGAACTTGCTCTGTAGACCAGGCTGGTCTCAAACTCAGAGAAATGCCTGCCTCTGCCTCCCAAGTGCTGGGACTAAAGGCATTTATCACCCCCCCCAACCCAGCCCATTCTCAATATAAAAATAATCAGTCCCTGGGACCACAAGGTTTAAGAATCAGACTCCTAAAGCAGGAGCGGGTAGTGCAAGCCTTTCATCCCAGCACCCAGGAGGCAGGCAGATCTGAGTTGAAGGCCAACCTGATCTACAGTGTTCCAAAACAGTCAGAGTTGTTGATTCAAAGAGAAACCCTGTCCCCCATACAAAATAACAAGGAGCCAGAATCCTAGTCATTCCACAAACTCCAAGTGAATGAAAGAATAAATGAACAAAGCTTGAAATGGTTCAGTGGTTAGGGGCATAGATGACTGTTCTTGTACAGAACCAGATTTTGAACTGTAGTACCTACTGCAATAGCTCATGGTTATCTGTAAGTTGAGGTCTAGGGGATGACACCCTCTTCTGGCCTTCAAGGCCAAACTTTATCAAAGGACACATATCAGACACAATGATTGGCACGCCTCTGCCTCCCAAGTGCTGGGGCTAAAGGCATCGTGCCACCAACACCCTGCTTCAAGTTATCTTAATAGTCACAAAACAGATGTGGATTCCAGGTACGTAATTCAATGAGACCTTGTGCTTATTAGCACAAACCACCCATCCTGCAACTTTAACAGAGTTTTTAATCAGATTTGGCTATTTATCTAGTGTGTTTCCACAAAAAAAAAAAAAAATCATGTGGTTACAAATCACAAGGCAACAAAAAATAAATACAGAAGAGAAATGCTTACCTGCATGCAATGAATAGCTAACCCAGGTCCTGTGTACAACTTCTTATGACATATATGACATTTGAAATGTTTTGCTTTTTGGTGCTGTATAAGGATCTTCTCATCATCAAAATCTCTGTTACAATACCTAATCAAAATTAAGGTACAAAGCACTACACAAAAATGACCCTGATGCCAACAAAAACATGTCAAGCCTATCACAGTTTCGAGTACCCCACCAACTTGGAAGCTAAGGTAACAGGACACCTGAGCTCAAGAGAATGTAACAACCTATGGATATTCCATCTAATAAATATCAAAAACAGAAAGCCTGAAACAGTGTTACATGTCATTAATACCAGCACTCAAGGAGGTAGAGGCAGACAGGTAAACCTGAGTTTTGTAGGGCAGCCTCATCTATAATAATGAGTTTCCAGAACAGCTACATAGTGAGATCCTATGAGATCAAAATAAATAATAAAACAAAAAAAGCCTTTCATTTTAACTTGAGGATAGGGGCAACTTAGAAATAAAGAACCAAAAGCCAGGTGTTGTCACACACCTTTAACCCCAGCCCTTGAGAGACAGAGGCAGGTGGATTTCTGTGAGTTCAAGGCTACACAGAGGAGTCCTTCTTGAAAAAAACAAAATAAAATAAAGAGCCAGAAGCCAGGCAGTGGTGGCACACGCCTTTAGTCTCAGCGCTTGGGAGGCAGAGGCAGGTGGATCTCTGTGAGTTGGAGACCAGCCTGTTCTACAATAACTAGTTCCAGGACAGGTTCCAAAGCTACAAAGCTGAAACCCTGTCTCTGAAATGGGATGTGGCTTAATCACAACACCCAAAGCATGGCGGCAAGGAGATCTCTGAGTTTGAAGCAGCCTGGTCTACAAAGCAGAGTATCAGGACAGCCAAATAACAATCTCCCTCCCCCGACAGCCGGCCACAGGGGAATAGAAAAAAGAAAAAAAAAACAACGGGAGTGGGGGGCGGGGGGTAACAACTTCACAGAAGAATCGAAATCGGGAGTTCATCAATATTTATATTTTTAGACCAACTTCCCGGCAAAGGAGGACACAGCCAACAATTCAAAAAGTGCCTTCCAGTTGCATATTAATTCATGCCATCAGGGAATGTAAACTCACTTATGTTTAACCCACAATACTATAAATTCTGACATCAAGATTTTTCCTATGAGCGTTTTTTACAAAATTCGTGACTCATTTTTACGTTATTTTGATGACAGACCTTGAAACAAACCGTTTACATGTAACAGATATTTAAAAAAAAAAAATAAGATATAAGATATAGCTTCCTTTCCAACAGCTCTTTTCCCCCAGCCCAACAAAATTGGGTAACAGACAGTAGAAACTCCACCCAGTTAAACGGAACGCTTCCTGAAGATTAAGGCGCCAGAAAGAGACGCGGAAACCACCAGCCCTCCGCCATTGGGGGGGAGGCGGGGGCGGGGAGGGGGCTCGGGCCATCCAATTCTCCGAGGACTCAATTAGCATGTTACCCCAGATGCAAGTCCCTTTAAGGGGTCCTCAACGAAACGGCGGAGAGAGGAGTCCTCAGGGGTGACTGCACTTGGGGAAGGACTAGGACTCCCGGCCCAAGACTCACACCTAACAAGCTCCTCCGAGCCACCGGGTCTAGCCCCATCCACCAAATACCGGAACCTTTCCGCCGAGGGTACCTCACTTTACAAGAAGCTCTCAAATCCTGGCGCAGCCACCGAAGCACGCGCGCCCGGCCGTGCCCCGTCACAGGCCCTACCCAGGCCTCTCGGGCCGAGCCCTCAACGAGCGACACCCACGCTCGGCCTTCACGTCAAGCACACAAAGGATACCAGCACCACGGCTTCAACTGCTTCTTCTTCTTGCGACCCATCACCGCGCTCTACAGACCAGGTAGGAAGGAGGCGAAAAGAAGCTGGGAAAACCAGGAGAAAATCGCCGACTCCTCGGAACCAACCGCCGCCGCCGCGTCCCACAGGAAACAGACACAAAATGGCCGACAACCTCGTTCTCTCTCCACCTCCCGTCAGCCACCGCGGCGAGAGCTGGGAAGGGCCACGTGACACGAGGCTCGGCCCCGAGTGGGTGGAGACGCGCTGCCGCCATCTTATAGGATTAAGTGGTGCAGGCTCTCGGGCTGTACACGCTTAACCCTTGGTGCTTATCAGGCGAGCGGGTCGTCCCACGCTTATGCAAATTGAAGGGAGGGAAAAAAAGTATCAGTGTGATTAAGGATAGGTTACAAGTAAATAAAAGGTAATTAGGACATGAACAATTTGGGTTTTTTTTTTTTTGGTTTGTCTTTTCAAGACAAGGTTTCTTTGTGTATCCTTGGCTGTTCTGGAACTTTCCCTGTAGAACAGGCTGGCCTTGAATTCACAGAGGTCCGCCTACAGTCTCGGGAGTGCTGGGATTAAATAATTTTTGTTGCTGTTGTTTGTATTTTTGAGACAGGATCTCTCTACATAGCCCTGCCTACCCAGGAACTCCCTATGTAGACCAGACGGGCTCCTGTTTCTGCCTGGCATCTCCAAGCTAGGATTAAAGGCGTGTGCCTGTTTCTGACCTGGCCAATTTGTAAATTTTGTATCAGTTAACGGATGGATTCTTTAGTAGCGGAGATTATATGGGTTTACATGATGAAAGAAGTCATCAGTTTAGTGACAGTCAAGGAGGCAGTATGGGTCAGTGCTGCGGAAACCATTAGAGAAATGTGAAGTTCTGCAGAACCTCAGAGGAAGGTAATCCTAACAGCTTTGACGATCACAAAAATGTCTAGAAAGATCCAAGAAGGTTCAATGAAAACAAGTAAAGTGGTGACATGTCATTAACATGGGATCTTGTGTCTGTTGTTCCTGTAGAGATAGACAGCCCTGAGTCCAGGAGCTGTAGGTCATCCTCAGCAACAGACCCTCACCTTGTCTGTTTTCTTTTTTGTTGTTTTCTTTTGATGCAGGGGGTCAAGCATGGTGGTGCAACATTAATTCCAGCACTTGGGAGGCTGAGGCAGTAAGATTTCTGAGTTTGTGGCCTGCCCGGTCTACATAGCTAGTTCCAGTACAGCCAGGGCTATGTAGAGAGAAAAAAAAAGTAGTGTTTGAGGCTTTGAACCTGAAACAATAGGACAGAAAAAGTGTTGCTAGCAAAGGGTAATACTGGAAAGACTAGTGAAAGAATGGTAGAGATAGTTAAGAAGAATACAAAAAGTGTAATGTTATGCTGAAGTCTCTGGAAAACACAGAAGGGTTCTAAGACGAAGAATCATGATGGAGAATGCCGATAACCAGGAATCCAGGAGACTGAGGCTAGAGGATCAAGAATTAATGGCCAACCTCAGTCACATAGTGAGTAGGAGACCACCTGGGCTACATGAAACTGATAATTAAAAAATAAAAGTCGTCAGTGGGTTGTGGCCCACGCCTTTAATCCCAGCTCTCAGCAGACAAAGGCAGGCAGATCTCTTTGAGTTCCAGGCCAGCCTGGTCTACAGAGTGAGTTCCAATTTGTCATGGTGACTCATACCTATAATCCCAGAATTTTGTAGGCTAAGGCAGAAATGTTACCCCTAGCCATGGGCTACGCCTGAGCTACCATAGTGAATTCCAATCCAGCTTGGGCTAGTAGAATATGAAATCCTATTACAAGGAAAAAAGGAGAAAAATTAAAAACTGGTTCAGAGTCCAGAACTCTGTTTATACAAGTTTTGCTTTGTTTTGTCTGTTTTTCAGACAGACTTTCCCTGTGTGGCCCTGGCTTTCTTGAGACTTCCTTTGTAGACCAGGCTCATCTTGAACTCAGAGATCTGCCTACCTCAGCCTTCCAAGCGCTAGAAGTAAAGGTATGCACCACCACACCTGGCTCTTTGTGCTTATATGCCAACAACTGTATATTGGCCTAATTATAATTATATATAATTATACAAATCACTTTACCTGGTCACAGTGTCCTTAAGGGTTTGGCACACAGTAATAGCTAGTATGGTGACATGTGTTAGTTTCATGCTTTAGTTTTGGGATTGTTTTAGTTTTGATTTTTTGAGATAAGTTTTCTCTGTATAGCCTTAGCTGTCCTGAAACTCTCTCTATAGACAAGGCTGGTCTCAAACTCACAGAGATCTGCTTGCCTCTGCCTCCCCAGTATGGGGATTAAAGAGGTGCAACCCTGACCCTGACTTGACCCCAGGAACAGGGCTTAAAATTTCACCAAACCATGAGCTTGCCCTATAGTCAGGCTGCAGATCCCATCAATCCCTGTGCTTGCCACTGAATCAGACCACAAAATCCCACCAATCCCAAGCCACCCTGGAAAGCTCTAACAGTTCCTGACCCCCTCCACCCCATCCCTGCCAAGAAATCTTATATAAGCTCTGTACCCTATTCAGTTTGCAGTTCACCATAGTGGTAGTTCACGTTGTTGTCTTCAAATGCTGAACCCCAAAATCACCAAAAGACCTGTTCCAATGCAAAAGTAAAGAGTCTTTTATTATTAACGAGTTAACTGTATTAACTCGAGTCCTCCATCTGTTCCACATGGCTTGTGGAGTAAGAAGGACCCAAAGGGGCCTAGAGGCAGAGAATTTATTAGTGTGTGCATGGAGAGTATCTTGGGATATGCAACAGTCTTGGGACTGGTGCACTTCAGGGCTTGGGCAACCTGTCCTGTGTTGATTGGTTAACTGGTTGCTATGCCCTATAGACCTTCCCAGGGTGGTTGCTATGCTCTTTACACCACTATTACTCCACTTTTACCATAAAGCACTGTAAAGCATGTCCAGAGCCTTCCATCTAACTTCTGATAGGTTCCTTGCCACCTGGAGGGT
The DNA here is from genome assembly GCA_030556225.1 of Cricetiscus sungorus. Classification (NCBI taxonomy): domain Eukaryota; kingdom Metazoa; phylum Chordata; class Mammalia; order Rodentia; family Cricetidae; genus Cricetiscus; species Cricetiscus sungorus. The sequence goes on along the minus strand of JANBXA010000069.1, from coordinate 57,960,968 downwards.
ATCTGACTTCCTAATGACTAAGGAGGTCAGGCAAGGCCAAGCTATCACATGTTGCTGAGTCAGGGGCCTACATCTTGCTGGGTCTTTTCTGCAGCCTGTTATGGCTGCTAATGCAGGGGTCTGATCCCTTCACCATCTTTGATCCCAGTACTCAGGAGACAGAGACAGGTAGATCTCTGAGTTTGAGGCCAGTCTGGTCTATAGAGGACTGTTAGGACAGCCGGAGTTAAACAGAGAAACTCTGTCTTAAAAAAACAAAAACAAGCAAGAAAGAAAAGGAAAAAGATGTAAAACTTTAGCCCTAACTGACTGAAGCAGAAATGTTTCTTACCATAGTTGCTTCCTTTGTCCTGGACACACTCTGTTGTGTTTCTGACTCTTCGTGAATGAGTATCTTCCAGATCTGGGACTCTCATAGCATCACTTTGTCCTCCCTTCTTTCCCTGACTTACTCTATCATCAGAAAGAGCAGTGGCCTGCAGCTTCTAGTCTCTCCTGTTGCCTTTCTTCCATCTAACAGATTTGTTCAAGTTACTCCTATTAAAAGCCTGTAAACTGTCTGAGGCAAAGCCACACTTTGCGATCCTACTGTGAGTGATAGGATGTGCCAGAGCCATTCATTTTCTTTTCCAAATGATAAACATTATCTGAGGCTCAAAGGAGAGCACACGAATTTAGAATATAATCACTCACTGTGTAGAACATTTCTTACAGCTTATTGAACACAAGTGAGACACTATCTGAAAACAAAGTATAAAACAAGGGCTGGGGTTGTAACTCAGCAGAGGAAACTTGCCTAGTATACTCAAGGATCTGGAGTCAATCCCCATTACGAGAAAAAAACAAGAAAAGAATAGGTCAACAGCTAAGTATGCTGACAAAGTGGAATTTTCTCTGGCTATGAATGGTCATGAAGTGCCAGGCATGGTGGGACACATTTGTTTTGTTTTGTGTTTTGGTTTTATGTGACAGGTTTCTCTGTGAAATCTTGGCTTTCCTGGAACTCACTCTGTAGGACAGGTTGACCCGGAACTCAGATCTGCCTACCTCTGCCTCCTGAGTGCTAGGATTTAAGACATGTGCCACCACTGCCCATTGGTTGGACACATTTGTAACCTCAGCATTTGAGAGGTGGAAACAGGAAGATGAGATGTTCAAGGTCATCCTCAGATAATATAGCAAGTTTAAGGCCCACATATACTATTTGAGTGAGACCCTATCTCAAAATAAACAAACCAAAAATAAATAAATAAATAAATAAATAAATAAATTGTGGGGGGGGAGAAAAGGAAATGAATGCTGAGGAATATGGTTTAAGATGTGTTATATTCATTTATGCTATGGAATATTTGTTTCAGGATGCAAAAATGTGTTGCATTCTTTTATGTTCCTGTTGTTTAACTCTATAAAGCTGTGTTATTTTGCATGTCTAAAACATTTGATTCATCAATAAAGATCTGAATGGCCCATAGGTAGGCAGGAGAGAGAAGTAGGCAGGGCTGGCAGGCAAAGATAATAAATGAGAAAGAGAAGGAGGTTCAAGAAAAGGAGAAGGAGAGGAGGATGCCAGGGACCATCCACCCAGCAACACAGCCAGACTTGAGGTAAGAAGAAAAGCAAGAGATGGTGAATAAGCCAGGTGGTGGTGGTGCATGCCTTTAGTCTCAGCACTGTGATTCTGAGGCCAGCCTAGGCTACAAAGTGAGTTACAGGACAGGCTCCAAAGCTTTTCGTGCGTGTATGTCCGTGTGAGAGTGCCAAATCCTCTGGAACAGGAGTTACAGATGGTTTTGAGCTTTCCTATGGTGCTGGGAATTGAATCTGGGTCCTCTGAAAGAGCACACAGTGCTCAGTGCTTGTAACGGCTGAGCCATCTCTCCACCCTCACATTTTTTTTTTTTTTTGAGAGTTTGTCTCAGGTAGCATGGGCTGGCCTCAAACTGGCTATAGAGCTGAGAATGGCTCTGAATTCCTAATCCTCCTGCCTCTACCATCCAAGTGATGGTGTCACAAATAAGAGCATCACTAAAAATGCTCCTAATGATCAAAGCTGGTACAAGTCACAGTCTGAGCAAAACAATTAGTACATATTATATTATGACAACATCACTCTCTGCAACCCAATATGATTAGAGGGTTGGGAAGATGGTTCTGTAGGTAAAGGTGTTTGGCACCATGCCTCACAACCTGAGGTCAACCTCTGTGACCCACATGGTGGCAGAAAAGAGCTGGGATTTTTGTTTCTTTTTGAGACAGGGTCTCTATGTAGCCCTGGATGTCCTAGAATTCACTAGATAAAATAGACTGGCCTTGAACTCAAAGAAATCTGCCTATTCTTTCCTCCCAAGTGTTGGGATTGAAGGTATGTGTCACAAAGTTAGCTCAAGAACTGACACTATAAAGTTGTTCTCTGACCACCACATACATATAAGCCTGGTCTACATGTCTCAAAAATTTGAATATTCACACATACACACATATGCATGTGTGTGTGTGTGTGTGTGTGTGTGTGTGATTTTTTTAAAATATTCTTTTTTTAAATGCATTGAGATTTTGCCATGGGTATTGGGTTCCCTGGATCTGGGGTTACAGACAGTTGTGAGCTGCCATGTGAGTGCTTGGATTTGAACCTGGGTCCTCTGGACCAGTTCAGAGTCAGTGCTCTTAACTGCTCTTACTGAGGTAGACATCTGAGGAAAAAGAGATTGTTGTCAGTGGGGTATAGATGGCACATGCCTTTAATCCCAGCACCCTGAAGGCACAGGCAGTTGGAGCTCTGTGAGTTCAAGACCAGCTGGGCTCCATACTGAGACCTTGACTAACCAAAAGAGAGAGGCCAGGGATAGATGGTAATGCTATACTCAAGGAAAACACACACACCCAACCCTGAACTGTGGACACCTCAAATGGGGAGATAATATAATAAGGGAAGGAGGGAAAAGTGACAATAAAGAAACTGGACTTCAGCCAGGAGCACAAAGTCACTAAGGTATCGAGAACATGTATCCTTGACATTGCATGAAGCTTGGCAGGTGCCAATTGTGGTCCTCCCCCAAACTGATAACTGAAATCCACCCCTCTGAGATAAACATCGGCTAAGATAGTGGGGCTGGATATGGTTGCACACACCCGAGGAAGCTGAGGCGAGGAAGAAAAAAAAAATCAACCAATGGAGGGAAATTTTACCAAACTATTGTCTAGTATTCATCAAAACTGGCACGATTTTGTAACAGTGACTTAGGACACAATGAGACTACATGAAAAGTAAAAAAAATTTGATTGAACTATGGATTTTAGTTAGTAGCAAATTATCAATAAAGGTTCAGTGATTGTAACAAGTATATCATACTAATGTGCCATGCTACTAGGTGAGGTACTATATAGAAACCATATGGTATTCTTAATTCTCCTATACATCTTAAATTGTTCTAACAAGGCTGTAGAGATGGGTCAGTGGCTAAGAACACTTGCTGCTCTTCCAGAGGACCTGGGTTCAATTCTCAGAATTTACATGGTGACTCACAACCATCTGTCACTTCAATTCCAGGAAATCCAATGCCTTCTGGCTTTCACAGGCACCAGGCACTTATGTAATACACATACTGCATGCAGGCAAAAAAGCATAAACATAAACAATTAAATATAAAAAATAAAGTCATTAAATTTTTGTAATTGCTAGCTTTGTTTTTCAAAATAGAGTATCATGTACCCCAGGTTGGCCCTTGAACTTGCTATGTAGCCAATGATGACATTGAACTCCTGATCCTCCTGCTTCCACCTCCTAAGTGCTGAGATTGCAGGAATGAACCATGCTCAGTGTTTGTCTTTGTGTGTGTGTGTGTGTGTGTGTGTGTGTGTGTGTCCTTTGTTTGAGGAAGGGTCTCACTATATAATCCTAGCTGGCCATAGAAAGCTGTCTACTTCTGCCTTCTGCCTCTCAAATGCCAGAATAAAAAGCATGCCCTTCCATACTAGGTATGTCTATAATTTTTTGTTTGTTTGTTTGTTTTTGAGCCAGGGTTTCTCTGTGTATCTCTGACTATTCTGGAACTCATTCAAACTGACCAAACTGGCCTTGAACTGGCAGAGATCCTCTGCTTCTCGAGTGCTAGGATCAAAGAACAAAAAAAAAAAAACCAAACCAAACCCAGAAACAAAACCCAGAAATTTATTTTCTCCCCATTCTGGAGATTTGATTTGAAGTTGAAATCAAGGTATCAGTGGGACCATACTCTCTTGAAGGCTTGGAGGGTGTGTTTAAATGCCTCTCTCCAAAACTTCACCAACCATTTTTGGCAACTTATAAAATAAGACATTTAATTGGCCTCATGGTTTCAGAGAATTAGAGTCCATGATGGTGACAGGAACAGCTGAGAGTTCACATTACAGAACCACAAACAGAAGGCAAGAACATACTGGGAGTAGCATGAACCTTTGAAAGCTCAAAGCCTGCCCCTATGATACACTTCCTCTGAAATGGCCACACCTCCTAATCCTTTTCAAACAATTTCACCAGCTGGGGAGCAAGCATTCAAATATATGAGCCTATGGGTACCATTCAAACCACCACATATGCAATCATTCTTTATTGATATTGAGTGGGTTATTTATATAGTCTTTGTTTTTATCCAGCCAACTACTTCCTCTTTCCACTCCTTTCTCCTCTCTGCTCTCCCTGCCTCTCATAAATGAAAACGCTTCATCTAATATAAATGTTAGAAGAATTTTTTGAAGATTATCATGTATGCTGTGAACTGAAGTTCTCCTAAAAAGCCTGATCTACATTGAAGAGCTTGAAGATTGTCCTAGGCTGACTGTAGGGAGTCCAATAATGTTAAATAGATGGAATGTGTCAGCTAGAGAAGCCAAAGTCATCTTGGCATATCTTTTAGGGCCAAGTACTGTTGACTTCTATATATGAGCTAGCATCTTGTAAATACTAGTAAAACTCTTGGAATGTAAAAGCTTTGCAGTCCCAGGCTCTCTCAATCTCAAAGCCAGAATATTTTAAAACATTTCATTGCCTGGTTAAAGAGACCATCTTTGTCCTGTAGAAGAGTCTCCCTTACTTGATGATTCTACTTATTTTCTTTTGAGAGCATAAAAGTTTGTGCAATCTCTTTCATGGGAAAAGTAAGTAATTTTGGGTAATTTGACCTTGTGGCCAGGGTCATTCATTTTGACTCAAAATAAATTAAAAATGTTATGGAATATTTTCCCTCCAAGCCATATGGGTGACCTACTTGTTCAATTTTTATGTAACCAATCTTCTATGGGGGCTGGAGAGATGACTCAGCAGGTAAGAGCACTGGCTATTCTTCCAAAGGATCAGGGTTCAATTGCTAGCACCTAGAGAACAGCTCACAACTGTCTATAACTCCAAGATCTGACACCTTCACACAGATATACATGCAGGCAAAACATGTAGGCATATAAAATAATAATAAATAAACTTTTAAAAAGTTTCTGTGTATGGCTTCTAAATATTTTGTTGTGTTTAGAAAGCACTGTTTAAATTCAAGAATTTATTTGTTTACTTGTTTGTTTGTTTGACACAGGGTTTTGTCTGTGTAACAGCCTGGATGTCCTGGAACTCTGTAGACCAGGCTGGCTTTGCACTCATAGAGATCTACCTACTTCCCAAATGCTGGGATTAAAAGGCATGCACCACCACCTGGCGAAATCCAAGAATTTAAAACTCTCTCACACATTCCATTTTAAATTTATGTATTATAATGATGATTAAATCCATGCATTAATATTTATTTTATATTATTATTATTATTATTTTATTATTATTATTAGAGACAGGTTTTCTCTATATGTCCCTGGCTGTCCTGGGCCTCGCTCTATCGATAAGGTTGGCCCGGAATTCAGAGTTCTGCCTACTTTTGCCTTCAGGGATTAAAGGAATGAGCCACCATTTTCTGGCGTCTTGTCTTTATACAATTTTATTTTAGTGGCAGAGTCTCACTGTGTAGCCCAAGCTGGCCTGGAACGCGGTATATAAACCAAGGAGGCCTTGAGTTCACTGAGATCCTCCTGTCTTTGTCACTAAAGTACTAGGATTAAAATTAAAGGGGCACTTCACCAGGTCCGACTAAATTGGTGCCTTTGATTAAACTGTATTACATGCATGTATTCTTTGCACACGGAAAGAAGGCAGGAGAGCAGCGGTACCATCTTCAGCACATACTGTCTCCTTGATACGTCAATTGGTGGAGGAAAGCCAGTTAAAAAGAAATAGTTTAAAAAAAAAAAAAAAATCAGTAAGAGAGCCCTCCAGAGAAGAGCCGGTTTCTCCAAATGGGCTTTCCTGTCCCCGACTCAGAAAGCCAGCGGAACTCAGCTGAGCGAGGGCCTGGGAGGAGGTCGAGCCGGCGCACAGAGGACAGCCCAGCCGAGGGGGAACAGTTTGGCAGGGACACAGGGCCGCGAGGAAGCAGCTGCGATGCTCCCGTCTTTGCAGGAATCGCTGGATGGGGATGATAAGGAACTGGAGAGCAGCGAGGAGGGTTGCTCTGCGGAGGAGCGGAGACTCGAGCCGCCACCCGGCAGACACTATTGCCTGTACAACTACCGCGGAAGCAGGTGCCCGCATCCTGCCCGCTGCGCCCGAGGCCCCGCCGCCCGGCCTTGCACCCCGAAGCCCCTACTCGCCATCTCCTCTCCCAGCCAAGGTCTCTGGCCCGATGGGCCCTTATGGCCTCAGTCGGTTCTTCACGGCCCGTCTTGGCTTTTATGTCCTGTACTCCCAAGCCCCCTGTTCTCTTTTAACCCCTGTCACCGCACCACTTGACATCTATTCAGCGCGGTCCTTCAGTGTCTATTCCCTGCCCTCGGTGGCTGTCCTTCGATTGCCTTCATTATTACTACACACTTTCATGCCTCCCTCTAGTGTCCTCGATTCTTGATGCCTTTCTCTCCCCTCGGTACCCACTGCCCACCCTAGCTGACTTTCCAGGAGCCCTGGAATTTTTAAAGATGTGTTGACATTTTTAATTATGTGTTTCTGTGTGGGTATTCGCACATGCATGCAGGTGCTCACTGAAGCCAGAGGCATCAGATACACCTAGAACTTGAGTTACAATTGATTGTGAGGTGCCCTAAGTGGGTACTGGGAACTAAATATGGATCCTTCCCCAAGAGCATTGGTCGCTCTTTATCGCTGAGATATCTCTCCAGGCCTTGTTTGTTTTTTATTTTAATTAGCTTTTTCTTATTAAAAAAATATGTGCGTTGGTATTTTGCTTGCATGTATGTCTGTGTGAGGGTGTTTGAGTCCCTGGAACAAGGGTTACAGACGATTATGAGCTGCCATATGGGTTCTAGGAATTGAATCCACGTCCTCTGGAAAAACAGCCAGTGCCCTTAACCGCTCAGCCATCATCTCTCCAGCCCTTAATTTATTGAGGACAGTTTCTTCACACTTTCGGGACATCAGGTCTTTTCTCCACTTACTAAATCCTCTGAAGAGAAAGGGGGCCCTTGTCAGCACTCTTTTATGGGATTTCTTTGGCCTTGCAACATTTTAGTTGTTTCTTTGCTTTTACCCAGCTTGCAAAGGCTGGGCACTCTGCTTGTTTTACAGCCTTTAACTGATAGTACTGTTTGTTGTATCACATCTTGCAGATTGACACAGCATCGAGGGGAGAGTGATGATGGCCGATCAAGTGGTACAGATGCAGAAACTCCCTCTGGTGATGATTTCAGGTAAAAACAGTTAAATGTGATTCACTTGAGTGCTTTCATGATCTGTGCATATCTGTAGATATCAATAGATGTCCTGTTGCTACTGAGCTTTCTTTGAGTCAGCTCCTCCTATCTCCTAAGAACCTCTCCCCATTCCCTCCTTGGCGCTTTCACTCTAGGCAGGAGAAGTTGCAAATACTGGCAACACCCTGTGATTAGCCAGATGGAATTCTTTTGAGTTTCTTGACTAGAACTCCAGTAAAAGTTCAAGATAATATTTCTATTAAAAAATAAAGTAGGGGGTATGCCTTTGATCCCAGCACTCAGGAGGCTGAAGCAGATGGATCGCTGAGTCTGAGGCCAGTCAGGTCTACAGAGCAAGTTTCAGAATAGTCAAGACTATACAGAGAAACCTTGTCTCAGAATAAATCAATAAATCAAACAAAAATAAATAAAAACAGCAGTCAAACATGGTGGCATTCACCTGTAATTCCAGTACTTGGGAGGTGGAATGCAAGAAGATTAGAGTTTAATGTCAGGTTGGGGAGATAGCTCAATCTATAAATTTTCAGAATCCAGGTAAAAGTTCAATAGAGTGTTGTACTTGTAATCCCAGTCCAGGGTAAGCAGAGAGGATCCCTGGATCTTGATAGCCAGCCAGCCTAGCCTAATTCATAAGCCCCAGGACCCAGTGAGAGACCCTGCCTCAAAAAAGTAAGCTGCACAGTATGTGAGGAACAGGTTAACTTCTACCCTCTATAAGTATGTGCACATGCATACACAGATGTCCCTGCACATACATGTATGTGTAATTCATATATACACACAAAAGCAGTTGAAGATCATCTTCAGTTACACTGAGTTTGAAGTAGACTGAGCTACATGATACCCTATCTTTAAAAAAAAGGATTAGGTCTAGAGGCTTAGTGGTTAAGGGAACTGGCTACTCTTCCAGGTTCAATGTCCACATGGTGGCTCACAATCAAATGTAACTCCAGTTATGGGAAGCTGATGCCCTCCTCTGGCTTCCACAGACACCAGACACACATTTGGCACACAAACATGCAGACAAGACACCCCTACACTGAAAAAAAAAGAAAGGAAGGAAGGAAGGAAGAAAGGTTAGAGGCATGGCTTAGTGGTTAAGAGAACATAATACTTTTCAGAGGACCCATGTTCAGTTCCCAGCACCCATTTGAGGTGCCTCTCAACCACCTCTAACTCCAGATCCAGATTATCTGACATGGTGTGGCACGTAAAGCTACTGCTGCCAAGCCTGATGAATTGAGTTTCAAGTGCAGAATTCATAAGGTAGAAGGAGAAAACTCACATGGATCTACCTGCCTCTGCCTCCCAATTGCTGCTACTAAAGACTTACACCTGGGAAGATAGTCATCTTTAAGGGGAAAGGTTAATTTGACTCAGTTTCAGAAGTCTCAGTCTGTGGTTTCTTGACCCTGTGCCTATGAGACTGTGGCAGGAGCATGTGGCAGAAGAGCCTGTTAACTTCATGGCAGCTAGGGAGAAAGGGAAAAAAGGAGGGAGGCAGGCAGGCTTCCAGCCAGCTGGCCAACTACTTAGGGTCTTGATATGTTGTTAAGGTCATACATACTTCAGTGACTTAACTTCCTCCCATCTCCTAAGAGTTGTAATACTTCAATAGCACTATGGTCTAGGAGTCAAAAGCAATACAGAGAAACCCTGTCTCAAACCCCCCCCTCCCAAAAAAAAAAACAAAAACATTGTGGAGCAAGTTTGAGGTTAACCTCAGCTATGTGGTTAGTTCAAGACCAACCTGGGCTACATAGGGACCCTGCTGAGAAAGACTGAGGTCCTGGCTCTGGTGCACTGTGTGTGATTTATGGGTGTGATTGTACTGCTTGCTGCTAAGGAATGTGTGTTTGATTTGTCAAGCCTCTCCTTGGTGGATACTAATCTACCATCTGAAGTGGAGCCAGAGCTGCGCAGTTTCATTGCTAAGCGTCTTTCCAAAGGAGCGTTCTTTGAAGGGCTGGGTAATGTTGCATCTGTAGAGCTGAGGTAAGTATAAAATATGCTGTCTTCTGTGTTTTTTATTTCTGAGCTAAACATGAGAAGTGTGGAGAAACTTGAAAAGATCTAGACCCGTAGAAAACATCTTTTCTTTTGTTTTTCAGCACCTCCTCCCTTTCTACTCCCAGCCAGAGCAATGAATCTCACACATAAATGTTGTGAAGTTAGAGTGAGTACCTCGGTGTACTTTAGTCTGCTTTATACTAAGACAAAAGATTGCAGGGCTGGAGATGTAGCCCTGATGTAGAGCACTTACCTAGTGTGTGCAGAGCTATCTGGCCCATAGGATCATTTTAAAAAATTAACTACCAAAGTGGAAATTCCTTGTATGTCTATAGTCTGTAACATGCTTTCACAAATGCTGATGTATTTCTTTTTTTGTTTGTTTGTTTGTTTGATTTTTCAAGATACAGTTTCTCTGTATTGCTTTGGAGCCTGTCTTGGCACTAGTTCTGTAGATCAGGCTGGCTTTGAACTCACAGAGATCTGCCTGCCTCTGCCTCTGCCTCTGCCTCTGCCTCTGCCTCCGAGTGCTGGGACTAAACGCGTGCACCACCAACACCTGGATGTAGTTCTTACAAAGGAAAGTGGGGCAGTTATTTTAATTTCCAGTGAGGAAGTAAACACAGAGAAGTTAAGTTGGAAGCCCATGGTCACAGGTCACAGGGAGGTCAGGACACAGACACCCTCAGCCTAATCCCAACTGACTTGCCATTGCAGTCTTGCAGACCAGGCATTTGTTCAAATATAGGTTCCCTTGTGGCCAAAGGATAACACTAGTGGATAACACATCAGCATAGACTATCCATGACATGTGAAGGTTTAAAGGATGGGGAACGTGCTAATTTTTATGTAAACATGAGTATTTTATGAATAAAGCTAAACTTTATATGGATTTTCTTTATACAATTTTTAAATTTATTTTATGTTTATGGTTGATTGTTTTGCCTGCATGTGTGGCTGTGCACAAGGTGTGTGCCTGGTGCCTGCAGAGCCCAGAAGAGGGGGTCAGATCCCCTGGAACTGGAGGTACAGATGTTTATAATCCACCATGTACTGGGAATCGAACTTGGGACTTTTATATTATAGAAGAGTAGCCAATACTCTTTTAACTGCCCAGCCATCTCACCAGCTCCTAGGTTTTTCACATAAGACTCTGAATTCAATGAACAAACCTTTGTTAGAGGCTGGTTTGTTTTTTGAGACAGTTTCACCATGGAACTCACCATGTAGACCATGTTGTTCTTGAGCTCACAGAGATCTGCTTGCCACTGCCTCCTAGTGCAGGGATTGGTGTATCCCCATGACTAGTCTATAGGCTATGTAATTAAACCTCACCTGGGTGTATAGTCATGCTCCTCTGCTAAGACGGATAAGATGAGGTTGGGAATCCCTGCAGGAGTGGGATCTGAAAGTGTTACCAGATCAAGACCAGGGTTCAGAGCCATCTACAAAGTGAGGAGCATGAGGACCAGATATGCCACTTTATCGTTCTCTTTCTTTTCTAGAATTCCAGGTTACCGAGTTGGTTGTTATTACTGCCTTTTCCAGCAGGAAAAACTGCTTCCTGAAACAGGAGCAGTGGAGTCTGAACTCAGCCCTTCTGAATATGTGGTCTGCTTCTTAGCAGGCTCTGAAAAAGGACTGGAGCTATATCCTTTCTTTGATATTTGACGGTATCTGGAGGGAAAACATCTGAGGAAGGGGATAGTAGCTCTCAGCCAGCTACCACCTTCTCCACCCATAAGGGTGTGTCTGAATGTCATTTTTAGCCATTTGCCTAGGGTTGTTTTAACCCAGTTTGTAGTTTTTGAGAGACTTTGTCTTCTCTCTCTCTCTCTCTTTTTTTTTTTTTTTTTGAGACATGGTCTCACTCTGTAGTCTTCACTGGCAGGGAGCTCACTGTATAGACCAGGCTGGCCTCAAATGTAAAGAGATCCACCTGCCTCAGACACTGAGTGCTGGGATTAAAGGTGTGTGCCATGATGCCCAGCTTAGACCTTGCATTTTTGGTTTGGTTTGTTTTTCGAGACAGGGTTTCTCTGTGTAGCTTTGGGGCCTCCCCTATAACGCAATCTATAGACCATTCTGGGCTCCTCAAACTCAGAGCTCTGCCTGCTTCTGCCTCCCAAGTGATGGGATCAAAGGCATGGCAACCTTGTTTTTCCTGCTGAGTGATAAAATATTGATTTATCATTCTATATCTCTTCCTTAAGAACATACTTTCAGGCTTGAATTGGACAAGTATATTCAAGGACTGAAAAATAACATGAATTGTGAGGTAAGATGAATGACTTTAAAAGGCTAAAGTGATGGACACACCGGGACTGCTGTACTGTTTGGGTCACTGGGCAGTAGCCACTAGACCCTTCAGTTCTAAGTTCCTCACCTTATGGGCAGTAGATAAGTAAAGCGGGACACAAGCAGGGGATGCAGCTGTGTCATAGGAGCTGAAGATCTTACGATTCTGCTTTTGATGTGTTGCATTGATAGAAGCTTCAGTGTTCAGTCAGTCTGATTGTGGAGACCCACCTGTCATCCCAGCACTTGGAGCCAGGTGTGCTCATGGGCCATGTCTGATAACTAGTGGGCTTTCATACTTTAACTCGCTCCTTGTATCCCCTCTTATTCACATTCTGAGTGTGAACATACTGTCTACACTCTCTAATGCATTCAAACAAAGTCAAGATGGAGAAATGAGATTATTTGAAACATTGGTTCTCAACCTGTGGGTCGAGATCCCCTTAATAAATCTCTATCACCAAAAATATTTATGTTATGATTCATAGCAGTAGCAAAATTACAGTTATGAAGTAGCAACAAAAATAATTTTATGTTGGGGGTCACCATAACGTGAGGAAAGGGGTCAAAGGGTCGCAGCGTTAGGGAGGTGAGAAGCACTGTACTGAAGCATCTTTCTAGTGAGGGTGAAGTGCAGTGGGGAACTGCACAGAGCCCTGCTCCTTCAGCCCAATCCCAGAAAACTGGGTCACCATTCCTTTGTTTTTGTTTCTTGTTTGTTTGTTTGTTTGAGATAGGGTCTTGTTCTGTAGTCTGTCTCACAAACTCACTTTGTAGTCCAGGGTAGTCATGAAATTGAGATGCTCCTGTCTCAGTCTTCCAAGTGGCGATGCATGGCTCACAATTCATTTTATTGTGTTTGAGAGAAAGGAAAAGAGCAGCTAGACAGTGGTGGCATACGCTTTTAATCCCAGCACTCAGCACTGTTATGAAGAGAAACCCTGTCTGGAAACAATCCCCCCCAAAACAAACAAACAAAGAAACAAACAAAAAAACTACACATACACAAAAGGAAAAAACAAAGTATGGCTGATTTATTGGCACATACCTATAATTTCACTGTCTGGGAGTTTAGGATTTCAAGTTCACGGCTGGCCTGCACTACCTGGCTAAACCATGTCTCAAAAACAAACAAAAAGAAAAGGTACCTGTCCTAGTTTTGGTTTTCTAACTATTAGGAGCATATTGAAGAGTGGCTGGATAGATGGCTCAGCAGTTAAGAGCATTTGCCACTCTTCCAGAAGGCCAAAGTACAGTTCTCAGCACCAAAGTCTGGTTGCTCATCACCACCTATAATTCTAGTCCTAGAAGATTTAGCACCCTCTTCTGGTCTCCAGGAGGTTTCCACAAGAACACAGATTCATACATACAAGCAAAAATAAAAATTTAAACATTTTATTGAAGAAGGGGCTAAAAAGGTGGCTCTGAGAACCTGAGTTTGGACACCCAGTATTCACATAAAAATCTGGGTATTAGGCCAGGCATTGGTGGCACATGCCTTTAATCTCAGCACTCAGGAGGCAGAGGCAGGTGGATCTCTGTGAACTTGAGGCCAGCCTGGTCTACAGAGTGAATTCCAGGACAGCCTCCAAAGCTACAGAGAAACCCTGTCTTAAAAAAAAAACAAAACAAACAAACAAAAAAAGGGGTGGGTATGGTGACATGCTGAAGTGGCAGATCCCTGTACCTCATTAGCTAGTCAGCCTAACAAATCAGTGAGCTCCAGGTTCAGTGAAAGACCCTGTCTCAAGAAAAGAAGATGGAGAAGTTGGAGAGATAATACCTGACACCAAGACTGATAACCTGAGTTCATCTCCAGCACCCACGTGGTTGAAAGCCAGAATTGACTTCTACAAGTTGTCCTCTGATCTAAACACAGACATTGGTGTCCACCACCACCACCCCACTTCTAAAAATGTAGTTTAAAAAATTAAGGTGGAGAGCAATTGAGGAAGATACCTAATGTCAACCCTGAGTTTACAGATACACAACAAATACATATACCATGCATACAGAGAGTATTGGAGAAAAAAGTCCACTAAGCTAAAGGCTTTTGTGATATTAAAGCAAATGACATTCTTTCTCGATCTAGGAAAGCCTGGGGAATGATGTAAAGTCCTATCTGAACAGCTGGTATGAGGATGTGGTGTGTCCAATCCAAAGGGTGGTTCTTCTCTTTCAGGAGAAACTGACCTTTCTGCTACACGCTGTAAGTATTGTGCACCAGAGTATGCCCAGTTAGAAACTCCTTGGCAAACCAGGTGTCTGTGTTGCATACTTTAATCCCAGCACTTAGGAGGCAGAGACAGGCGGATCTCTGTGAGTTAGCAAACAAATAATAAAGATAGGGCTTCACTGTTTAGGATGGCTTAACTTTTTTTTTTTTTTTTTTTTTTTTTAAAGAAAAGACTTAAATTATTTAGTGTCTTTCTGTGTGTATGTTCCTGCGTGTGTGTAGAGGACAACTTCTGTGAGTTCTCATCTCCCACCTTGTTTCTGTGTGGCATACTGACAGGCTGGCTGGCTCTCTGGCTTTCTGCTGATTGTCTCATCTTTGCCTCCCATGGCATGGTGGGAGTGCTGCGCGATGGGGCTTGTCCCCAGATCTGGCTCTTTATGTGGGCTCTGGGGATGGCAGACAGACTGTCTGGCTGGGGCAGCTAGCACTTATACTCAAATGAGTCATTTCCAGCTCTGATTCCAAACTTCCAGTCTTACCTGCTTCAGCTTCTTGAGATTATGGACCTGCCCAGCCATACCTGATTGAAATAATTACTGTTTGAAATGCTGGGAAACAGGTGCCATTTCCAGAGTATCTGAAAATGAAAGCAAAATGCAAACTAATTTTAACTGTATCAAAGTGTTTGGGCCCTGCATTCAGTGCCAAGATCCCACAAGGTGGCAGGAGAGAACCAAATCCCAGAATTGTTCTGACTTCACATACATTCCTTGACACTTATATACATGTGCACACATGTACACACATGCAATAAATAGATTTGGGGGCCAGTGTAATAGATAAGGGCATTTGCTGCCAAGCCTGACAACCTGAGTTCAATTCCTGAACCTTCAGGCTGGAAGGAGAACACTGATTCCTACAAGTTGACCTCTGACCTTCACATGGTATGCATTCAGCCCCCATTAAGATGCATAAGTAAGTAAATAGAGTAGTTATGTAGGGTGTATAAGGTCCTGGGTTTAATCTGAATCAATGCAAAACCAGTTTTGCCTTCAAATGTTACAGACAGCCACTGAGCAAAAGGTGTGATGGGCAGTATTCATAGTAAACATGTGTGATGACAGGCAGACAGTGCATGTGGACAGGAGTGGTGAGTCAGGGAGGAACAGAGGAGGCATGTATCAAATGGTTCCCTCTCTCTCTCTTATAGGCTTTAAGTTATACTCCTGTTGAGCTTAAAGAATCAGATGAAAAAACAAAGAGAGACATTAACAGGTAATGAACATACTTTCTGAAGGAAGTTCCCCCACCCCCAAACTGAACAGCGACATTTTAACCTCCCACCCCTAGTATAGAATGCATTTGTGTTCTCCTGTTCTGCACTGCTGTTTGTGGAAAAGGACTTGTGTATGTGACAGGTTTCTGAGTGTGGCCAGTCTCCAAGGACTGATTCATGAAGGCACCATGAACTCTTTGTGCATGGCCATGACAGAGGAGCAACATAAGTCTGTGATCATTGACTGCAGTGGCCCCCAGCCTCAGTTCCACAATGCAGGTGAGGTGGAAACCTAGAAGCAGTGTTTGTGGGTCTCCTGCACTGAAAACACATGATACAGACATGTTCTTCCTGTGCTGAGCTTGAGTTGCTGAAGCCTAAATGATCCTAGAAACATGGGATTGAAGTCATGCCTGGTATTCCATCCAGTGTACTCACATGTGTGCACACAGAAACAAATACAAAAGTGCTCATACAGGCATTTTTCTTTTTTTTAATTTTGAGACAGTTTCTCACTGTATAGTCTAGGTTGGCCTTGAGCTGACAATCCCCCTGCCTAGCTCTCCTAGGATTATAAGTGTGCTTCCTATAAAAAAGGCTTTTTTTTTTTTTTTTTTTTTTGGTTTGGTTGATTGCTTTTGAGAAAGGGTGTCATGTAGGCTATACTGGCCTTGAATTTCTAAACCTCCTACATCCATGCTTCTCAAGTGCTGAGATTATAGACATACATCACCATGCCTGGCTTACAGGCATTTTCTTGGTTTTGGATTTTTGTTGTTGTTTTCAAGACAGAGTTTCTCTGTGTAGCTCTGACTGTGCTGGGACTCACCATGTAGTCCAGGCTGGCCTCGAACTCATAGATCCACCTGCCTTTGACTCCTGAGTGCTGTGGTTAAAGCTATGTTGCCTGGTATTAAAGGTATTTTCTTAAGAAAAAAAAAAATTTTTGTTTTTTGTTTTTCAAGACAGAGTTTCTATATGTGGCAGCTCTGTTTATCCTGGAACTTGCTTTGTAGACCAGGTTGGCTCCAACTCAGAGATCCACCTGCATCTGCTTTCCAAGTGCTGACATTAAAGACATGTGCCACCACACCTGGCCAAAAAAAACTTTTGAGTGTGTGTATATTTGTGAGTGCAGGTACATATGTATTGCAGCACACATGTGGGGATTACAGGGCAACATTGGGTGTCAGACCTCACCAAAGGAGATAGTTTTTCAATGGCTGCTCTTTATGTCAGTCTAGCTAGCCCTCAAGAGTCTGGGGGTTTTCTTGTCTACACCTGCTATTTCAACATAGGATCAGTGGGATTTCAGTTGCTCATTTCTGCATCTGGCTTCTTATGTTTGCTGGAGATCTGATCTCAGAACCTCATGCGTGCATGCCCAAGTGAGCCACTTCCCCAGCACTAAAGGCATATAAAAACATTTATTTATTTGTTGTTGTGTTTTTTGTTTTGTTTTGTTTTGTTTTTTTCAAGACAGGGTTTTACTGTGTAGCTCCAGCTGCTGTCTTGGAACTCACTTTGTAGACCAGGCTAGATTCAGATTCATAGAAATCCACCCTCCTCTGCCTCTTGAGTGCTGGGATTAAAGGCATATACCAACATACCTGACTTCTAAAGACATTTTTTGATATAACAAATTGGATGCATCTTAAATGTTTAACAACAAGAAATCAATAAACTGCTAGTTCACACAACAGAATATAGACAGCTAAAATCAAACTAGAGATACATGTTAATATGTTTCTGAAATATACTGTACAGTGAAACAGGCACTAAGAAAAACACACACAAAGTTTTAACATGTACAAAACAATACATATAAAAGGTAAAGGGAACTAGCCAAAGCTTAAAGCATGTAGAGGAATGGTAGTCCCTTCTGATGGGAATAGAGGGAAATGTGACGATGGGGCTTCAACTGTTTACTATTTCTTACCATGTAGTAAGCATAACTATTTTTGAAGTCACAAGAGAAGTTTTTAATAAGTGATTACAATTTTTTTTTTTTAAAGAAAGTCATGTGTTGGGCGATGGTGGCACACACCTTTAATCCCAGTGTACAGGAGGCAGAGGCAGGAGGACCTCTGTGAGTTTGAGGCCAACCTGGTCTAGAGAGTGAATTTCATGACAGCCAAGGCTGTTATGTAGAGAAATACTGTCTCAAAAAAAAAAAAAAAAAAAAAGAAAGAAAGAAAAGGAAAAGAAAAATCCATGTGTTAGGACTAGAGGATAGATGTTTCTGTGGTTACTAGCATGTGCTGCTCTTACACATGTTAGTAACATGTGTTACTACACAGAGAGAGTTTGTTTGCAGCACCCATGTTGGAGGGCATGCAACATTTGAGGTCTCCTATGAAGTTATGTGCACACACGCGCTCGCGCGTCGCACACACCCACACACCACACACACACACACACACATATTGAAAATAATGAAAGAGCTGGATGGTAGTGATGCATGCCTTTAGTCCCAGCACTTGGGAAGCAGAGGCAGGGAGATCTCTGTGAGTTTGAGGCCAGCAGCGTGATCTACAAAGCTACACAGAGAAACCATCTCAAAAAAAGCAAAGCAAAACAAAACAATAACAACAAAATGAAGTAAAATCTGTTAAAACTGACATACATGTGCTTTGTGGTATTTAATTTTGATTATTTACTGTTATTTAGGAAGCAACCGTTTTTGTGAGGACTGGATGCAAGCTTTCTTACATGGTGCTGAAGCGGGTAACCCTTTTCTTTTCAGACAAGTCCTGGAGAATTTTAAACTAAAGGTACTGATTGGTCATGTGCCAAGGGCCATGTACAGTGTTTTTGTTCTGAATCTAATTACTGCAAGTGATAGCATCAGGGACTGGCTTTTATAGTCACAATGTTCTGTAAAAGAGGCATCCTCAGTTCTTGTGTCACAGAAGGCGCCTGCTGTTCAGCAGCATTGCATGCTTGCAATTTCATTTCCAATACTTCGTGGTGAATTGCTTGCTCATATGTAGGGGACATCAAGCTGATAACTTGTGATGCAATACACAGTAACAAATGGGTTCAAATTCTGGTAGGTGAGTGCTGTCATCTAGGAGATTTTAAATTTAAAAAATTTGTTTTTCATTTTTTGAGACAGGGTTTCTCTGTGTAACAGCCCTGGCTGTCCTGAAATTTGACCAGGTGGCCTTGAACTCACAGAGATCTACCAACATCTAGCAGAAGACTTTTAAAAGTCTTTTAAAATGTGAAATTCTGTTACACCAAAGGCAAAGCATACTAGCCATAGGAAGAATGGGGTGGTTTTTAAAAAGCCCAACATTAGCCAGGTGTGGTGGTGCACACCTTTATTCCCAGCAATGTGAGGCAGAGGTGGGCAAACCTCTGTGAGTTTGAGGTCAGCCTGGTCTACAAAGTCAGTTTCAAGACAGCCAGGGTTACATAGTGAGACCCTATCCTAAAGAAACAAAACAAAACAAAATGAAGCAAAAGCCTATATTGTCAACATACACTGAGTTTTCAGTTTGAGAGGGGGGGATTCTCCGAGTCTTGTGATTACCTCACTAATTAGACTTAACTGGATAATCTTTTCCTAGGCCATACAAGACACAAACAATTTGAAGAGATTTATCCGGCAGGCAGAGATGAATCACTATGCTTTGTTTAAATGTTACATGTTCCTTAAGAACTGCGGCAGTGGAGATATTCTTCTGAAGATTGTTAAAGTGGAACATGAAGAAATGCCTGAAGCCAAAAGTGTGGTGGCAGTCCTTGAAGAATTCATGAGAGAATCACTCAACTGAGGTTTTGATCATGACACGCATTGAGGCTGCATGTGTGGAGCTGGAGCTGTCATCATTTATAGGATTACATTGCTCCTAAGATGGCTGGAAACACCCAGGTTCTTTCTTCCTTGTACGTTCTTTGTTGAACTTAATTAAACACAAAGTCTGAGGATTATCTTCACAGAGTCCTAGGCAGATAATGTCTATTACAATTGTGGGATTTTACTCCATTGCTAGTCTCATAAATTTTAAGCTTCAAACATATGCTGCCTCAAAAGCTTTGAAGGTGATGTTTGCCTTCTCGGGAGCTTACTTTAGTATTTAGCAGGTTTTCCTCCTCAAAAAAAAAAAAAAAAAAAAAAAAGTACCTCTTTTTCAATAGACAGTAGAATTTTTTGAAGTTTGTGATCCTAGTGAGATGTGATATCATGTGCCTGTAATACCAGCTACTGAGAACATTGAGGCAGGAGGTTTCAAGTTCCGGGTCAGCCTGAGCTATAGAATAAATTTGTATCCAGCTTACACTACATAGCAATCATCATCATACTGGTTTTACTTGCAAGACCATACTGCTTATCCTGTAGATGCCTGATACATATTGATGATTGGCAGGAACAATGATGCCACCTTTTTAAAGCCAACATGCAAATAAATCATAAGTGTATGAGAATTTAAAAGTGAGCTGGGCTGTGGTGGTGCACGCCTTTATTCCCAGCACTCTGGATGCAGAGGTAGGTGGATCTCTATGAGTTCAAGGCCAGCCTGGTCTACAAAGCTACAGAGAGAGAGAAACCCTGTCTTGAAAAACCAAAACAAAAGAAAAAAGAAAAACCAAAATAAATAAATAAATAAATAAATAAATAAATAAATAAATAAAAAGTTTAAAAATGAGCTTTATATTGTATATAGATGCTTTGGGGCTGGCAAGGTGGCTCAGATGTGAAGAACCCTGCCACCAAGCCTGACAACCTACTCTATGTTCCCAGGACCCACCACACAGTAGGAGAGAACCAACTCCCATAAGTTGCCCTCTGACACTACACACACACACACACACACACACACACACACACACACACGCACACATGCACACACACACATGCACATACAGTAAATACAATAAGAAATAGGGGGCTGTAGAGGTGGCTCAGTGGTTTAAGAGCACTATTGTTCTTGGAGAATATCCAGGTTTTGTTCCCAGCACCTACATAGAGGCTTACAACATCTGTAACTTCAATTCTAGGAAATTTGATACCCTGTTCTGACCTCCTCAGGCATCAGGCACATATCTAATGTACAGACCTACATTCAGTCAAAAGATACACACATATAAAATAATCTTTAAAAAATTATGTATTAGCTTTAATATGAAACATTCTCTCAGATGAAAAGCTTTTGCAGAAGCCAGGAGCCTGTATTTTCTTCCTTTTTTTAAAGATGGAAATGCTGGGTTTTTTAAACAGTATTAAGGAAAACAAGACAGTAAGCACAGTAAATAAGAATGCAAACTGGAGGCCAGTGTGGTAATGGGTGCCTTTGAATGCATTACTCCATAAGCCAGAGGTAGTTGGAGTCCTATAAGTTCAGGGCCAGTCCGATGTACTGACTTACATAGCAAGTTCTAGGTCAGCCAGGGCTAAATAGTGAGACCTTGTCTTAATAAATAAGTAAATAAATAATATTTTAAAAATTGAAAAGTGCAAACAAATTCTTCCTTTCACAATTGCATATTGATTTTAGTTTGGGCCTATATCACAAGCCTTAGATTGCTTTACCCTGAATCAATTGGTAAGTGCCCTTGGGTGGCCATTTCTAATTGCCATGGATGCCAGCTGCAGCCACACACATAGTGGTTCTGCATAGCTCTTTAGTGAATCCATTTGCTGATGATTTTGGTATGGAAAATCAGAAGCCTTATGTTCTCACTGCCATTGGGATGTTCAGCGGAGCAGAAGCCTGTAACCAAGGAACTCTTAACCATTTGTAAACTGCTGCTAAGAGCTGAGTTCTAACTTTCAAAGTGACTGACAGTGGCCTTCTGTCTTCTCTCCATACGTCAGCCCAGGGACATGACTCACCACACCCCTTCTTTTCCTTTAATGGGAAATACAATTCAGAATCTTCACAAATGCTTTCATGTGGCTTTAAAGTTTAATAACTTGAATTATAGGCAGTATAGGAAAGAGTCTAAGTAGCATTTTTATAGCTGTCTGACGACTGGATGGTCAGTCAGTGGTTCTGCAGCCCTTTTCTGGAATCTTTTCCTAATGCACTTGGTTGGCCACTTGGAAATCATTTTATAAAAGTGAGCAACATTAGGACATCAACATCTTGAGACTATAAGACAAAAATCTTCATTTTCAAGTTTACAATCAAGAGTCTGTGGCAAATGGCATTTAAAAAATAAATGTAGGTGCTAGCTCAGTCAGTATAAAGGCCTTGCCATGCAAACATAGGACCTGAGTTTGATCCTCAGAACCCACATACAAAAGTCAAGTGTCTGTGGTAGCATGTGTTTGTAGTCCTAGCGCTGGCTGATAGGCAGGATGGTCCTACTAGCCAGCCTAGCTGATAATTTTTTTTTTAAAACCATTCAGTATCCAGCAAAATCCATGCACAAATATTAAAGCACAAATGAGGAACCGGAACCCAGCTACAAACAGCTAATACCCACTGCTGCTAGTTCTTTGTTCAAAAGGGCTGCCTCTCCTTGGGTCAGTCACATCCATCCCCAATGAAAACCCTGCCTCTTGGATAAAAATGCTCCTCTCAATTGACTAGCAGACCAGTGACAGAATTCCCATAATACCCAGCTTACTTGGTTAGCTTCAGGTCAGTTAGAGACTTTATTTGAAAACAAATAAAAATGAGCCAGAGAGATACCTCAGTGGATAAAGGCCCTTGCCACCAAGTCTGACGGCCCAAGAGCTATATCCAGAACCCTTGTAAAGGAGGAGAGAACCCACTCCTGCAAGCTGCTCTGTCACCCCTACACATGCATCCCCCAGACTCAACATTCAAAAACAAAAGGGTAGATGGCTCCTGAGGGGTTGAGCTCTAGCCTCTCTCTATATGTCGTGCACACAAACATATCAAAAATAATAAAAATAAAAGCAAATGTTTTACCCAAAATAATAATAAAAGCAAATGCATTAAATCGCTTGGGGAAATAGGCAAAGTATGACTCTGTTTATTTGTAGATACTTCCCTTGCAATGTAGGCCCACTACATTACACAATTGTAGATAGTAGTCTTATGTTTAAAAAGAAGTCTGTGATAAATTCTGTACTGCTACTGAAGACAAGGAGAAAGATGTCATGAAATTGATTATCTCATTGGTCCTGAGAAGAAACAGCTCATGACCAGAAACCTGTACTGTATTCAAATTTTAAAAGAAGTGAATGTAGTAAATTTTAAAGGTTTAAAAAGTGATGTTCAGATGTGGAATAAACATGTACTTGTGTGCAACATGCAGGAAATATATGTTTGCCTTGTATCAAAAATGTAACTATATTTGTAATAATAATTAAACACTACTTCTAATATTTTTACTTAATTGAGCTCAGTTCACACCTTTAATAATTTCCAGTAAGATTAAGGGAAATTATACTTTATACACACACACACACACACACACAAAGGCATGTGTGAATAAAACTCTAGTCACCTGTTGGAATGCACAAGGAAGAGGCAAACTTTTTTTTGGAGACAGGGTTTCTCTGTATAACAGTCTTGGCTGTCCTGGAACTCACTCTGTAGACCAGGTTGGCCTTGAACCTGTCTCAAAAAAACTAAACCCCTACCACCCAAATATATATGGCCTAAGTGTGGATGCAGCTATGCTATTTACTATGAGCATGTGACTAAACTCTACGTCTTCCACTGTTGTACAAATATGGGATTGTTTATAAGCACTTCATGTAAAGCAGCTATGAAAATGGCCAAGTACGGTGACACACTCCTTTATTCCAAGCACTCAGAAGGCAGAAGCAGGTGGGTCTCTGTGTGTTTAAACCCAGCCAGGGAAGCCAGGGCTACTTAGTGAAACCCTGTCTTAAAACAGGTGGGATTGTGGTGAACATCTTTAATCCCAGCATTTGGGAGGCAGAGGCAGGTGGGTCTCTGAGTTCAAGGCCAGCCTAATCTACAGCGTGAGTTCCAGGACAGCTAAGGCTACAGAGAAACCCTGTTTTTTTTGGGGGGGGGGGAGATTGATTTTTCGTGACAAGGTTTCTCTGTATTGCTTTGAAGCCTGTTCTGGAACTAGCTCTGCAGACCAGGCTGGTCTTGAGCTCACTGAAATCTGCCTGCTTCTGCCTCCTGAGTGCTGGGATTAAAGGTGTGTGCTGCCAACGCCTGACAAGAAACCTTGTCTTAAAAAAAAAAAAAAAATTAGCTATGAAAATGTCTACCTCACTATCTAGTAGGGACTTAGTAAATTTCCTCCTTCCCCACAGACAGGGTTTCTCTGTGTGGCCCTGCTGCCCTTGGAGTCAGTCATTTGCCTGTTCAGTGACTCAGATGCTCAAATTGAAGATGTGTGCCAGGATGATTGGCTTGTTTTCAGACCGGCTTTGCTTTTTCTTCCTTTCTTCCTTCCTTCCTTCCTTCCTTCCTTCCTTCCTTCCTTCCTTCCTTCCTTCCTCCCTCCCTCCCTTTTTTGTTTTTCTAGATAGGGTTTCTCTGTGTGGCCCTGGCTGTTCTGGAACTTGCTCTATAGAACAGGCTGCCCTTGAACTCAGAGAGCCTCCTGCCCCTTCCCTCAGGAGTGTTTTGATTAAAGTTGTGTGCCTCACCACCTGTTTTCATTTTTTTAAATTATCATTGGTAAACATTTTAGTAAGTTATGATGAATGAGAATCTGACAGAAAGGAAGAAAAAGAAAAGTAAAAGAAAATGGGAGGAGGCCAAAGGCAAATTTCATTAAACAGCTTTGGTTTTCCAAGGAGCTGCCTTAATGCCTCAGAATCTGGAGCCTAGGAAGTCCCAGTGGAAAGTGTTTGCAGCCAACTCAGCTCTGCACTTTCTAAGTAAAAGTGAGTGTTTAGTTAGCCTAAACTAAATGCACTCATGATGTTAGTTTTGGGATGGCTCCTACAGTGTTTGGAAACACTTTTCAGTAATACACAGATAATTGATGGCGAAGGGAAATGACCTCCATTCTACACTTAACAGGGCAATTTAACTCTCAAGCCTTCAGCAGTTAACCGGGAAGCAACAGAGGCCGATGCTGATCTGGAAAAGGCGGGCACACAGCTGGCTTTTCCAGGCCTCATCACGTAAAGCCAGCTCAGTTGCTAAACGTTGGAAGTCCAGGCTTTGCCGTGAACACATATGCTCCTTTCATTTCCCCTTCTGGATGTGAACTTGATGTTGATGGCCCCAAGGAGGACACCTAAAGGCTAGGCTTACTGGGGGCATTTCAAAGACTTCTCTAATAATAACAACCATATAATAATCCTCTGTGTGTGCGTGCGCACATGTGTACGGGCATGCGTGTAGTGAGTGAAATCCTGAGTGAATATGTATTGTTGACATGACCGAGACCGTGTCCAGGACCCCAGTGTGTCAGCCCCAAGGGAGCGAGTGGCAAAGCCTTCCCTGAGTGAGGCTTGTGGGGTAGGGTTACAGCTTCTCCGTCCATGACCACCCGATCCCAGCCTTCCTGTTCTTGAGTCCACGTGTTTGACGTTTCTTCATTCCCTTGCCAACTGTCAGTCCCTAGAGCAGTGCAGAGTGAGGCACTTACGGGAGCTGGATGAGTGGAAGGGAAGACAGGCCTGAGGGGACACTGGTACGGAGACTGTCACTCAGGCACCCATCTTCAAAACTGTCCAGGAATCTCCTCATGGGGGTATTGTTATGAGAAGAACAATCAGTTTTCACCAACCATTCAAGGAAGGTTCAGGAAAACAGTGCCAATCACCAGTGCCAAAAACCATCAACCCACCACCACCAGTGCTTTTCTTCTCCCACCCGCCGTGAACCACACACAGGCAAAACAGTTCCGTGGCAGCCCTTGTGGTCACTTCCTCAATAACTGGTAGCTTAAAAAAAAAAATCTTTAATGGAATCTGTGCTCAAATAATATGTTACAGCAAAAATATACAGAATGTACACAATACAAAAATATTTAGGAACCAACGTTGCGGCTAGTGTTTTGTTTTTCACTTACTTAGTCCTTGGAGGGGCAGCTCGCTGTCGGGCACTGTTTTAAGGCAGAGGACAGTCACCGCTTTGCAGCCAGTCCTGGGAAGCACACAGCACTGGGCAATCCGCATTATCTGCAAACTGAATTGGACACTAGAGGAAGATCTGGGTCTGGTGAGCAACGCCTTCACTAATGCTGTAGGCAAGAATGGTTCACATGGAAACTGAGAGTCGAAAGAGCCCCATTAGGGAGCTTTTCCTAATTAAAAAATGAGTGATGAATGGTGTCATTAAAGTGAAATTTCTCTTTTTTGAAGGCCTGGTTTCCCTTCTCTGGTTTCCATGACTCCTCTCCCCTTTAAATGCAAGTGAGTCTACATAGTTGCTGTTTGGGGATTCCCCAGCCTCTGAGGCCAACCTACAGCCACCAGCATGAAGACTGACACTGCTTTCTGAATCTCAGCCCTGACTGGCAGCCACAGTGGAGAGGAAGGAGTGAGGGACTCAAGGGGAACAGAGACCAGGTGGGAACTGTTGCTGGAATGGTGAGGGGACCCAGGAGCAGTTCCCATTCTCCTGTCCTTGTTCCTGTGTGCTCTGCCCCTCACTTCCCAGCCCTCTGGTTCCTCATCCCAGACTCTCGGGGGCCAGAGAGTCCCAAGGCTCATATGAAGGTCATTTGCCTTACAGCCTCCATATAGGGCTCCCAGCCTGGGTAGACTGTCTTGAAGGGGCAGAGGCACTGGGTGCCTTGTTAAACTTCTGACCTGGCAACTGAGGCTGCTGAGATATGGACAGCACAAGGCTATTCCCTCAATCTCACTTCCAACTCCCCTCTAGATCTAAGTCTATGGCTGCTCTCAACCTGGACACTCAGCCAAGCTCCCAGCAGCTCTTCACTCAGGCAAATTCACTGAAATACTTCATACTACAGCTTCCTGGAGATGGCCATAGTATCACTGTCCTGGGCTTTCTTCCATCCCAAAGACTTTCTTCTTCAGGAGGCAGAACAGACATGAAGGCTACCCCAGAGTGAACCAGAACACAGCCGGGCCTTCCCTCCCAAAGGCTCTGGTCTTCCCTCTAGCGTGGACAATTTCCCCACTGGCCAGTGATGCTCAAAAGGTGTTTGGGAAGGTCATATGGGAAAGAGGGGAGTGAGTTATGCTAAAATCAAGGCCACTGAGCAAGCACACTGCAGCCACAGAAGATGCCCATCCCAGCAACCTCCTGCAGACATTCTCCTGTGTACATTGTCCTCACTTCCTCCCTTTGTAGGTTCTGACTTGCCTGACATTGCACATGCATGCATACATGTACACACAACACACATGCATGTACACCAAAATCCTGTCTCCACACCCAAAAGAGGCACAAAGTAGGGTCAGGGCAGTAGAGAGGAAAGAAAAGACCCCAAAGTCCAGGTAGGGCATGGATGCAGGAGCAATGGTGTGAGAGGCCAGTATTCATGACTACAGGCAGAAAGAGGGAAAACTGGTCCTGGGCCTTTCCCAAAGGGAACCTGGGATGAGTTCATTTTCCCAGGCTTGGAGCCCTCTCACACATCCCCCAGGGCAATAAGATAGCATCTCCCCACCCTGCCCAGCCTTAGGGGCTATGCTACCTCACGCAATGAAAGGCTCTGAGCCTGGGGTGCCCTGGGCTCACCCACATCAAAACCAACATGTCTACCACCAGAGTACCAGACCTTGAGCTGCTGAGAGAACATGCCCTTGCCTACAGTTACATCCGGGCTGGGCAAGGCCTGCCTGGCTGTTGGTGCCCTCAGAACTTCTCTGTGTCCCAGTGTCTCTCCAGGTGGAGGGCCCGGAAGAAGGCTGCTTGCTCACTCTGTGCCAGTGAGAAGGCAGCACATGGGACAGGTACTCTCAGCCTACCCCAGACCTTCCCCCTGATTCCGGAGCATCAGATCAGCCTAGGAAAATGACAGCAGCTGCATCCATCTCCTCCCCCACCCTTCTAACTTGAAACACATATATCCCGGCCCAGAGAGTCTCCTGCTCCCCCTGGTCTCGCCGAATGGGTGATGAGAAACAGATGCAGGTATTTCCTCTGGATGTCTCCTCTCCTCCCTGCTTCGGTCCTCCGGTCCCTTAGGGTGGTGGTGGCAGCTTCAAGTCCAGTAATGTGTAGGCAAAGATGTTCCAGAAGACAGCAAACAGCACAAAGATGGTATACATGGTCACAAAAATCCACCATAGCGACTGGTCCTGCAGTCTCTGTTCGTAGTTCCTTAGAACCACCACACCCAGGGTGACGCCAACAGCCACACCACCCAAGTGTGCCACGAAGCTTGGGTGGGGGCACGGGGGATAAGCCGATGGGTGGAAGCGGAGCCACACAGCCCTCCCGAACTCCATACTCACTGCAAGGGGAGGAGACAGAGAAACATCACAGCAGGGTCCTGGGCAAGGCTGGGGAGAGGCTGGGCACACCGGCCTCCCAGTCACCCATCCACTGTCATGAGGCCAAATACAGTAACCAAGGAGACAAAACTATCCCAAGAGCCTACAGGACTTGGCAATAAATCAACACTTACATTCACAAGACAATTTCATTAAGAGCTACAGACTCGAGGAAAAGAGACAATATAAAACATATGATGGACACAAGGCAGGGCATTCTTTGGGGAGTCAGACAGAGCCTCTTAAGAGGCAATGTTTGAAGGTACATGGTGGTGGCCTTTAATCTCAGCACTTGGGAAACAGAGGCAGGTAGATGTCTGTGAGTTCGAGACCAGCCTGGTCTACAGCGTGAGTTTCAGTACATCGATAACTGTTATATAGAGGAACCCTGTCTCTAAAACAAAACACAAACAAACAAAAAAGAGGAGTGTTTGAAATGTCATCTGAATGTTAGAAGACCCTAAGGAAGGCACAGCTCTATCAAGGCCCTGGCATCTCTGTGGCCATGCTACATCCCAAGGCAATTTCTTCATCTGTCTACTGGTACAAAGGCTCAGCCCCAGTGTACCTGACTGCACAAGTAGAATATGGCCAACAACTCCTATATGCTCTGAATACTCCACAGAGTATTTCTATGTGTTACCTAGAAACTCTGAGAGCCAGTGCCTTTGTGCTTGGAAGAAAGATGGAGAGGGAGCAAAGGTAAGGGAGGGATTAAACTAATAGTCTGAACTCCACTTTCAGCAGCACACCTTAGAATTTCTCCCGTAACCAATCCCAGCATGCCACCAACTATGGCCCAGTCCTTCCCTGTTACAAACTTTCTAGGTCAGTCAGTCAAATACGATGTTATCTCTTTGGAAGGGAAGGGCTTGGAAATAGTGCCACCCCATTTCCTAATACCCAAGGAGCAGCAAAAGGACTTCCTCCCTCCCTCCCTTCCTTTCTCTTTTTGACATGAGGCCTCACAATGCAGTCCCAGATATCCTGAAACTCAGTGTAGACAAGCCTGTCCTTGAATTCATAGAGCTCTGTCTCCCTGAGTGCTGTGACGAGAGGCATGTACCATCAAGCTTGGCTGAAGGCACGTATTCTTTTGAGACATAGTTTCTCGGTGTAGCCCTGGCTGTCTTGGAACTCACTCTATAGATCAGGCTGGCCTCAAACTCAGAAATCGCTTGCTTCTGCCTCCCAAGTGCTGAGATTAAAGGCATGCACCACCACCACCTGACCTTTTTTTTAAAAATATACATATTTTATGTTCATTGGTGTTTTGCCTCCATGTATGTCTATGTGAGCATGTCAGATCCCCTGGAACAAGAGTTCCAGACCGCTCTGAACTGCCATGTGGGTGCTGGGAATTGAATCTGGGTCCTCTGGAAGAGGAGCCTGTGCTCTTAATCCTCCCCCTTGAATTTTTCATCACAGGTGTGGTGTGTGTGTGTTGTGTGTGTGTGTGTGTGTGTGTGTGTGTGTGTGTGTGTGTGTGTTGAATGTGAAGGTGATGCTGAGTCCAGAAGAGTGCATCAGATGTCTTGGAGCTGGAGTTACAGATCATCGTGAGCTGCCTGAAATGATTTCTGGGAACTGAATTTGGGTCCTCTAGAAAAGCAGCAATCACTTTAGTGCCTGAGAGAGCAGGTATTCTTAGCCTTATTTTCCAGACTGAGAAGGAAACCAAGGCAAATCTGACAGATTAAAAACAGCGCTTTGAGTGGAATGTTTCACTACATTTCATCAGTGTGACTCTCCACCTTTAACCATTTGTCCCAGGAACCTCCTTCCCTTTGGGGACAGACTGCTAGCTGTCCTCAGAGGGCCTTGCAACTCCATGGACAGCCAGCAGGGGGTGGAAAAGGAACAGTGGGATTGAGCGCTGGCACTACCTCAACTGAGTGGCATTTTCCTGCTGCTGCTTAGGGGATCCTGGGACCAATAAAGGAAGTGTATAAAAGATGCTGGTTCCTTTCCCGCCTCTCCATCACTGTTTTAGCCTTTATGATTTCTAAAGCTTTATTTATATATTTTATGTATATGGGTACCTTGTCTGCCTATATAGCTGCACACCAGATGATGGAATCGGATAGTTGTAAGCTACCACTATGGATGTTGGGAATTGAACTCAGGACCTTTGAAGAGCAGTGAATGCTCCTAACCACTGAGTCATCTCCAAGAAGACAGGCCAGGGACAGACTTGATGTTCCAAAGGCCTAAAGTAAGAGGCAGGGATTGTGGAGGTGAAATCAAGGAGAGCCTTCACAGGCCAGACTCCATCAGGGTTTGCCCAGGCTATGTCTTCCTCTTAACCATGCAGCAGGGGGTTAGCCCAGGCTGAGAAAACCTTGGTGGTCCCTAACCAGCAGGGCTAAACTGTGGAGCATTAGTAATGACATATTTCAATATTCTGGGTGATCTTAGAACTCTCTGAAGCTCATTTACACTTATGAACTAAAACTAATCGCATGCTCTCCATACACATATTTTGGAAAGTGAAGGAGAATGGGTCCTTTCCCCTCTCTTACTCTTTACATTTCAGGATGAGCCCTGAAGCTTTGGGCCACATTCCCCTTTCACTCTGTGTGTGACGCATGCATGGTGTGTGTGTGTGTGTGTGTGTGTGTGTGTGTGTGTGTGTGTGTGCGAGCGCGCATACACCTATGCATGCACACATGGAAAACAGAAGACATTACATGCCCTCCTCTATTGCTCTCCACCTTACTTTTAAAAACTTATGTATGAATGTTTTGCTTGGCTTTTTTATGCAGGTGGTAGGGTGAACACAGATCTACCCGCTTTTATTGTAAGAGCTCTGAACCACCAAGCCATCTCTCCAGCCTCTCAATCTATTTTCCTACATCATAATGCAGCTAATTTCCTATCTGTCACATCCTTCAGGATGTCTCCTGTCATAAGTATGTATGTTTCTGCCTTGGCCTTTAAAGCATCTAACCCATATGATCTCATTAGCTTTACTTCTTGTCACAGCTATACACAGTCCCAAACCCCAATTTTCCCTGCCAACATCTTTTGCCTACCAAGTCTTTTATTCCTGTGGCATTTCTGCCAGACATACCACTTCCTCCTTTTTGGGACAGAGTCTCATTGTATGGTTGGCCTAGAATTGTCCATGCAGACCAGGCTGGCCTTGAACTCATGGAGTTCCTCTTGCCTCAGCCTACCAAGTGCTGGGATTAAAGGTGTATATCACCTTTAAGCTTAAGACATGCCCTCTTGCCGGGCGGGGCATTGGTGGCATACCTTTAATCTCAGCACTCAGGAAGCAGAGGCAGGCAGATCTCTGAGAGTTCAAGTCCAGCCTGGTCTACAGAGCTACTTCCAGGACAGGCTCCAAAGCAATACAGAGAAATCCTGTCTTGGAAAAACAAAAGGGGGGTGGGGAGAAGAAGACATGCCCTCAGTTGCTGAGTCCTGCTTGTCTTTAGGTCCAGGCCTCTCAGTCAGTATAACTGACCTGTCCTGATTAAGGTCCCAGCACAAGCTAAGCATAGGAGTCACCACAGTTTGTGATTCTGCTATAAGGGCAAGTTTTTCAGTATGTGTGGGAGCAGGGGCAGCCTGAGACATCATTTTACTATGTCTTCCAGGTTGGGTTCCAAATTCAATTCTCTGGGGGATGGAGAGATAGCTTAGCAATTAAGAGCAACAGCTGCTCTTCATAAGAACTAGGTCTGATTCCCAGCACCCACATGGTGGCTTACAATTGTCTGTAACTTGATCCAGGGGGATTTGATGCCCTCTTCTGACCTCCATGGGAGTTGCATATGTACGACATAAAGATGCAGGCAAAACACCCATGCACATGAAAATTAATAAATACAAATTTAAAAATTCCAACCCTCTTGGCATAGCTTCCAAAAGTGCTATGATTATAGACATGTGTCATACCATTGGTTAAGACTGCAAGTTTTTTTTTAAAATTTTTTTTGTTTTTATTTTATATGTACATGTGTTTTGCCTGGTGTGCGCACCAGGAATGTTCAATGCCCACAGGAACAAAATGAGGGCTTTGGATTCCCTGGAACTGGAGTTACAAATAGTGGTTCAGTTGGTAGAGTGATTGCCTAGCATGGGCAAAACCCAGCTCCACATAAAAATCAGTGTGGTGACAGAGTCTTAACCCCAGCACTTGAGAAGAAATCAGGATCAAAAGTTCAAGGTTATCCTTGACTACTTAGTGAGTTCAAGGACAACAGGAGACTCACAAGAAGACCCTGTCTCAAAAAAAAAAAAAACAAAAAAAACAACAAACAAACAAACAAACAAACAAACAAAAGATCATGAAGGATCAAGGAGGGTAAAGGGGAAGGGTTCCTCAGGATGTCTCCGCTCTGAGCACGTTACTGATATGCCTCACCTTTTCTATCACAAGCTCTTGGAAGGCAGGGACAGAGCCTGCATGTCTGTACTCTAGTCCCTCAACACCCTCGTCCCAACACCCCGAGTGCCCACCAGTACTCACTACAGATCAAGGCCACAGCCATCCGAAGCAGCTTGAACTGGCACTTCATGCCTGACCAGTTCTAAAGGAGGGAAAGAGAGAGAGAGAGAGAGGGAGAGAGAGGGAAAGAGAGAGAGAGAGAGAGAGAAAGAGAGAGAGAGAGAGAGAGAGAGAGAGAGAGAGAGAGAGAGGGAAAGAGAGAGAGAGAGAGAGAGAGAGAGAGAGAGGGAGAGAGAGAGAGAGAGAGAGAGAGAGAGAGAGAGAGAGGGAGAGAGAGGGAAGAGAGAGAGAGAGAGAGAGAGAGAGAGAGAGAGAGAGAGAGAGAGAGAGAGAGAGTTCTGTCAGTATGAGGTCAGGCCCCTCCTCTGCAGGTAAACAAGAAGCCATCCATCCCATGATGTACTGAGTGAGGGCTGGAGCTTAGCAGTACTATGATCCAGCATGGCTTTGGGGTTTCAGGCAATGGTGAGTTTATCCCTGTCATAAAAGTTCTTGAGTCACACAGGGCAGAGCATGCAGATCCAGCAAGAGTCTTTATTTCCCACCTCAGACAGAAGAGTCTTTATTTCCCACCTCAGACAGTAAACTCCATGAGAGCATGATTCTTTGCTGTGTCCCACAGGTGACAAGAAATGTGGGGCAGGACACCCAGCAAAGTCACCGTGGAACTGTGGGGGTAATAAATCATGCCCAGGAAGAATGAGCCCACCCCTCTTTTTTTTTTTTTTTTTTTTTTTAATTTCAAGATAGGGTTTCTCTGTGTAGCCCTGACTATCCTAGAACTCACTTTGTAGACCAGGCTAGCCTCACACTCACAGCAATCCGCCTGCCTCTGCCTCCCAAATGCTGGGATTAAAGTCGTGTACCACCGAAGCCCGGTCAAGTTTCCATTCCTTATATGAACAAAATGTAATGAATGGCCTATTGTGTGGGTCACTGGGGTTCCTAATGCGGCTTCAGCACCTGAGGAGGGAGCTTCAGGAAACGAGTGGGCCAGTTGGCTTTCAAACAATTCTTTCTCTCCTGAAACCCTGAGCCTCCGAGTTGATGAACAGAATACAATCTTTTGGTTTTTTGTTTGTTTATTTTTTTTTTTGTTTGTTTTTCAACACAGGGTTTCTCTGTGGTTTCGAAGGCTGTCCTGGAACTAGCTCTTGTAGACCAGGCTGCTCTTGAACTCACAGAGATCTGCCTGTCTTTGCCTCCTGAGTGCTGAGACTAAAGGTGTGAGGGATTCCTTTGAGGGGTAGCCCCGCAGGGCATCCAATGCACAATTCCAATCAGACACACGCACACGCACACACAGAGATGAGCCAGGGTTCTGGACTGGCCCTGGCTAAGGAGGCAAATGGGACTTCTGTTCCTTCCCACCTACTCAATCTGTCCTGTCAGCTGTCCCAGGCCCTACTCTATGCTCTCCTGATCCTGGAAAACTGCAGTAACAAGAGTTAAAAACTTCACAGGGGCCCCAAATGCTGGTGACAGTAGAAGAAACAGGATTTGGGAAAGCTGCAGAGAAAACATCTTTGTTTCTTAAAGACAAAGAGGATTTGTTTGAAGTATTCTAATGTCTTAATATTGTGAACAAGCTTTCACTTGTAGAAGCAGGAGTTTCATTTTCTTTTCCTTTTTGGTTTTTTTTTTTTTTTTTTTCAAGATAGGGTTTCTCTGTAGCTGTGGAGGCTGTCCTGGAACTCCATCAGTAGATCAGGCTAGCCTATTTGTCTACTGAGGCAAGTTTCATTTTCTTAAGATAAAGAAAGGGCTCCTACCAAGCTGTGGTGGCACAAGTCTTTAATCCCAGCACTTCAGAGGCTGAGGCAGGTGGATCTCTGGTGAATTCGAGGCCAGCCTGGTCTACAGAGTGAGTTTTAGCTCAGCCAGTTCTACACAGAGAAACCCTGTCTCAAAAAACCAAAAGAAAAAGAAAAGCAATCCTATGTTCCAGTAACACAGACACTATTCTGTGTTTTCTACAGTTGATGACTGTGTGTGCATTTGAAAAATCAAATGTACAATGAGGAGTATGTTTTAATGTACTGTCTAAACAATACCCCTTTGGTAAATTATTTTCCTAATTGCTTTGCAAATCACAAGTGCTTTGTATTCAGTTAACTTAAATTCTTCCCAGTTGGAAGAGGAGGAGGCTCAGCTAGCACTTGGAAGGCTGGAGGATGGCAAGTTCCAGGCCAGCATGGAACACTCTCTACATGCTGAGATACTCTCTACAAGCCCTTCTTCAGGAGTGAGGTGGGGAGCACACGGCCCCTCCTGAACTTGAATGTGTAACATCTGCTTGCTGAATGTTCTATTTAGAAGCAGATGGCAGGGGTAACACTGGGACTGCTGATGTCTGTCAGAGCACCTGACCAAAGAGACAGGGAACAAAACAGGGGTCAGTGATTCCCATGGAGCCAACAATCCAATCCTTGAAGTGAGCCTCCTGCGGGAGGAAGGTGGTGGCCACATGACCTTATGAAGAGACAAAAAAAAAAAAAAAAGGTTTGGTAGATAGCATGGCGCTGGCTGCTGCCCAGGCGGTGGTGGCACTTGATGCCACTGGACTACTGTACGTGGAATGGTTATGGGATGGGAAGGAGGCAGGATGGCATGACAGCTACCTTAGCAAGCATTAAGACCCTGGGTTCTATCCCTAGGAGAAAGAAGAGGGAAACAGGGAAGGAAGAAAGGAAAAGTTATAAAGAAGTAAATTTCAGCCAGGTGGCGGTCGCACATGCCTTTAATCTCAGGAGACATAAACAGGTGGATCTCAGTGAATTCTAGGCCAGCCTGGTCTACAGAGTGAGTTCCAGGACAGCCAGGGCTGCACAGAGAAACTCTCTCTCTCAAAAGCAACAAATAAATATAGAGTCCAAGGGACCCTGGATAGAGTTGAAGCTCTGCTTTACTGTAGCACTACTGGGGCCAAGTTCATGTTTTATTTTGTTTGTTTGTTTTATTTTGTTTTGACACAGGTCCATGTATGCCAGGCTGGCCTCAAACTCACTCTGTAGTCACAAGATGCCCTCAACTCCATATCTTCCCGGGATCACAGGAATAGCTTCCAGCCCATTAGCTTCATGAGTATGCAAACCTGCCTGGCCCCAGCTGCAATTTAGTGCCCAGGATTGCCTGGTCCATCCAGTCCAACCCTGTGCACTCGCTTTAGGGAAGAAGATGAGGATCCAGGAGGGCCACTTCAAGATCCCAGGAGGTTAACAGGCAGATGGCAGTCCCCCCAGTCCACGGCTCTGTCAACCACCCTCTAAGAGACCGTGGAACAGTTTGCCTGCCTTTGTTGTCTACCCAGCTGCTGCTGGAGCTGAGGGAATCCGGGCAATTTGTAATCTCCCAGCAGTGAAGGGGTTACACTAGAAAGTCTTCCCAGGCCATTTCACGACCCATTATTCCCTCCAATAACAGGAGTGCGATGACACAGCGGGAGGGAAGAGGGGTCTCAGGCAGCAGGTGCTCTGCTGCTGCTCTAAATGGGCAGAACCCGGGCCCCTAGGGAAGCAGACCTTTCAAATGCCCTTTCATTTCATTCTCTCCCACAGCCTCCCTCACAGGGCGAGATACTGACTCAGCCACAGAGAACAAGTAGTAACCAGTTGCCTTAACACCGTGATCACCCAACCAATTAAGAGCACTTTCCTAGCATGTGTGAGGCCCTGGGTTCAATGCTCAGTACAACGCGCGTGCACAAACACACACACACACTGTGTGTGTACCCACACCACAAAAGCATGGCATATAAATCACTCCTGATTTATCTGTCCTACAAGAGGCTACTCATTTAATTACATAAACCTTATGGCAGAGGCTTTTCTTTGTTTTTCAGCAGTTATCTTGCTAGAGCTTTAGCAATGAAATTCAATTTGCAAAGATCTGGCTCTCAAATATTTTATGAAAACATCTACCACACAGCAAAGTGTAAGTAAATATCTTGAATATTTAAAAATGGAACTCTGGCTTATGGGCCCCAGCAGCAGGCAATTAATAAATTATTCAATCAGGTAGATCTTTCTATTTCCAGTGTTTAAAATAAGAAGTCTTGATTGAAAGCCTTTTTCTGAGCCACGTCCTTGGTTGAAATTATTTTCTGACTTTAATTCCTTGGTGTAAGCTGGAATTAAAAAAAAAAAAAATCACATGCATGTGCACACTGACACACACACACACTTTCAGGGTTTGATCTGTGTGTGTGATGTGTGTGTGTATGTATGTGTGTCTGCATGTGTGCATGTGAGTAAAGGCACATGTGTGCCAGGTACACATGTGGAGGTCAAGGGCAGCAACCTCTTGCTCCCACCTTGTTTAGACAGGGTCTCTTACTGTTTGCTACTTCATTTTCCAGGCTAGCTTGTCCATGATGAGCTAATGGGGATTCTCCTGTCCCATCTTTCATCTCACCTGAGGAATACTGGGATCACAGACATGTGTCACCACATCCAGCTTGACATGGTTCTGGGAATCTGAACTCAGTTTTTGCAGTCAGCTCTTTACCTACTAAGCCATCTTCTCAGCTCCTTGGGTTTTTTGTTTGTTTGGTTTTGTTGTTGTTGTTGTTTTGTTTTTTTCCTTTTTCTTTTTGGAGACATTGGCTTGTTATGTAGCCCAGGCTGGCCTTGAACTCTTGATCCTCCTGCCTTGGCCTCCTAAATGATATGATTACAGGTGTCTATCACCACAACTATAAGACATATTCTTATGTAAAGCAAAATCCCAGCACTTGAGAGTCAGAGGCAGGCGGATCTCTGTGAGTTTGAGGCTAGCCTGGTCTATAGAGTGAGTTCCAGGACAGATTCCAAAGCTACACAGAGAAACCCTGTCTCGAAAAACAAAAAAACAAAAAATAAATCTCTAATTTAACAGCTAGACCTGAGAACAGAAATGCTACATATTTTCCTGGGATATAGCAGAAGCTTTAAGAACACATTTTTCTAGGGCTGGAGAGATGGCTAAGTAGTTAAGAGCACTGGCTGCACTTCCAAAGGACCTGTGTTCAAGTCTCAGCATACAAACAGCAGCTCACAACTATCTGCAATTCTAGTTGCAGGGGATCTGACAATCTCACAAGGACATACATGCAGGCAAAACAACAACACACATACAAAAAGAAAAAATGTCACTTTCTGATTTCTCTGTAAATATGAAACACAATTTATACATTAAAAAAATATATTTCACACATAAGGTGTTGGAAACTGGCATTCTGCTGACCCCACCCCCTAACGATGGGTGGGACAGGCATGCTCTGCATGGCCATGTCATCTCTATGCCACTCCTTATAGGGCTGCATAGGGACTCAGTACATGTGTGCAAACTTCCCCTTTTAAGCAAGCGTGTCTCTCCCTCACTGCTCTTTCTCCCTCCCTTCTCTTCTCTCCCTGATGTCTCTATGTCTCTTTTCCCTTCCCCCTCACACCCCCCCTTCTAAATAAACTTCTCAATTAAGCTCTCTCTGCCTGGCTTGTTATCCCCTCGACCTCAATCACCCTCTCCTGCTATGGAACCCGCTATGCTCTCCCACTCAATCCCTTACCTTGGGACCCCCACCTCTGTAACAAAACTGTAACAAAAGGACAACATAAGGGAGCCAAGATGACTGAGTAGGTAAAGGCATCAGCCACCAAGCCTGAGTTCAATCCCAGGGAACCACAGGTGGATGGAACAGACTCTCAAAGCTGTCCTTTGATGTTCACACATGCTCTGTGGCACACATGATCCCCCCTACTCCACCCCCACGCAAAATAAAACATAAATCTAATTACATATACAGATGTGCGAGCACATGTACACACAGTCACTGCTGAGTCGTGGTTTGCCATGTGGAAAGCATGTTCCAGTTTGTAACAACCACTTTATGAGAGCAATTGGCGTTCCAAAGATTTATAGCAACAGACTCAGTCATCAGATGGCTCTCAATCTAGATTTCCTGACCTCAAATCCATAGTTTTTCTCCCTTTTGCCTTGATGAGATACTGTCTAATGAATAAACACTCCACTCTCATTTGGAAGTACATCAATAGTGTATCTATGAGGTCGAAGTATATGAAATTGCTAACATTTAAACACTCTCCAACCACATAAAAGGTACTCTTTTCTTTTTGAAACAGGGTCTCTCCATGTAGCCCTGGCTGTCTTGGAACTCTTAGACTTGAACTCACAGAGATCCAACAGTCTCTGCCTCCCCAGTACTGGGATTAAAGGTGTGTACTACTTAAAGTGTATTGACCTGACAGAACTCAGCCCTGAGCTAATTTGGGCAAAGGCAGTCCCTTGATGAGAGGAAATTGACCTTTGTCATGAGAATAAGCCTGCTTTAGTGTCACAAGCAAAACACATGGCTCTAGAGGAGTCCATAACAGCAAACTTCCCAGGAGGCAGGCAGGGAGCTGCTTTCTTCTGGGAAGCCTAGGTTTTTAAACAGGACTGCTCATCTCCATGGCTATGAGTGGCTCTGGCTCGATAGACAGGAACAAAACAGTTTCACAGGCCCCCAAGTGCCTGTGGCCAGACTGTCAGTGAGTGAACTCTCCTCCCCATAGGAACTTCTGGGCACCACAGCTGCATCTCACGAGCTGGAGAGTGGGCAGATAAACTCCTGCCTTTTCCTTCTTTCCTGTGTTCTCATTCCACTGTGTCTGCTCATCCCCCACACCATCCCTGTCCCCGTCCCTGTCCCCATCCCTGTCTTGCAGGAAGGGAGGGAGGAGGTCAGTACTTTCTTCTCCAACTGAGAGGAATTGGGGCAGGGGGAGG
The DNA here is from genome assembly GCA_030556225.1 of Cricetiscus sungorus. Lineage (NCBI taxonomy): Eukaryota > Metazoa > Chordata > Mammalia > Rodentia > Cricetidae > Cricetiscus > Cricetiscus sungorus. Next base: position 57,921,904 of record JANBXA010000069.1, on the reverse strand, counting down.
GTGGAGGAGGCAGAATTCAGAGGAATAGCTATGTCTGAGGAAAGACAGCATTGATAGAGAATGACCCACTTAGAGGGGCCATGTGAGGCAGCCCTGTGCACACAGACCCTCAGCAGACTGCGCTGTGTGTGTAAACGGGAACACACCCTGAACCCTCACACTCAGACACAATTTCCCACACCCACCTGCAGCCTCGCTACTAACACATACTGGAAGTTGCCAGAATTTAGCTCAGCAGCAAATGTAGTCACTCAGCCAGCGTCTCCTCTCCCCGGTCCACCCCCACTCCTAGCTCTCACAACTCACAAAGAGGGTGGAAAGAAAAGGGGAGTGTTCAGAGAAAGGCAGTGAGGACTGGACTGACTGGTCTGGAGAGCAGGGATTCTGGCAGGTGTGCTGGGCTGCCAAAGCGGGTGGAGCACCACAAGTTTGAGGTCATCCTGGACTACACGGGGAGTTCCAGGCTAACCGGGATAGCCCTACCTCCAACCCTGCCCCCACAAAAAGAGGAAGGGAGAGAGGGAGAGGAAGGAAGGCAGACTCTGTACTTGGAAGGCTAAGGTAGGACTGAGATCCTAGGCTATGTGGCAATGACCTGCTCTACTGAAAAACAAAAACCCAGATGAAACCATGGGAGAATGTAGAGACTCCAAAAATCTGCCACCACCGAGCATCATATTGCCAGGTGGGAAAAAAAGGTGAAGGCAAACAGGGCAGGAGCAGAAGGGGCTCACTGAGAAGCTGTACCTGTCTGGACCCTTCTTCCCTGCCAAATCTTAGAGTATGTCAGGCACAGGGGAATAGGTGTCTAACATAGAGGTTCCTAGGCCAGAGGGGGGCATGAGGCCAGACAGCTATGTCCCATTAGAGAGGCCTCTCTCTGCCTCTAAACTAAACAAGATTCGTAACACAGGGCTTCAACATGCCAGTTTGTAGACCCTTTCCGGTCTGAGTCTACCTGGGTTCCTTTGTTAGGAATGAGGAATTAAGTTAGTATTGGTTTTAAGCGTTGATTTTCATTTTTTCTTAATTATTGCATATCACCCCACTTCAGAGCCATAGAACCCAAGGTACGAAGCGAAGCAGCATGTGACCTGGCCCAGGTGGCCTTTTAGGAGGGGCAGCAGGGATTCAGACCTAGGTTGCCTGTCCCCTGGGGCCATGCTCAGACCCTTCCACATTATTGCAAAGAGGAGGGAGGGAAAGAGAATGGGACCCTGGCAGTGCAAGGGGCTGGAGAAGGGGACACATGGATTACTGTCAGGAAGTGTGGGCTTGATGTTGGGCAGATCACTTACCCCCACAAGGGCTCTTTTTCTACTCGAGAAGTTTGACATGATCAGTAAGGCTCTCTGGCATGTGTGCCTGTGTGTCATGTGGTACATGAGTGTGGTACATGTGGAGGCATCAAAACCTGGAGCTCACTGATTGGCTGGGATGGTTTGCAATGGCAAACTCTAGGCATCTGTCACCCCGGCAGGCACGGGGATTACAGGTGTGCACCATCACCAAGCCCAGCTTTTTATGTGATTGCTGGGGACCCAAACTTGGGTCTCATGCTTGTGTGAAAAGCACTTTACAGACTGGGTTATCTCCTCAGCCCCAAATCCGTTCACTTTGCATACTCTATGGCAAACAATTCTAAAGACCACATGTACTAGTCGTGCTGGATAATTCTATGTCAACTTGACACAAGCTGGAGTCATCTGAGAGGAGAGAACCTCAATTAAGAAAATGCCCTCCGTAAGATTGGGTGTAGGTTAGCCAGTGGTGGTGGTGCACGTCTTTAATCCCAGCTATTGGGAAGCAGAAGCCAGTGGATCTCTGTGAGTTCAAGACCAGCCTGATCTACAGAGATAGTTCCAGTTTAGCCAGAGCTACACAAAGAAACTTGTCTTAAACCACCTCCCCCCCAAATGGGTATAGGCAAGGCTGTGGGGCATTTTATTAATTAGTGATTGATGGGGAAGGGCTCAGCCCATTGTGAGTGGTGCCATCCCTGGGCTGGTGCCATAATGAGCAAGCCAGTGAGCAGCACTCCTCTGTGGCTTCTGCATCAGCTCTTGCCTCCAGGTTTCTGCCCTACTTGAGCTCCTGTGCTAACTTCCTTCACTAATGAACAGTAAATGTTATATTGTAAGCCAAACAAACTCTTGCCTCCCCGAGTTTGGTCATGGTGTTTCATCATGTCAATGATAATCCTAACTAAAACACTAGTAGCCAGAGTTTAACCAATTTTGAGGGACCAGGAGGAATCTGGAGGCAGGCACTCTTGCAGGCAGAGCATGGCTGGAGAGCATAGGACCTCATCTGGGAAGGGTCCAGCTGAAATGGGTCTGCAGAGAAAGATGTAGGTATGAACTGTGCTCCAGCCAGGCTGGGAGAACTACGGGGGTGGGGGTGGGGGGCAGGATTAATGTCCCAGCCCAGTGATAGCAGAGGAGAGACAGGGCAGATCCACAGGGAACAGGGGCTGCTCACCATGACAATGTTGGCCAGGTGGGCAGAGACCAGTGCATACACCCCTCCGGAAGAGCCCACAACAGGTGCAGTCATGTCAGCCACAGACACAGCCAAGGAGCCTGGCACAGAGAGAGTGAAAACCATCAAGAATGTTGGACTCACTGTGCAGCCCAGCCCTGGCCCTTGCATGCTACCACCAGAGCAGAGCAGAGCTGTTCCACAGCTTCCTCTGCACTATCCAGGTCTGCGCACGGTGGAATGAGTGTCTGAGCTCAGCTTTCCCATTTCACCGATGGGAAGGGGAAAGTGGGACTGATTCCAGGTCACCTGCTTCAGCAACATCAGGTGGCCTCAAAAAGCCAGCACAGGGAACGGAGTGTTCCACTGTTGGGAGGAAATGCACAAACGTTTCTCCCTCCTGTCCTCAAGGCTCATTTCCACCCTGAAGGCCAATGTTTGAGGCAGGTGCTAACAGACTCACCATTGACACAGGAAAGGTTACCATCACAACACTGGAATCTGGATTTGAACCCTGTTCTGCCTGACACAAAAATCCTTCCTTCTTCCCCAGTACCAGGAATTAAACCCAGGGCCTTACATAAGCTAGGCAAGCACTCTATCACAGAGCAATGCCCCAGCCTGAAACCCCGTGCTCTCGGCCTCAGCGGCAGCCACTTCCCACATTAGTTCAGAGGTGGCCACTGGCTCCTTCCACTTCTCTGTACTCAGCTGAATCTATAAACTTGGTTAGTATCATCTCCCACCTCTTGCCAGCCAAGCTAAAGTACAAAAGGCCCACAGGACCTCCCAAGTGGAACCTGTCTGGAGGGAGAATGTCCTTGACAAGGCCAGAGAGTGATGACATCACACTCCGGGGAGAGGGCACACTCCGTGGCTTTTGGTGTGTGGGATGACAAACTTTGGTCCTAGGAGGAAAGGTGGGCAGAGAGGAGATGGGAAATTTATTGTTCTGGTCGAATTTAAGTGTGATCAATGCTTTGGCTTCCAGGGAAGGACACAGGAGACTAAAAATATCTAGGAGGTAGAGCCCAGGGCACAGAGGGTGAATAGCGGCTGGCCTGGGTGAGCAAGCAGAAACCTCGGTTGGAAAATGCCTGAAGGCTCAGGAGTCAATTAGCGGCTGGAGAGAGGGAGAACAGGCTGAGAGCCCAAACTCGCAAATTCTACAAAGGTGGGGGCCCACATCTTAGGAGGGAGTTCCTGAACCAGGACCCAAGACCATCTGGATGGGGACCCAGAGAGAGGTCCCCATGGGAGCACGTTGAACACCTGCCTCTTGGCATCCTCTTTCCAGGTCCCTATGACCAATTCTTGCTGTCTCAGAAAACAAGTTTAACAGACACATCCCAAGCTATCTTGGCTTGAGGATCACAAGTCCCTCTCCCAACCCATGGCAATTGAAAAATCTTCCTTTACCTTAGTCACGTTTTTGTTTTTGTTTTTTGGTTTTCTTTCCCCTTTCAGCCTTAATTTGGTACCTAACAACTGTCTGATAACTTTCTCCTTTTATTGGCCTACCCTCAGGGTTCAGCCATAAATATCCCCACCTTGGGTGGGGGTGGGGAAGAATCCCAGGGCTGCAAACAAACAGGCAGCAGGATCTGCATGACAAAAGATTCCCACACTCTCCTGGCCACAGTGTGAGGGCTGCATTGCAGAATAGCGCAGGGCCAGCTGCCCGAGCCAGCTCCTCATTAATTACCGTTTGCAATGAGCAAGCCCCAGCCTCACCCATCTGGCAACTAGGCCCCTTCTCTGTGCCCCAGAACAGTCCACGAGGGCCAGTAATGCATCAGGACAGCCTTCCGGGACAGAAAGGCCCTATGGGGGCCAGCCTTCTGAGCACTGACCTTTCCCTCACCCTCCCCATGTTTAGAGTCTTGACCCTTGGGCTGGGGCCAGCTAGGAATCCTGGTGGGAGTGTGTGATGAGAGACGTGACTGCCCATTGTGTGACCTTAGGCGCTGCTCCTACGTTCTTTTGCCTTCAGTATTCACATGTATGATGAGATGAGGAAAAAGCTTCTAACATTCCGAGCAGTGAAACACCTTTTTCTTGGGTTTCCTAATTCACTGAGCAGAGCAGGGAACCCTCTGGCTATGAGGGGTGGAGCTGGGGAGCAAAGCTGTCTCTCACAAAAGGGGGCTCTACAGTTCTTCCCAGACCAAGAATTCAAGAACCCAGGTTTGGCTCTGATTTTTGGATTGAGATATACAAATCTCTCTCTCTCTTTTTTTTTTTTTTTGTATTTGTTTTTTTTGTTTGCTTGGTTTTGTTTTTTGAGACAGGGATTCTCTGTGGCTTTGAAAGCTGTCCTGGAACTAGCTCTTGTAGACCAGGCTGGTCTTGAACTCACAGAGATCTGCTTGCCTCTGCTTCCCAAGTGCTGGGATTAAAGGCCTGTGCCACCAATATCTGGCTTTATATATATATATATATATATATATATATATATATATATATATATATGTATTATGTATGTATGTATATATATATATATCTTAAAATCAGGTCTTAATTTCTTTCTTTCTTTTTCTTTTTTTAAAATTTTAAATGCACTGTGTTTTGCCTACAAGTAGGTCTATGTGAGGGTATCAGATTCCCTGGAACCTGAGTTATTATAGACAGTTGTGAATGGCCATGTGGCTGCTGAAAATTGAACCTGGGTCCTTTGGAAGAGCAGCCATCATGCAGGAGCAGCCATCATACAACCTCTGAGCCATCTCTCTAATCCCCTAAAGACAGGTCTCATGTAGACCAGGTTAGCCTCAAACTTGCTGAGATCCTCCTACTCTGCCTCCTTAGTGCTGGGGTAACAAGCATGCACCACTGTCTCCTTTTATAATCCTATTACTTCCAAGATTTTCTTAAGGTCCATGCATCAGCTGGGGGCTAGAGGGACTAACTGGGACCAAACGACATGGGATTTACACATACAGAGCAGTGAAAGACATCGAGGAAAATTGTGGCCCAGGCAGGATCCTTTCATAACCCATGGCTGACAGGTCCATAATGTCAGGACAAATCCTGTGAAGGTGGTAGGGACAGAAGCCAGGAAGACGATGGCAAGCTGGACCAGCACACCTCACCTCTGCACAGCACAGACTGGCATAGACCAAGGAGCTGGTTCCTAAAACATATTCTGAGTCTATGCCATCATGCAGGTGAATTGGTGGCCTTGCTGTAAAGGCAGAACTGTGGTGGTTTTAGCCTGAAAAGTTTGAAGGTAGGTGTTCTCCAACATCTCCCTTGGCCATTAGGAAAAACTCAAATTAATAGTGGCAGAACATTTGCCTCTAAGCAATGTTACTTTATTTATTCATGTATTCTTTCATCTACTGTACAAATATTTATTACCTAACAGGTGCGAAGTTCTAGGGATGCATACTGGCTTCTACAAACTCTGTGATAAAATGCTGCTGTGTTTGTTTGCTTGTTTGTATTTGACACAGTATTTCACATAACACAGGGCAGTCTCAAAGTCACTCTATAGCCAAGGATGGCCTCGAACTCCTGGTTGTTCTGCCTCTACCTCCCAAGTGTTGAGATTATAGGTGTGTGACCACATACCCTGCTAAGATACTGGCTTTAAAAGATTGCTAGTGATGTGACTGTTCGTCTTCAGTGTTGGTCACAGCAGCTGGTTCTGTGCACAGGGCTCTACCCTAATTTGATCACTTAAGAGTTTACTTCACCTTTCTGAATGGCCTGTACACTGGGAGTGATAGTGGACACCTTACAGACCTTATAAAACTGTGATGTGTATTGGAGATGACACACAAGACCTGTACCACGAGCCTGAACTCTATATATGTGCTGTGGCAGTTAGCCATCGCTCGATAAAACAGGATGGCCTTGGGTTTGGAATGGCTTCACTGGGCAGGGATTAAAGCAGGGCCAGATAGTGATCAAGGCTTCCCTTGGTTGCTGACAGTTTCTACACAAAAGCAAAGACTTGCCTTTTGATTCTCGGGTGTTTATAGGGCAATCTTTGGGGTCACAGAATCTGTGTGGGAACCCATCACTACCACTTACAAGCTGTGTCTTCTTGGGCAAGTCACTTGTTTCTCTAAACCCTGGATTCTGTTTGTTTTTTTTGTTTTGTTGTTGCTCTCTCACTATGTAAGCCCAAGCTGGTCTTGAACTTCTGATCCTCCTGTATTAGTCTCTGAAGCACTGGCATTCCAGGAATATGCCACCACACCTCAGACTCTGTATCCACACCAGGCAGAGAAGTGTAGCTACTGGCCACATGGCTTGGAGGTAAGAACACACCATACATGCTGGTCATAGATAAGAACTAGCTCTCTAGTCAAGGTCTACCTGTCTGTAAGGGTTTCCCTCTGGGGATACAGAGGGGGAGCAGTGTAGAGAGATCAATCCACTCAATCATGGAGGTCAATGACATGATTTGTGGTGACCAGAAAGCCCTGTGGCCTGAATCGATGGCTCAGGCAGAGCACTGTGTGCCCTTGGCTCCAGGCTGCAGCCCCACAGTCTCATATCCTGGTGATGTGTTTTGCTTCTGTCTGCACCTTCCTACTCTGCACTGACATCACTGGGAAGGGATGCCTGTGCTGTCTCCCCACTGTGTCATCTGTTCTGGGTGAGGGCTGAGTCATTTTGAATCTCAAGTCTGTCTTCCAAGTTATTGCCTCCCTCCCCCAGTCTAACTGAGTACTAACTGCAAGTGTTACAAGTGCCTTCCCCGTTCCTTGCCATTTAACATCTGGGACCCCGGGGAATCTAGGTGGGGAACGAACATCTATAAATCCCAGGTGGCATGACTGGAAGGTGTGTGGGTGGTTGAGAGTCTGGAACCTGGAGGTGCTCACTAAACCTGTTAAGGACACAGGAGATGCTGGGTTCCGGGAAAGGCTTGTGACAAGGTGCAAGGGCACACACAGAAATGCCAGGGACAGTGCTGGGAGGGAGGTTCTTCCTGACACAGGTTAGCTCACTGGAGGTAGAGGGGAGCCCTTCCTGCTCTGAAATCACTTCCATCACTGCCCGCCTGTTGTTTACAAGGCCAAGGCTGCCCAGCTCTATTGATGACAACTTTAATGCCAGACAGAAAGGATTAAGATATTAAACAGACACACACACACACACACACACACACACACACACACACAAAAGCTCCCTTGGGCCCAGCTGTCAAGCTGAAGAGCTGAGGTGGCAAAGCTTCACCAGGCAGCAGTCAAGTTGGAACCTGCAGTTACCTTCCCTGGAGAAATTGTCAACTCATCCGTCCCACCTTCCCACATCAGTCACACACACTTCTCCCAACAGGAGCATCCACTACCTCCTAGGCCAGACTGTCCTATCCTCAGAGTGTCAGGCAAGGGATCCATGGCTGCTCCCTATGGATTCAGATGTGCCTTGGCCTAAGAGCTGCCTGGCTTCATCCACACCGCAGGTGTCCCTCTGTACTTTGCACAGCAGAAGGAACCTGTTATCACTTGTGTGGCCTCCCAGCAACAGCAGGCAGCTCTTGGTAGTCTACAAGCTTGATGAGACCAAAAGGACCAAAGGATATCCCCAGGCTTACACAGCTAAAGCATGGCAGGTTGTCTACAGGAATTCTGTCAGTAGACTTGTTCCAAATCATGTGCTCTGCCCTGCTACCAGGACACATCTCCCTGTCTGGGTGGCTGTGGGAAATCCAGAGTCAGGACAATCTGGAGTCAGGAACCTTGGAGATGTACCACCCACCCACAGGATCTCCTCTGACCTTCCCTTGAGAGGGTCACCACGGGGTCCACCAGCCTACCTGCCACAACACCGGCCACGTAGATCAGCCCAATTCGGGTGGCTCCGTGCACCATCTCCAGGGGTACTCCTACCAGCAGCTGCAACACCACATTGAGTCCTAGGTGTTCTACCCTGTGACAGACCACATTCATTAACTACCTGACAAAGGCTGTGTGCAAAGATACTGGGGAGCCAGGAGGGGACAAGGCATATCTTTGCTAGGGAGGGGATGATTGTCATGGAAAAAAATTCCTTCCAGCTGGGACAGAATACACACAAGGGACCTAGTGGTGACAGGTATGGTTTGCATTGACAAGGACTCTAGCCACGCCCAGGGCCTAGCAGCACCAGGGGTCAACATGAGTGATGTCAAGGTTCAGAGAATGGCAGTGAGTAGCTTGAAGTCACAGCCCAGGTATCTGATCATCTTGACCCGAGTCATTCCCCAGCTCTGGGCTCACTCCGATCTCTCACAATACCTACAAGCACTACAGAGCTGGAGGTCACAGATGCATTAGAGGCCTCTTGTAACTTAGCAATGCAACATTTTTTCCTGAAGTCTTATAGAGAGAAGTTCTCCTTCCTGGAGTGAGAAGGGGCCTGCCCACTCTACTCACTCCAAACTGCTCAGGGGTAGGAGAGAGACCCCACGCTTTATTCCCCTGGAACAGACTGTGGTGGGAAATAAGTAGTTGTAATAAATTAGTCTTTTCTTGGCTTGTGGGAATAGTCACACACAAATTATGAAAAACTCTAGTGGCTGGTTGGTCATATGACCCTTTTTGCTTTGCCACTAGGAAGCATAGAACATTTCAATCTACATCTTAGAAGTGCATAGGACCATACTGTGAAATGTGTGTGCCAATCTCATTGCTGGCTTTCAGCATCCTACTCTCTCTCTTTTGTCCTTTTCCATACACAGTAGTGATTCAAAGTATGTTTAGTATTAGATAAGTTTCAAGAAGCTATCTCAGATCTGCATTTAAGTCAATAAAAGTAAACAGAAAACATAATTCCAGGGTTTGGGCACTTGCCTAGCATTCCATAGACCCTAAATCCAATCCTCAATAATTCAAAAAATTAGTTTTATAGCCCGGCAGTGGTGGTGCATGTCTTTAATCCCAGCACTTGGGTAGGTGAATCTTTGTGAGTTCGAGGCCAGCCTGATCTTTAGACGTTCCAGGGCAGGCTCCAATGCTACAGAGAAGCCCTATCTCAAAAAAAAAATTAGTTTAAAAGTATACATATGTAAATACAATGTTTTTATATATAAAATGTATGCATTTCATATGTATATATAATATGTAATAATTTCATCCCAAGTAATCAAGCCACTCATGTTTCTGCAGGGACTGTGGAAAGACATACTCACCCTGCATGCATGAAGATGTATGTCACATAGCGCCAAGCCTGTGCACGGAGCTGTGGGTGGTAAACCAGAGAGTTCTTCAGGTACCGAGGATGTGTCACTTGCAGCACAAACTGATCCAGTAGGACCCCATTGTACAGGAAAAGGGCAATCTAGATGAAGCATGGATGGAGAGGCCAGTTACTAGGCACAAGACTGGCATTCCTTCAGTGTGGTATTCCTGACGGGCACTGGGCACATGACAACAGGCTGTAATCCCACCTGCATGAAAGGTGCCCATAGCCAGCACCCACTTATCAGAGAACATCCCACCTACTCCACTTCCATCTGATACTCTTTTGTAATGGGGTCACTTGATCTCTTTGTCTAAGCTTCCTTGGTGGGCATGATTTTAAACTTTAATTCTAGTAAAACCTCACTCTCCCATTTCATACAGGTTGGTTTATTTAAAAAGAAATTTGAAAAAAAATATTGTGATAGAATAGACATAAAGTTTAGCACCTTTAAATTTTTGTTGCTTTTGTTTTTGTTTGTTTGTTTTGAGATAGGGCTTCTCTGTAGCTCTGACTGTCCTGAAACTTGCTCTGTAGACCAGGCTGGACTCAAACTCAGAGATCTGTCTGCCTTTGCCTTGTATGTGCTGGGATTAGAGGCATTCGCCACCACTGCCTGGCTAAATTGTGTGTGTGTGTGGTATGTCCACACAATTGTGTGCCATGGTACCCTGTGGAAGTCAGAGGACAACTTGCAGGATTTGGGTCTTTCCTTCCATCATGTGAATTTCATGAACTGATTCAGATATTGCCAGGCCTGGCAGCAAGTGTCTTCCCTGGCTGCGCCATCTTAGCCTATATTTAGCATACAGTTGAATGGTACCAAGTACATCCTTGTTGTTACTACTGCCTCTCCACAAAACTCCTTTCATCTTGCAAAACTAAAACTCTGTGCCCATGAACAGGAACTCTTTGCTGCCCCTTCCCTGCAGTTACCCCCAACCACCACCTCTAGGTCCTGCCACCAGCATGCCTATCCTGGTGCTTCATGCAGCCAGGGTTGCAGAGAATGCAGATGACTGCACAGTACTCCTCCTTCTGTGACTGGCTGATTTTAAAGTGTATGATCTCAAGGATGACCTGATTATATCACATGTCAGTTTTCTTCTTCTCTCTCTCTCTCTCTCTCTCTCCTTTTATGACACAAGGTCTTACTAGGTAGCCCAGGTTGGCCTAGACTCACTATATAGCTCAGACTTCCTTCTCACTCCCGATACTCCTGTCTCAGCATCCCAAGTATTAAGGTCACAGGAATACCCTACCACACTGAGCAGAACTAAGCAGTTCCAGTGTATGTGTCTACCTCTCTTTGATAAGGCACAGTTCTGTCAGTGGGAGCTTGGACTGCTGCCATCTTTTTGCTATTACGAGTATCTCTATGAACAAGGTGGACAAGTAGCTCCTCTATTCATTGATTTTAACTCTGAAGTGGAACTGCTACTCTATAGTAATCTTAAGTTTAAATTGTGGTACCAGGCCAGGCTAACGCAGTGTAGAAATCCAGAAGGGTGAGGTTTTCCTTGCAAACATAATGTTCCTGAGTTTGATCTTCCGTTTCTTCTCTTGCTACCAGCTGTGGTTTCTATAGTGTTGCTGTCGTTGGACTTGGCTGGCAGCTCCGTGTTCCTTCATTTCCTATCTGTTATGAAATCAAAGACTCCAACTAGTAGAGCTCCATGGAAAACAGAAGCTTTGGGCTCCAAAAGAGTTAAAACAGCTGTTTGAGTTCCTTCCCTTTTTTCTATATTGATGGCTCAAATTCATACAGCTATTCATCTTCAAAAACTGAGACAAGCTGGACATCCTTTGGACCAACTTAGACAAATTACTCAAATTATCTGGTCCTCCATTTCCATATCTGAAAATGGGTGCCAATGATTACACTGCCCAGTGGTCACAAGTTTCAAAGTGATACTGCAGCTGAGAATGGTGGCATTCAGCTCTAATCCTAGCACTCCAGAGGCAGGACAGGAGGACTGTAAGTCTAAGGGTAGATGGAATGAAGAGTGAGACCCTATCAAGTTTAACATAAAGGGGCACCTCAAGGCAGCACACACTCAGGGAAGGAAGCTATACTTAAGGACAGGCTGGGCTTTCAGGGTCATCGCTTTAAACTACAAAGGCTACATACATGCATGCCCTGTTCTCCAAAAAGTTGCTCAGGCAGCTGGGAACACAGGCCAGCAGAAGTGTGATTATCTAACACACACACACACACACACACACACACACACACACACACACACACACACACACACACACGGTTGTTTTTTCTATATAATGCCATACAGGTGTCCTGGCAACAAGTGGAGCCTCCAAGGTATCTCTTTATTCTTGGTCCTCAAATAGAAGTTAATAAATAGTCCCACCCAGTAAGCAGTGGAAGAACATATCTAAGGAAATCTCAGAAAAACACCATTGACATCACAACAACAAACAGGTCTCTACGTGCAGAACAGACAGGGTAGGTTGTCATTTGTTTCTGTTTTTATTTGTTTTGTTTTTTAGAGATTCTTTCAATTTTTTTTTTTTTCTTTTTGGGGGAACTGGGGTTGAGACAGAATTTCTTTGTGTAGCCCTAGCTGTCCTAGAACTCTCTCTGTAGACCAGGCTGGTGTCAAACTCACAGAGATCTGCCTGCCCCCGCCTCCTGGAATTAAAGGTGTGTGCCACCACTGCCCAGCTAAACTATTTTTCTTTATTATTTTAGTTCTGCGGATGTTCTGACCGCACACATATCTGTGCATCACATGTATGCCTGGTGCCATCCAGAGGCCTGAAGAGGGAGTTGGATCCCCTGGAACTGGGAGGTACAGACAGCTGGGAGCTGCTGTGTGGCTGCTGGGAATCAAACTCAGGTCTCTGGAAGTGCAGCCAATACTCTCAACCACCAAGCCATCTTCCCAGTACTGTTTTCTGAGACGAGATCTCATGTAGCTCAGCCTGCCCTTGAATTCATGGTGATCCTTTCTGGAATTGCAAATATGAGTCACCAAGCCCAGCCAGACCAATTACTTCTGATTTAGTAAAAAAGGATGCCATGAAACTGAGTGGTCCGGACAGTTGAGAAAGTAGAAGCATCATGAGACCTCATGCAGAGGTGGTAATGGCCTTGGAGGAGAAATGGCCAGAGACTGGAAAATGCCAAAGAGAAGCCAGGCATCCCTACAGGAGCCAGAGGTGGGCTGGACTATTGGGGTTCCTGATGAACTGAGAACTGAGTTCTACCACACAGGGGCAAGATACAGCAGGAGTACCTTGTATGTACAGGATTTTTTGTATGATAGTAAGTATGGCTAGGAGGGTTACTCTTTCAGAGGACCCCAGTTCAATCCCCAGTATCCACATCAGAGTCTCACAACTGCCAACAAGATCCAGGGGATTTGAAGCTTTCTTCTTATTCACAAGCTGGCACATACCTGTGCACAAATAACAAAGTGGGGAAAAAAATAAAGGAATGGCTCTTGGTTGAAATGACTTGTTTTTGAAAAGCACTGGCCTATAATTATTTTTAAACAATGTATGGCAGATTCCCTAAAGAGGAAATGTTCTTTAAAAACTTCATTGTCCTGTTCATAAACACTTTCTCCCAGAGGCAAGTGTGTGCTTCTGTGTTCAGGAAGCACCCCAGCCATTCTCCCCCTCTAAAGAGGTGTCCTTCCAGGGATAGAATGGGCAAGCTCTGGTGACTCCTGCAAAGCATTACAGTTTGAAAATTAAGTCCCAAGTGGCTGTCACTCTAGCCTTGGGGGGGGGGGTAGAATTTACATAAATTGGCTTTATTGAGTTTGTCTGGCTAAATCCCCAAATCCATGAACTTGTCACATTGTTTTGCTGTTTTGAAGGGTGAAGAAATATGGGGACTTTGCTGCAGAAAAAAAAAAAATTGCCTCAAATAATCTTTGCCTTGGAGAGTGCGCACTGATAGCATTTAGGCTAGGCAATGGGCATAGGCCAGCTTGGGAGCTGAAGGCCAAGGTTAGGGGATCAGGAGTTAGAGGTCAGCTTGGGCTACTTGGTGAGATCCAATCAGCCTGAGAATAGAGTAAGATACTGTCTCAAACAAACAGCAACAACCACAAAACAAAACCAAAATACCCAGAAAGCAAACATGAGGCTGGAGAGATGGTTCAGTAGTTAAGGGCCCTTGTTGCTCTCCTAGAGGAGTTGTTACCACACAAGGTAACAGCCTGTAATTCCACATCCAAGGGATCTGACACTCTCTTCAGGCTTCAGTGGGCACTTCCCACACATACACTTACGTACACACACACACACACACACACACACACACACACACACACACACACAGCCCCAAAACACTGGACTCTCTTTGCAGGTTCCCTAGCAAGGCTCTGACTTGCAAGACAACTGCTATTTGATCTGCAGCGTTCGTTCCCTCTCCCCTCAGGACCTCTGACATCCTCTCCCCACACCGCCCAGGTCTAGCAAGCCCCTGCCTCCGCCCTGGTCCTTGCCTCCAGCAGGGTGACTGTGATCATGAACCAGGGCGGGGGGCAGCAGGTGTAGCTGTCGTAGTACCACTTGCGGTCAATCTCCCGGGGCAGAGTCTCATAGGCCACATGGCGGATGAGCCTCTGTGAGAGGCTCAAGCCCTTCTCTTCCAGCAGGGCCTTGCTGCTCAGCCTGCGGTTGCCCTGAAGGATGGCCTGTCGGAAGCTGTTGGAGCGCTTGTTGCTCATCTGCAGAGGAAATGGGGTGGGGAGAGGGTCAGCGCCAGCCTCTGAGCACCATGCCCACACTTCAGCCTGTGTGTTCCCTAGGGCAATTTGAGCTCTGAGTAGCATTCCCTGAATGCCTCTGTGTTGACCTCTGACCTCACAGATCATCTCCATTAGAAAAGGACTCTGGATAGTCCTTCTGCCTAATAGGAAACTGAGGTATAGAGAACACCTAAGACACAGGTTCAAACCCAGGCCTGTACACATACATTCCTTCTACCCACTCATTCCTCATCCTCCCATCCCCAGACATTGGAGCCAGTGGTCCTCGGCCAGAGAGAAAACCAGCAGTCACAGTTGAGAGTGACAGCTGCTGTGGTAAGGCACATGCTCCAGGCCAATGTGTCTCAAGGTGGTCATCAAGGGTCTTCCTGAAGGAGGTGATGGCCAGTTGTGGGCCAGGGGTGTGTGAGCATCCTCAGACATACTAGCTTGGGAAGGTGTAAGCAGGTCGTGGTCAGCTAGCTGTCAGAAACTGCCAGAACCCAATGTCATGGAAGCTATGACACCTGAGTGTCTCCTGGGACATGTGATCCTTAGTGAGCCCGGGCCTCACCCTCAGCAGTCCGGGCCTGCCCCCATAGAACGGTCTGCTTCACCTGGCAGTTAGCCCTTCTTCCAGCCTCTGGAAGCTTCTGCCATCCTTGACTTTCTCTACAAGATCATACTGTAAATTATTCCCAGGGGGAGAAGCCCAAAAGACCCAGATCTCCTGGCCCAGGGGCCCATAGCTACTGGCGTGTAGGTATTGATGTACTTCTCAGACCACAGGCTCAGCAGGAGATAATGCAGCCAGACCCAAAGGCAAGATCCAGTGAGGACTAACAAGGTGAATGAGGCGGGAGCAGGGCACAGGGGCCTGAGGCTCTTTCTGGAGCGCACCTGGAAGGATCCAGGTTTAGATGAGGCTGAGCAGCACAGTCTCCCTTGCAGAGCCCTCTGCTCATTCCTGAGTCCTGCTCCTTGCTGTTCCCCATGTGGCATCAACTCAGCCTCCTCTGACTGGCTGGCCTCAGTGAAGTCCTTCTAGCCATTGCCACCCTATGATGAGGGTGATTTGTTCTGTGTGGGTTGGTAATGGGAGGGCCATGGCAACCATGCAGGGAGATTTTCCGCCAGAAGAACATTAAGAGAAAGCAGAAACGTGCAAATATGGTCATTTTTCATATTCAGTCCCTGTAAAAACCCTGTATGAACCATTGGCATCATTTTACAAATGGGAAAAGAGAGGCACAGAATTGGCAGCAGAGGCTCTAAGATGGCCCTCTTTACATGAGTGCAGGCTGTGATTGCTGCTCCAGCTCAGAGTCTGGACAGAAAAATGTGACAATATCATGTCATGAGCTCACACAGAGGGCTCCACTGGAATGGAGCCAGACAGGAGAGAAACACCTTGCCTGGGCTTTGAGACTGGGCAAGCACATGGTGCATATGGGTTGGGCACAAGCCTGAGCCAGGCTTATGATCTGCTTCTTAGTGAGGTTGACACTTCTGTGGCCCGGTCTGTGAGCAGCTGTCCGAGCTCAGTTTGGGCCCAGGCTTCCAGGTCTGCTCCTTGGGTCTACTCACAATAGTGGAATTCCATTCTACTCCTGAATGTCTATAGCAGTTCCTTACAAACCCACAAGTCCACAGACTGGCAACCAGAAGCTGAGAGACCACTGAAGCAGCTATCTGGGCAGCCACATCACAGAGAGCTGACATGGGACAATGACAGCAGGCTTCCCTGGCCCTGCCTGAGGCCTTCAGGGTCTAAGAACACAGGGAACTTCACAGAGTTCTTTCTCCTCTGTGGGGGGCATGAAGAGATCAGACAGCTGCACCAATGGGGAAACAGTGAGGACATCCTACATTGCTAGTCTGTGTAGCTTAAACCGATGCCCCGTCCACGAAGTGGGGAAATGTGGCTTGCCTAAGCTACCTGAAGCCCAGTGTACCACCCACAGCACCCTCTGAAAGAAGAGTATCAACCCTCAGGAAAGGGGGGGGGTGTCTCCACCACGGATAACAGACGAAAGGACTCAGGCGCCCTCCCATGAACAAGGACAACCGCTAGCAGTTCCTAGAGCTCCAGCCTCCAGTTATGCTATGATTAACAGAATTTACTTTGTTTTTGCTTTCATTTTTGTTTTGAGACAGGGTCTCACTGTGTATCTCTGGCTAACTATGTAGGCCAGGCTGGCCTCTGCTGGGGCTAAAGTTATATGCCACTAACCCAGCCCTTTTGGAATTTATTAACTTAGCAGACCACTAGCTTCCATCAATCCAAGGCTGAGAAAGTCATTGGACAGAATCTAAGGTGGTGGTGGTGGTGGTGGTGGTGGTGGTGGTGTGTGTGTGTGTGTGTGTGTGCATGCATTTGTGTGACAGCATCTGAAATCTATAGGAAAGAGACCGCTATCTTGTTTAGCCCATCTCTCTGAAGTTTTCACTTAATGTGTTTCTAAAAAATGCCTTGATTTGTAGCTGTCTTTGTTCATAAAAACCTCTATGAAACTGCGTCCTGGAAACATGGTGTTTGCCATGGCTTCAGGCCATGGTCACTCACACTGCCCCAGAACAAACTATGTCTTATTCCTCCATTGAGTTGAGAGCTGTTTCTCTCAGTATCTTCTCACCTGTTGAAGCTGTGGCTGCCCAAGCACTGTCAGTCAAGAAACCCCTTTGCTAAAACTACTTCCAGTGTCTAAGCCCCTCCCCTGCCAGAATGCTCACCAGGTTGACAAAGTCCTGGTAGCAGATCTGCCCATCTGCATGACTGTCAGCAAGAGCTAGGAGCACCTCCTTTTTGTGCGGGTCCAGTTTAGAGCTGTGGCTTTCCAGGAGGCTCCGGAATTTTCCTGTGCTGATGTAGCCGGTGCTCCCAGGGTCAAACTAAGGGTGAAGCATAGAAAGTAGATGAGTCAGTGAGCACCTTCCCGCCCAGTGCTGATGTTGGGCCCATGGGGACATTTCTAAGGACACAGTCGGGACCATCCAATCTGACTACCTCCTGAGAAGCAAACCCAGACAGGGAGGAAGAAAGCCTATTTCTTTTACTCTCTTGTGGTCTTTTGTTTCTAAAAGTAACCTTTCTGTGAGGCTCATGCACCATGATCCGCAGATGATAATATTAGTTCTCCTAAACAGGGTTTCCCTGTGTAACCTTGACTGTCCTGGAACTCACTCTGCAGACCAAGCTGGCCTCGAACTCAGAGATCTGCCTGCCTGAGCCTCCCAAGTGCTGGGATTAAAGGCGTCCCCACCATGGCCAGCTGATTTTCCTTTCAATGGTACTGGTACACTACCATCTGGCTATAGCTCTCCCCAGGCCTTTCCCTTCACTTCTAATTTGGGAAGGAAAGCAGGGCTGGAGTTCAGTAAGTGGAGGAGTCAAAGGACTTCTGGGACAGCAAAAGAAGGCTCTGAGCCTCCTCTGTGCAGGAGGAACACCCATTTCCACAGGTCCCATCCCAGGGTCCTACTCACACCCCATTCATGGGTGGCCGACTCACTAAAGACATGTTCTCTGTTGTTTGGTTTTGGGGTGGGGATAGGGGTGTACACTTCGAATTTGTGTGGGCACATGAGCATCTTACGCCATTCTCTTAAGTCCTGACACTCCCCTGTGCCCTGGGCAGCAGCCAGGCTTCCCACCCAACCTGCCTGTATCCCAGGGCTGCAACTCCGCCAAGGCCAGTGCGTCCTATCTCTGTGTCTGCCTTACAGGCACTTAATCAACATTTCTTGGGTGAATAAATGGGATGTTCAAACAGACAGGTACTAATTCTCCATGAGAAGCCTCTTTGGTTCAGCGAGAAAAGGCCTTTATCTCTTTTGGCTTCTTTTCCATGGAGCTCACCCAGAGCCCGCCCTCTATCCTGCCAGAGAATGGCACCCCCATTCTTGTGGTACCAAAAGCACTCTGCTCAAAGGGGCTTCTGGCCCAGTTAGGGGTAGGGGCACTGAATCACAATGGACTCTGGGAATGTATAGGGGTGCTGCTGGAAGGCCAAACCCATGTTGCCCCTTTCTCTGGATAAGATTAACCGAGGCTGTTTGGGAAAAGAAGGTTCTACATACAGTGTCTCTGGATAATCTAAGACTGACAGCCAGAAATCTAAGACTGATGGCCAGGGCCATTTCAGCTCTCCCCAGAACTCTTCAGGAGAAAACTCTAAGAAGGCAGGTGTTCAGATCACACCCTCCCCCAGCACCAGGTGTACATGACACCTGTTTGTTTATTACCATCAAGTATTTCAGGAAACTCAAAAGGATCTTCAAGACTGAAAACATCAGGGCTCACAAATGGCTCAACAGGTAACAGTTGCTAAGTGAGCCCGAACTACCTGAGTTCGATCCCTGGAGGGAGGAGTGAACTGACTCCCAAAAGCTATCCTCTGATCTTCCCACACAAGTCCCCTGCCACAGAACAATACTAGTAATAATAATAGCAAAAACAACAGACTGTTGTTTGCCTTTTTTTTTGAGACAGGGTTTCTCCCTGGCTGTCCTGAAACTCACTCTGTCTCTGTAGACCAGGCTGGTACTGAGTTCACAGAGCTCTGCTTCCCAAGTTCGGGACTAAAGGCATGTGACACCACACCTAGGTAAAAATGGATTTTTAAAAAAGGCAGGGGAACAAGGAGATGGCTTAGCAGGTAAAGGCACTTGCAGTGAAGCCTGATGACCTGAGTTCAATCCCCAAAACTAACATAGCAGAAAAGTGAGAGTTGACTCCTATAAGTTGCCCTCTGACTTTCACACTTGTGCTGTGGTACACAGACAGATGGAGAGACAGACCGAGACACATTATACCCACACCCACACTCTAAATGTTATTTATTTTTGTTTTTTGTTTTTTTTTTTCTAGACAGGGTTTCTCTGTGTAATGGTCCTGGCTGTCCTGGAACTCACTCTGTAAACCAGGCTGGTCTCAAATTCACAGAGATCCACCTGCCTCTGCCTCCTGAGTGCTGGGATTAAAGGCATGAACCACCACTGCCCGATTAAATATAATTTTTAAAAAAGAGTTAGTTATAACACCTAATATTTGACATGTGTTCATATCAGGGGGCCTCCACTGCCTCACTAGGGAGGAAGTCCAGTGGTTTCGCACATGCTGGGAACACAGCCCACAATCACTTCCCAGGGGCCTTCTCAGGGCTCCTGCAGAGGAAGATGAAGTAGGGGGCTGGGATCAGGCACCAGACAAAGAGCCACCTGCTCTCTCACCCCCTCCAGGGCTCCCTGTTGTTGTCCTAGTGACAGGGGCTGCCCTGTGGCTCCCCAGGCCTCTTAGCCCCAAACACATTACAGGCTCTATCTACACTGCAGAGACCATGATTGCTGGAATCAGGCCGAGCCTCTGCTCTCTGCCAAAACTCTACCTTTCGTGCCAGGGCCAGATAGGCCAGACAATGAGGGGGAGGGGGGAATCACCACTACCCTAATAATGAGGCCTCAGGGACTCAGAATGACTGGGAGTGGGGGAGAGCCAGAGCCAGAGCCAGGCTGACTGCTGGGGTTCAAATACTTCAGATAATGAAGACAAGGGCAGAGCTGGCAGTGGGCATAGAGCACCCAGTAGGGTGTATGTCACAAAAGAGATAGGAGGAGACAAAAGGAGCGGGGTGGGGGCGTCATGCACAGAAGTCAGAAGAGGAATGTCCCACCATTCAGAAGGAAGCTGAAGACTTCTGACTGAGACTGTGCCCCTCAAGATGGCAGGGAGCAAGGCAAAAATCACACTCCCATCTTTACAGGGCTCTGCCTTGATTTGCCCATCTGTTGGGTGGGCTGATGTCAACCTGGGGCAGCTGCTAAGCAGGGGTTATTCTCATCACTTATTCAAACAGAGGTCTGTCTCCTTGGTCTGTCTACCTGCCAGCTGCCCTCTGCCTACAGAGAATGGAGTGCTACTTTGGTGGAAAGTGTGTGTGTTTGGGGTGGGGGGGCAGAGCAAATCCTCTAAACACACTCCCCTGTTAAGAACAGCTAGAGCCCTGGAGCTGCCCCTCCAAGGTGCTGGCCCTGGACTCACTCTTTGGAACAGCAGGCTGCTTGAAGGATGAGCTGGGGGTGGCATGGGCTGGAGGCAGCCTGTCAGGGCTAGTCTAGAATGGTCAGTCGGTACTGCTGGAGGAATGGATATATCAGCAAGTGAGGCAGAAGTTTGGCAAGAAGGCAGTAGCCAAAGTGGTTCCTGGTCTGCAGGAGAGAGCCCAGTGCTGGACAGGGGTGCACTGCACAGGGATGGGGGAGGCACAGTCAACCCAAGCACAGGAGGCTGACCACAGAGGAGGCCAGAGAGCCCTCCCTCCTCAGCCTTGACAAGGGGCTTCTAGAGGCTCCAGGTGCCAGGCTGTTAATCCCCTAGGTGCCCTAGGTGGCTGCTGTTTGCTGTTCCCAGTGTGAAGTCACACACACACACACACACACACACACACTTTCAGCTCTCATCTCTCACCCTCTGCTGGTTCCTGGACCACTTAGCCCACTTAGTCTGGGGAAATGATCCACCAAATTCTCCGTGTGTTTAGGTAGGAGCTCACCCCCAGTTGCTATGCTGGGAGGGGGGAATTCATCAAATACAGTGCCCCCGTTTCCCCATCAAAGAATTAGCAGGAGGAGCTCTACCTTTTTCTGGGGATGGAAGGGGCCATATCCATCCCTGGATATAGAGGCAAGGATAGGGTGGAGAAATCATAGCCTGTTAAGCCTTTGGGGGCATCTGGCCTTCTGCTGTTCCCAGCACCAGTATCACTGAAGAGTAAATGAGAAGTGAGGAAGTACTGGAACCATTTAGCCAGTACTAACTGGAAGCTTGGAACTCATAAATCTGGGTTCAAACAGTTGGAAAGGAAGCCAGGTATAATGGTGAGGACCTCCAATAGTGGCACTTGGAAGACAGGCAGGAAGATCAGGAGTTCAGTGTCACCATCTGCTATATATCAAATTGAAGCCAGCTTGGGTTACAGGAGACAACTGTCTCAAAACAAAAACAAAAAACCTCAAAACAAGAACAAAATCCCCAAATTTCTAGAAGGAACCTATAGGGCACTGCAGAATGCTAGGGGCTTTGAGGCCTGTGAACCCAGAGGCAGTAGGGAGGGGACTACTAAGGGCCCCTTCTTGTGCCAAGCAGCTCTACTGAGCCCATTTGTCCTGGCCTCCTGTCTCCTTCCCAGCTGAACAACACAACACAAAAGCTGCAGTATGTGGGATGTCACTAATCACTGAACCCTCAGCTCACCATCCACATTGGTTTCTCTGAGGCCATACCAGTTCACGCCTATTCTCCAACATTGACTCACCGTGCCTCCTTTACCCAAAGGTGTCTTAACTCAGCTGAAAAACTCCATGGTCTTCCTTCCTTCTATTTATACCTTACAAGAATCTACACGGTATTTACTCTTATGAAAGCCACTTCTCAGAGGCAAGGGTAGGGTGGGAAGGCTGAGCTGCTCAAATTTGAACAGATGGTAATTTGTTTAGATAAATTCATACCTAGAGAGCCTGGGCCCCCTCCAACCACTGGGGTACTATGGCTAAAGAGTGCAAAAGACTGGCCAGTCATCATCCTTCCATCCACCCACCCATCCATCCATCCCACATGTTTGCTAAGGATCCACTGTCATCACCCTATTATAAGGATGGGTAAGAAAGCAGAGACTAAAAATAGCCAGAGAGAATATCTCAAGGATAAAGAGTGAGCGATCGGCCAAGAGAGAAATAACTTGATGTTCCTCTCCAGGACTCACTGGCCCTGGACTTCGCCTCCCTTGCTTTCCTCCATCCCGTTCAGTTGTACAAAATATAACTCCTGACACAGGATCTTCCCAGACCCAAGGTGGTCCACGAGAGTACAGTGGATTCTGAGAGTAGGAACATTAATCCCTTCTTGGGGACAGAAGGCTGTGGGAGGGGATGATGATGATGGGGTTGGGGGGTCACAAGTGGAAATCTGGCATTAAACAACCCCCTTCCCTCCCCATAGTTAGAAAGTCCTCGTAGTAGGTTGTGATGCAGGCACCACAGAAAGGGCTTTGTCAGGACCAGCAGTGGAAAAGCCCCACATTTTCCTGACAATTTTATTTGACCAGAGCATTTATTTTACACACTAACACTATGTGGAACCTTTAGAAACAATCACAAGTCTACAGTACATTCATGCTTCCCTTCAGGAAACCCTGGCAGCCACTCTGCCTCCAACTCTTGAGTGTTGCAGGCTCTCAGGAAACTGATACTAGAAGTTTGTGGCATCCAGTCCCAGCTAGAAGGTTGACTGGGGATACCAGGTCCCCAGAGAGGCTGAGAAATCAGCGATTGGCCTCATGAGGCCACAGATCTGAGCTCTCAAGGTCAAACAAATCCTGCCAGAGCAGGGGGTTTGCTTGCTCAGCACCCAGGACAGCATCCCAGCTCTTCCTGTGGGCCCAGAGAGCTGCCCCAGGCTTCAGCATGTCCTAGCATTCTCAAAGCAGGAGAGGACATGGGGACAAGTCTAGTTCCTATCGATTATGCATGTATGACTTGCATGGACTGCATTTTTGGGACAATCACGAGTCTGGCTCCTGGGAAGACCCTGTCCTCCAACATCTATAGAGATCATGAACAGAAGCTGTGAGTGCTCAAATGATCCCAAAGGCAACACCTGGAGCAACAAGCTAGCTGCCATTCTGTGTAGATCTCTCAGGTCTAGAACATGGGAACCTGACACCTGAGTAAGTTCCTATCTTCACCCATAATGTCTCCTGCCTGTCCAGAAGGAAATGGCCACAGGGCATGTATACTGGAACAGGGCAAGATGCAGGCAGTTGCCCTCCTGGGTGAGGGGTATCCCCATCTGTCGGCTTCTTATTTCACTCCTGGGCCTGTAAGCAGAGCAAACTAATGAGGTTACTGGAGAGTTCCTGGCTCAACAGACCCCAGCATGCCAAAGATCACCAGGGAACTCTGGCCCATTCATGGATATTTACAGCCCCATAAATTAAAAAGTTGAGGCTGCAGCTGGTGCAGTCAGGAGGCCTGTGATGGGAGAGTTGGGGCTTTCTTTCCTACTTTTTTCTTGCAAATGAGGACACTAATCCAGCCAGAGAGAGAGAAAGAGACATAGTGCCCATCCCTTGTCCTTTCCATAACCTTCTCCCTCTAATTCTTCAAAACACTGACTTTCAGAACACAATTAAGTGATTAGTCCCACTTACAGACAGAGACACTGAGGCCCTTAGGAGGTCCCACCTGATCTGCTCTAGGGTGAGCAAGGGGTGCTTTTCCCTAGACCTCAAGCCTAAGTCTGAGTGGAAGAGAACTGGTCCTAAGACCAGGTTTTGAGCCCTCCTGTCCACACGGAGCTATGAGGAGCCAGGTCCAGAGTTCTCCTTTCTGTCAGTTGCCACTGCAGGCAGCTAGCTCAGGCCCACGGGGCGCCAACCCAGGCTCCTGAACACCCTTCCTCTTGTTTCATAGGCTTGCAGAGCCAGATCACAATGGCTGAGGCTAGCAGGTTGGTTGGGGCGGCAGGACAAACAGCATTTCCAGAAAACCACCTTCTCTGCCAACAACTGGAGGGGGGAAGAGACTGGCCTGATGCAGAATGTGGGAAAGTGTGGCTGGAGAGCAAACTCTGGCCCTTCCACTTGTCAGCCTGCCCCAGAAGATCCTACTTTCTTCAGCACCACGTCAGAGAGGCTCATGGACAGCTCTCCCTCCTCTTGCATTGCCATGTCACAGGCTCTGTGACTCAGAGGCAATATCCAAGGGGATCAGGAATAGATGTAGTACCTGGACTGACTCATCTGGCCCAGCTACCCAATGCTACCCAGGGACCAAAGCCGAGTCATAGCAATAAATCCAGAAGCCTTCAGGGAGCAGCAGGTAGGAGTGGCAAGAGGTAAGACCAGGAGGGGACCTGACATCTGCCCTGCCCTTCATCTTCTGCCCAAATTCTTGCTCCCTGCTACCTTCCCCAGAATCCCCCAGAACTCATCTAGTCCCCAGAACAGAGACAGTTGAACAGTCCAGGAGAAGGAGGGAGGCAGAAAAGAAGCAGGCAAATGGAACAAAGGAGCCTTAAACAGTCCTTTACCTCCTGTCTGGTTGCAGAAGCCACCCTGATGGCTTATGGACAAACAAACCCACCACAGAGGCTCCCAATTTGTTCCATATTTCCAGGGAAGCCCTGACCCCTCCATCTGTAATTTCCTCCTCTAGAAAGAGGAAATGGAGGAGTCAGGTGTGTTGTACAGACTTTTAATCCTAGCACTTGGGAGGAAGAAGCAGAGGTAGGTAGATCATTGTGAGTTCAAAGCCAGCCTGATCTTTCTATAGAGCTCCAGGTCAGCCAAGGCAACAAAGTAAGACACTGCCTCAACACAATAACAACAAGGAACACAACAGCCTCACCTCTTGGTTTGCTGAGAAATTAAAGTGAGATGAGAAGTTAGACATGTGCACACACACACAGCTGACACTTGTGTTTCTTCTCTCAAAGGGAATATACCTGGCATATTCCTGTAATCCCAGCACTCAGGAGGCTGAGGCATATTAAGTAAGTTTAAGGCCAGCAGGAGCCATAGAGCACTTATCTTAAAAAGGGCAGGATGAGCCATGCAGAGACTAACTTCAAACAAAAATCTCCAAAAGGGGTTTGGGATTATGTCTGTTTATAGATCAAGACACATTGACTCCATTCCTACAAGAAGACAGTACCCTGGGTCCAATGTCACTATGTCACCAAGGGAAGGGTTAGTAAGAACTGCCAAATAGGAAGAGAGCAGGCCTGGCCCAGCCCACATGGTGACTAGATACTTTGTCCTGGCCCTTCGCCTTTCACCTGTAGTGCAGACAAGCCAGGTAAGTGACAGACATGTACCAGATAGAGAGAGCCTTGTCCAAAGACTCTTTCTGGAGAGTTCAGCAGGGGATGTGGTTTTCAGCTCCCATCCTAGGAAGGCAGCTTTGCTGGACTACGAATCTGGACACTTTGATTCAAGCCTTGGATGTACTACATTTCCATACCCATCTGGGAAACAGGCCTCACTTCATGCCAGCAACAAAAAGTATTTACCTGGTGCTTCCTACCAATGCCAAGAGCTCTGCACACGCCACCCATCCTCCCAACAATGCTGGGTCAGCTATTATTCTACGGTTTCCATTACAAGTCTGTGGCTTGGGGAGGTTGCCTGGCTTGCCCACTGTTGCCAGGCTAGTGGGGTGTCATCTCTCTACCTGTTTCCATCACCATTCAGGGTACCAAGTAATCAAAGGAGTTTGCAGTACCTGATGGCAAGCACATAGGAGCTCAGACACCATCATAGCAAGAGACCCTTTTTCCTCACTTGCAGAATGAACAGACTGGACAAGATACTTCTATCGACTGTTTAATAGCCTGTGGCCCCTAATGGGGCGGGAGCTACATGGTGGTGGGAATGAGGGTGGACACTGATCAGAGTCCTGTGGTCAGGGGCTGCTCCTAGAGAGGATGGATACCTTAGACCCAAATAATACACACGGGGCTACAGTTTTGCTTTGTTTTTTCTAAGATTCATAACAATTCAGCCATCTTTCTAACCCCCGGGGCTGTAATTTGACCTGTCATTCATTCAAACTTCTGTAGATCTATTATTACACACTAGGCAGTATATAAGCTAGGCTGTCTTGGCCCTGCTGTTCAACTGCTGAATGCATTTTTGTGAACAGTCGGGGATCAAAGAGTTAATAGAATCATGGTCTACCAGGTCACTGGAATAGGAGCAGGGCGGGGACATGGTCCTGGAGGCTACCTGATAAGAAGCTGAGAGGCAGAGGCCAAGGGTGGGTTTAGGCTAAACCATGGCTTTGTTGTTCTCTGAGACCCCTGCTCTGCTGGTTAATCATGTGTTCCAGGGCCATGACCAATGTGACTGTCTCTGTGGCTCATCCATAATCCACTCAGCAGTTTCATCTCATCTGAACTTCCTCTCAGCTACCAATGCACCATGACCACCCCCATACCTGCAGCCAGCTTGCAGGAAAACTATTAATGAGGTTAGAGACTGAGTATGATCAAGAGAAGTCCCAAAGGCGTGGGGGACACTGGGGAAATAAGCAGAAAATTCCTTTGGGCTCAGCAGTGGTTCGGGGGACCTAGGAAGTAGCTCACTCAGCTGTTAAAATGCTGCCAAACCTAGCAAGCTGAGTTCAATCCCCAGGACCCAACAAATGGGAAAGCAATTCCTACAAGATGTCTTCTGACTTCCACGAGTACACCTGTGCACACCTCCCACAAATACACATATAAATCTAAGTCTAAACTTTTTGTTTGTTTGTTTGTTTTGTTTTGTTTTTTGAGACATGGGGTTTCACCATATAACAGGTGGCTGTCCTGAAACTCACTCTGTAGACCAGGCTGGCCTTGAACTCTTAGAGATTCACTTGCCTCTTCCTCTGCCTCCCCGGTGCTGGGACTAAAGGCATGCACCACCACTGCCTGGCCATAAATCTAAACTTTTACATTCAACTTTTGAGACTAGCGTGACTTTTGGGGTTGGAGAGATGATCCAACAGTTAAAAGCACTTGGTGCTCTTCCAGAGGGCCCCAGTTCAACTCTCAGTGCCCACATGGTGTCTCCCAAGCACATATCTGTAACATATCCAGGAGAATATAGAAGAGTGGATTAACTAAGGGACTAGGGGAGAGACAGAAACTGTCTCAGATCTAAAACCACAGAAGGAATTGTGAGAGAAAAGTCCAAATGACTTAGCAATAAAAAAAAAAAAAAAAAAAAAGAGGCTATTTTTGCCATGTTGTTACATTATAACAACACAGAGCCCTTAGTTATTATCACTACTAATTTGCTTGTTTGCAACACTAGGGATTTGAACACAAGGCTTCACACATACTATGCAACATTTTGCCTCTCAACTATACCCCTGGGCCTACACTACCTTTACTACAAGAACTCTGTGTGGACAGGCATGTGACACAGTGCATACATGGAGGTCCGAGAACGATTTTTGAGAATCAGTTCTTATCTTTTTCCATGTGGGTCCCAAGAATTGAACTCAGGTCGTTAAGTCTTGCACACAAGTGACTTTACCTGCTGAGCCATCTCATTTGCCCAGTAACTTAAAAACCTATTTAAATATTTAGGAAAACCTCTCCAGATCCCCCGACTCCTCACCACCAATGAAGAGACAATTCCCTTATGGAGAGGTTCAAGTAGGAAATTAACACACAGGACATGAGGTAGACAGGCTGATGGACCTCCAGTTTCCTTCCTTTTGTATGAGAGTGTCAGGGACAAGACCTGTTGTGTCACTGTGACCACATCAAAGGCCAGAACTGTAGGGACAGAGAAGCTTCCAAACGACCAGGGTCACCTGATCTCTTCACCACCAATCCACAAAAGGCATCCTGGCCATTTACTTGAAGGGTCAACATGGAAGTCTAACGTGGTGGCTTCTCACCCTTCAGGTCCAGTCAGCTTCATGCTGGGCAAGGCTTCCCTGCATATTAAAGAACCACATGGCATCAGGAGTTGAGCCAATTCAATTTCCAATACTGGGAAACAGATGATCATTGGTGTCCCCCTGACCCAAACTGGGAAAGAAGACATGCCCTGCCCCAGTGGCTCCAGGCTCCAATACCTCTAACCTTTGTAACTAGCCACCCCCCCCCCCAGGAATGAAGCTATTCTGAAGAGAACTTTGTACCGCTTCCTGAAACAATGTTGCTTTGCTGGCTAGTTTTATGTCAACTTGACACAAGCTAGAGTCTTCAGAGAAGCGAGCCTCAATTGAGAAAATGACTGTAAGACTGGACTGTGGGCAAGCCTGTAGGTCATTTTGTTAATTAATGATTCACAGGAGAGGGTCCAGCCCATTGTGGGTGGAACCACCCATGGGAAGGTGGTCCTGAGCTCTTTTAAAAAAAAAAAAAAAGAAAGAAAGAAAGAAAGAAAGAAAAAAGCAAGATGAGCAAGCTGTGGGGAACAAGCCAATAGCAGTACCCCTTCATGGCCTCTGTATCAGCTCCTGCCTCCAGGTTCCCACCATTCTTGAATTCCTGTCCTGACTTCCTTCCTTGACTTGTGATAAACTGTGAATGTGGAAGAGTAAACCAAATAAGCCCTTTCCTCCCCAGATTGTTTTTGGTCTTGGTGTTTCACCACAGCAGTAGTAACCCTAACTAGGTGAGTTTCCAATATGCAAGAATTTCCCCAGGAGTCTCATTCTGGGAGAAAGAAAAGGTTGAAGTCTGGTGCCAGTGACAGAGGGAACTTACAAAACAATTTGTGGTAGTTTGAGTAACAATGGCCTCCAGAGGCTCATAAACTAAATGTTTGGTCACCAGGGAGTGGCACTATTAGGTGTGGCCTTGTTGGGGTCAGTGTGGCCTTATATATCACTGGGGGTGGCTTTGGTTTCAAATTCTCAAGCCAGGCCCAGTCTGTCTGTCTCTCTACCTGCAGATTCAGATGTAGAATTCTCAGGCCCTCTCTAGCACCTGTCTGCCTGCATGCTGCCATGCTTCTAGCCATGACAAGAATAGACCAAGCCTCTAAAATTGTAAGTTTGCCCCAATTAAATGCTTTCTTTTATAAGAGTTGCTGTGGTCATCATCTCTTCACATCACCTTGACCATGATGGCTTAGTTATCCATATTTCTTGCTGCCACCCAAATGCCATGTCTATGCACAGAAGATGGACTTGGAGGGTCACTAGATCTCTTTATTCCTCTTCCCAAGATGGCCATATTGAATAAAGCACCCTTCTCTACTTTTTATTGTAGTTTATCTGTTTAATTCTCACTAACTAGATAGTCTATCAAGGCTACTGACCTCTGTAGGAAATGCTGGGCAGTCTACCTGCCATCTCCAGCCAAACTTTCTTTCCAGTGGTCACCAAGTTCAACAATGGCCAAATCCTGCTTCTAGGCAGACACAGAGGCAAAGGCAGGAGAGACAAACCTGCGTTGGAAACAACCTGGCATGGGCTAGGTGCCCACTAAAGGAACTTCACAGCTGCTCCTCCTTTAGCCCTGCTGGAAAGTGTTGAAAGATCAGGGCAGTGAGTGCACAGGGACTAGATGTGGGACAGAGCCCAACGTCATGCTCTGAAGCAGTGACCCTAAGTCACAGAAGAGCCACAGGTAGGATGAGGCTTCAGATGCACTATGAGGGTCAGACAGTAGGACTCAGGAATGGAGCTAGAGAGATGGCTCAGCAGTTAAGAGCACTGGCTGCTCTCATAAAGGACTTGGGTTCAATTCCCAGAACACACATGGCAGCTCACAATTGTCTGTAGCTCCAGTTCCAGGGCCAGGGAGCCAATGAGCTCTTTGGACTCTATGGGCACTGCACACACATAGTGCACAGACATACATGTAGGCAAAGCAATCATGTGTATAAAATAAAATAAATCTTAAGAAAAAAGAAAAGTGGTTTATAAAGTGAGTTCCAGGACAGGCAGACCTGTTACACAGAGAAACCTTGACCCCAAAAACCATAAAAGCAAGTAAGCAAGAAAGAGAAAGAGGGAGGGAGGAAAGAGGGAGGGAGGCAGGGAAGAAAGGAAGGGTAACGGGGGGGGGGAGAGAGAGAGAGAGAGAGAGAGAGAGAGAGAGAGAGAGAGAGAGAGAGAGAGAGAACGGAAGAAGGAAAAATAAGTCAGACATAACTTTGTAAGAGAAAAATGGCTCAGAGTAAGACCTGGTGGCTGCTTTCCTAGAATTCATTTTGCCAGTCAGAATGACTGGTTTTCCTTTTATTTATTTGTTTTCATTTCTGCAGTGCTGAGAACCTTGTATAGGATCTGTGCATGCTAGGCAAGCACTCTCCCATTGAGCTCCATCCCCAGTCTAGGAGGCTTTCTGAGTGGGCCTCTCCAAAAGCAGAGGGACGTTCTACAAGACGCCCAGGACCTGCCTCCAGTGCAATTTTACAGACTGATACTGAGTGCCACACATCCTCCAGCTGCACACACTTCCCTCTGGAAGTCCCCTTCCATTCACCCAAATGGTTTGTTTCAGAATGTAAATACACACATAGCAACTGGCAAAGGAAATTAGTCAAATGTGAAAGACACAGGGAAAAAAGCATGATACACTCTGTTCTAGGTTCTCAGTCTAAATCTGGCGGGAGGTGTGAAGGGCTGGCAGCCTGGTGCGAAGAGTAACAGTGGCAGCACCATGGTTCCTTCCTGCCTTGAGACGAGATGCCAGGCCAGCAACTGGGATATTCCTAGGGACCAGAGGGGGAGTAGGTGGCCCTCATGATGGGAGCCGGGCGTCAAGGCTTATATCCCCCAAATCCTCATGCAGGCTCTTTCCTCATAAGCCCACATGTTCAGTCCCATGGGTAACTGCATTTGGCAGGCTCCCCACATTAAACTTGTCTGTAACTGAAGCTGTTGGTTTTTGTCAACCTCCCCCCCCACACACACTTTTCCCTCTCCCCTTAAGTTCAGAACCTCAGTTGGGGATTGGTTCCCCTCAGTTATTCGGGTCTATCAATATCTTCCTAGTCTCCATCTCTATCACCATCTCTCTCCTTTCCAACCTCATTGTCACCTTCAAGGTGACTTGTGCTAAAGGTTTGATCTCTAGCTTGGAACCACTAGGTCTAGTAAGAAGCCTTGAGGAGACTGGGGATGTCTGGAGGGGAGTTGTGGGACTCCAGTCTGTTCCCTCTCTAGGCCCTATGATCAAGAGGCCAGTGGCTTTCACCCCACTACATACTTCTGCTTTGGTCTGCTGCCTTAGGGAAGAATATCCAAAACTACCCTGGAAGTGGCTCACTCCATTAATCCCAGCACTCAGGAGGCAGAGGCAGGTAGATCTCTGAGTTCAAGGCCAGCCTGGTCTACAGATCGAGTTCTAGGACAGCTAGAGCTAAACAGAGAAACTCTGTCTCCTGTCAAATGAATAAGTAAATAAACAAATAAGAAATACCCCCTGCCCCCTCAAAAAGCCAAATAAATCTCTTCTCTTTCTGTACTGACAATGGAAAACCGGCTAACAGGAGCGTTTGTTTGATCCCCTTCACCAGCTCCTAGGTAGTTCCCTCATCCCTGTACCCCACCTGGACCCACAAAACATCGCTTTAAAGGAGGGGAGGGAGCTGGAGATGGCTGCTCTTCTACAGGACCCAGGTTCAGATTCCAACTCCCCCATAGTAGCTCACAAGCATCAGTAACTCCAGTTCCAGAGGGTCCAATGCTCTCTTCTGGCCCCAGAAGGGACTGCACAGACAATCAAAATGCCCATACACACTAAGGAACCAACAGAAGCATTAGAAAACTTTTCCACCTACAACAAAGGTTTGGATCAAGATGCCTTTTCGTACCCATCTCCCCACTCAATAACCCAGGCTAGCCTCAAAGTAGCTCTATAGCCAAGGATGATCCTGACTGTCCTGCCTCTACCTCCCAAATGTAGGCATCACAAGTGTGTGCCACCATGCCTGGCTTAACCAAGCAGATCTCTTCAAGCTGCACAAACTTAACCTCATAGTTACTCTTGTGTGTGAGTGTTCAGTATCCACCCACACTGGAACACCTTCCTATTTTTTCTCCATTACTATAGTACAAGAACCAAAAGGAAATATCCAGTAGTACCCAAGTACCAAGCAAAAAAGAACATTTCCCTGATGAAGGTCAAATGTCTATCTCCAGTTTCTAACTCCATTCCTCAGGTCTATACTCCAGGCACTACAAATAATCACATACTGTTTTTCATTTGTAAACCATCCAGCATTGGCCCATCCTCACTGCAGAATGAGACACAAGATCGGCTTTCAAAAGAACCCATTTTGTGAACATACCTTCCTCCCCAAGGATGACAGAGATTTTATGTTACTGGGGGGGGAGCAACATTTTTCATAATAGGAGTAGAAACGGAGCTCGATGGTTTTTTTAAGCCCCTCCCCCACCTCCCCAGCCGCTTACTGCAACACACTTGCATATAAAAAAAAAACTTTAATGTTTACTGTTGTCCAATTCCTAAGTGGTATAAGCCCAGGCATGGTGCAAGGAGAATTTGGAGGGAGGAAAGGATTCTCTCTAGGGAGCCTACTGTTGCCTCTGGATACCCAGAGCGGTGTGGCTCCGCCCTAGATAATACTAAGCCACGCCTCCACAGGACGTCACCATCCTTAGGAGCACCGAGCTAGGGAAGCCCACGCAAGCAAGCAGGGAGACTAGGACTGGTTTCAGGCAGGGCTGGGAAGAAAGGAGGGATTTAACTGCTCACATACCTTTTCAAACAGGACTTTCCAGTGCTGGTAGAGAGGGAGAGCATGCAGGAGAGGAAGAAGAGAAAGAAAGGCACTTATCACCAAGGTTTCTGCAGACCCCTGAGGTTTCTAACATCACCTCCCAGCTGCTGACCAGCAATCAGAACCAGGCTCAGGGGCCCACCAGAATAACTCCGAAAATTCCCCAGCTGAGCAAAGGCAGAAACGCACAGTATGGGGTGGCAATGGGGTGTTTCTGGGGTGTGACAGTCAGATGCAGGAATGAGAACAAAGATGATTCCCAACCATGTCTTGGGGTTTCTGATAACCTCTGCTACCAAAAGGTCAGTTCCACATCCACACCCGGAGTCCAACTGTACTCAGACCCTGACCGTTGGAGGACTGTACTCAGGAGAGTCTAGTTTTGCCTGCTTGATTTTGTGTGTGTGGGTGCTCCCCAAGATGCTTCCAAGACTGAGTCTAAGTACTGAGTACCTAAGACTCAGGAGTTAGGGCTAGTAGAAAGAGACATGCTTAACCACGCACGAGGGAGAGATGTTAGGCTCCAGGTCCATTTAGACTTGCTGGGTGTGTTTTCCGTAGATTGGGTTTCCTGTCTTAATTTCACTCAAGGGGAGGGAGCCGGGAGAGAGTAGTGTTAACAACTCAAGTGTCGGGGCCTCCCAGTGTCAGACCCTTACCTCGTATCCCAGAACAACCGGACAAGAGATCTGAGCGGAGATGGCAGGGAAACCCTCTGGGATAGCCCCTCTCTAGCCTGCCACAGGCGACCACTCCTGGCACCAACGTGGTCTAGGACTCCTGAGCCCCCTGTTGGGAGCGTTTCGCCCCAGCTTCCTGGCTCTCCTAGCTCTGGCAGGGTTCAGGGACTAAGGCCAGTTTGAATTTCAATCAGTGTCGCGACAAGGCAGATGCCGGGCGGGAGCTAATCTGGGAGCAGCAAAAGGGAGGGGGGGGGGGTCTCCAGATTGATCTGCTCTGTCTAGAGCCTGGGGCTTCGGTTCCTTCCCCGGGCTAGCAGAGTCCGCAGGTCGCCGAGGGGAGGGGAGGGGGAGTCACTACAATGACGCGGCCGCCTCTGCAGGAAAACGCCGTGTCCCGGGCACTGCACCAGCGGCGGGGAGGGGGTTTCGCTGCCGACAGGTTCCCGGCGCAGCGGTCGGGGCTGTGTCGCGCAGGAAAGCCGTGGGAACCCGAGCGGGGTTGGGTGCGCGCCGGTTCATTTGGGGAGACCCATACCTCCCACGCACGGGGCTCCTAGCTCATCCCGGACGCTCCAGTGACATAACCTTGAAGCCTCCAAGTTGCCCCCAGGGTAGGAATCTGAGGCCGCCGCGGCTCCCCGCGTGCCTCCCCCCAGAAAGTTTGAGGGGCACAGGAGGGGACACTCACGTCTTCTGGAGCGGCGGGCAGCCGCTCCTCGGCCTCGGGCTCCAGCTCCTCGATGCGCTCCGCCTCGGCACAAGCGGCCACTGCGGGGCCGGGGCTGGGGTGCTCGCCCATGGCCCAGGCTGCGGCGCTCGTCCCGGGGCGCCGGGCTAACTTTGCGCCGCAGCGGCCGCGTCGCTCCAGAAGCTCGCTGCGCGCCTCGCCACCTCCGCGCTCATCCCCATGGCCCTGTTCTCCGCGCTGCCCTCACCGCGGTCCCCACGACCCCGGGGCGCCGAGCCCCGAGCCGCCAAACTTCTCTGCCTCCGCCACGGGCCGGAGGCTAAGGCGCCCTTGGGCCGGCCGGGCCCTTCAGCTCTCCGCGCTCCTTCCCGCTCCGCGCAGCCCCCGCTCTGCGCGCAAGCCTCCTCCTCCTCCCCACGGACTCCTCCGGGGCGGCGCGCAGCGGGGGCGGGGCTGCTCGCGGGGCCCCCGCCTCCCCAGGCCGTCCGCGGGGAGAGAGAGAGGGAGTGGATGAGGGAGGGCAGGCTGCGGCGGGGCGGGCAGCGAGCGGCTGCTCCTCAAGCCCAGTGATAGAGATTGCATTACTCTCAGCCTTCTCAGCTGGGCACCTGGTAGACCATCACTTGGAGGCAGCAGATTGTGTGACGGAATCAGAAGCGAGGTTCCCACGAGTTGGCCACGTAATGGTTAACCTGGACTGAATTGAGAGTGAGGTGTGAGGAGTGGATCCCACCTGCCACCCTCAATCCTTTATTCACTGTTAAACCCCGGAAAGCGCCCAGAGAGAAGGACAGCAGAGGGAGGACAAACTTAAAAAGCAGGAATGAAGTTAGCAACGCAGTAATAGATCTTTAAAGAGCAGTGGGGGGCAGTTTACCTGCGGGGGCCAGGTGGGGGGAGAAGGCGACCTTTCGGAATGACTATTATTTGTGCCAGGGCCCAGGCTGGGGACGATGCTCCCCAAGGAAGGCTCAGGTACCCATTCCTGGTGCGGTCCTCCAGGAGCCTACATATAGAAGAACCAAGGCTATGCCCTTTAGCCTCTTCCCATCAGCTTCACCCTTCTCAACGTCCTGTTAGAGGGAAGCATCTGTTTTATTAGCAGAAGTTGCAATTAACGCCTTCATTTTCATAAGGTAAATGTAACTGCATCACACAGCCCCAGGATCCAACCTGTGACCATGTCGCCCAGCAATGACTACTCCCCTTAAACACAGAAGAAAATTAGTCCCATCCTAATTAGGTGAGTTTGCAACAGACACCAATTTTCATCTCGGTTTCAGAAAGTGTGATCATTTCGACTATTTTTGTTTCTTACCACCCTCCCCCATCCCTACTCTACTAACAAGTCAAGATCCTGCCAAGATTTCCTTGTAAATAAAACTGTCTGCATGGGGGTGAGATTTTGAAAACAGCCTTCAGGGGACAGAAAAGAGGTTGGAATCTTTGTGAAAAGAAGCCTACAAGAATGAGCAGCTGCTGGTGGCCTGGAGGCCACAGTCCCTGCCTGTCCTAAACCTGCTACCATTGACTTGACATAACATGCTTGGTGCTGGCTCTGATAACACTAGGACTTCGGCAGTAGAGATAGCTCATAAAGCTTGGTAACAGGGGAATTGGAAAGACAGAGACAAGTGCATGTTGCAGAGATGTCCAGTAGCCCAGCACTCACTGACTCCCAGCTGTCCCTCACTGTACTTTCTCTTCTCTAGCCTGGGGGACAGCTCATAGCATCACAGTCAACCCAGTCATCTCCTCCTGGGGAAGGCACCTTTGCAGGCTCCATGAAATCACTGAACAGTTATTGAGTTCTTATTCAATACTAGGGGAGATCTTTGAAAATACAGACATTAAGACACAAACTCTGTCCTCCATAAATGGTTTGATTGGGCAAGCATGTGGAGGTGGGGGTGGGTGGAGCATGACCATGTTCAACAAGTCTTGGATTCCATAGAAGCTCAGGGTCATACAGGGTGAAAGGAAGAGGAGGGGGTCTTCGAGGAACCAGGAGGTTTTACCAAAGAAAGTGTTTCCCTAACTAGGTCATCTGGGAGTTGACACAGCAATCCAGGCAGAGGGGAGAGCATGCAGCATGAGAGGGGAAGTGCAAAGGATCTGGCATGGCTGGAAATTAAAGTAAGGCATCAATAGAAGTGGCCAGCCTGGAGGGACAGGGATGCAAGGGCTGCTGGTTTCCTCAAAATGGAGTTTGGATCCCATCCCAAGGGTAGCATGGAAGAACAGTGAGCAGCAGGACGGTAACACTTGAAAAAAAAAAAAAAAAAAGAATCCCTTCTAGTTGGATACAATGGCAGGAGAATTATTTGAGCCCAGAGGATGTTATATATTAGAGGCCAAGGCAATATTAGCACTCTCTCTCTTTTTCTCCCTCCCTCCCTTCTTCCTTTCCTCTCTTCACTCTTATTTTGAGACTGGGTCTTATTAAGTTGCTAAAGTTGGCCTTGAACTTGTGAATCTTCCTGTCTCAGCCTCCCAAGAGGCTGCACATCAGGCCTGGTTTTAAAACTTCATCTCATTTGTAAATAAATAGAAGCTGGAGAGAGATGGCTCAGCAGTTAAGAGCACTGGCTGCTCTTCCAGGGGACTTGGGTTTGATTCCCAGCACCTACATAATGGCTCACAACTGTAACTCTAGTCCCAGATGATCTGACACACTCCTCTCTGCACACAGACATACATGCAGATAAAACACCCACACACATACAATAATAAATCCTTCTAACTATAGTTCAAAGGGAATTCGGTTTGAGGACAGGAACTGTCCTTGAGGTACTGTCCAAAAAAGAGGTCACATGAGTATCATCAGTTAAGACAAAGGGGAGAAGGACCTGAGAAGATATATCATCTGTTGCCCCTAGGAACAGATGCTCAACCTTGCCAGTGTTCCCCAAACCCCTTAAGAAAAAACCCTGGGGGTCCCCCAGGAATCACCCCAGCAGGAGTCCTCTGCTGGAAGGAGAATGGCTACTTGGATTTGAAAACCATTAAGACCATCTGCGATACCCAATATCTGTAAAATCTGAGTTCACCCTTTTGTCCTCAAGAATGCCCAGCTTCACTAGACAACCTGATCCATCTCTTAACTCCAGGGGAGTTTATAGCTAGGTACCATGTGCCCCCCCCCAGCAGGCAATGGGACTTGAAGCCCACAGCCATGCCTAGAAACCTTCAAGGAATAAAACAACCTGACAATTTGGTAGCTTTAGCCCCATTCTGACATAAGGCCAACAGAATACCAGAACATTCTGATAAAGACAGAGATGGGAATGGCCACTTTCATTCAACAGCATGCCATAGGTGATAAGGGGATACTGTACATGAGTCTGCCTTGAGTCCATGCATAGAATCTAGTGACAAATGACAGTAAACAAAGCCATTGGCCTGTGTGTATATGTGTGTGTGTGTGTGTGTGTGTGTGTGTGTGTGTGTGTGTGTGTGTGTGTATGTGTGTGGTACTGTGGTCAAACCCTGGACTTCATACATTCTAGGCAAGTCATCTACTGCTAAGCAGTATCCATAGCTCCATGACCTCTTTTGAAGTTCCCAACAAAACAGACCAAAGCAACTGAGAACAACATAAAATCCTGAGTATGTTAGCCAACTTTCTGACAGTGTAACAAAGTATTTGACACAAACTCCTTATAAAGAAAGAAGGTTTAACTGGATGTGGTGGTATATGCACCTTCAATCCCAGCATTTGGGAGGCAGAGGCAAGAGATCTCCATGGGTTCGAGGACAGCCTGATCTACATAGTGAATTTCAGGCAAGCCAAGACTATATACATGGTGAGAGACTCTGTCTTCAAAAACAGGGAGGTAAGGGAAGATGTATTCTGGCTCACACTTTTGGGCTTGTTGCTTTGGGGCCATGGAAAGGCAGCACATTGCCGGGTATGTGGAGTAAAATTGTACTGGGCTGGGAACAACAAGAAAAGTAGGAGAGATTGGGGACCCACAACCAAAGAATGAGTCCCAAGAACACAACAAACTAAAAGTTCCCAAGAGCTCCAAGCTAGGATCAAGCCTTTAATCCATGAACTTTTGGAGACTTTTTATTATCCTAATCATGGCACTGGGGAAGAGTGGTTCAAACTTGGGGGCAGGAGAGTACCACTGAGATGAGCTGTGAGAATGGGGCAGCTTTGGGATAGAGTATGTAAGGGTTCCTGCATGGAGGGAATGGCTCTGGTAAAGACAGGCCAGACCACAGCAGACCTTGAGGGGGAACAGCTAAGTGGATGGACACAAACAAGGCTGGGAAAGCCAGTGAGGAGGACCATGTTGAGAAAGTCCTTCATGCGGTCTGAGGAGGCAGGCCCTTGCCCAGCAGGCGATGAGGAAGCAGTCAGCTTCTAACCCAAGCAGCGTTTTAGGAGGATTAAGCTGGCAGTTGCTCAATAGCACCTTCAACTAACATGTTTGAGTGTCCATTATTTGCCAAACCCTGGCCATGATGTTGGGACTACAAACTGTTAGAAAAGAGCCATGCCTGCCCTCCTGGAAGAACATTAGACAACCCTCTAATGACAGCCCAGTAGCATAACATGGCAGGGAGAATGTCAGGAGGCTGTCACTCAAACATACCCTCTAAGGGAGGAAAACTTGGCCTTCAGAACTAGAACAGTCTGGCTGTCATTGGAAAGCCAGAAGGCAGCCAGGCACTTAAGAGTGTGGCTCAGTGGCATAGCACCGGCCTAGCATGCATAAGACCCTGGGCTCAAACCCCTGTACTGAAGAGGCAGGGGAAGCCGGGAGGAAGAGGCATGGAAGCAAGTTGTTTGTTTTTGGATACCTAACGCTAATGAGAAGCCAGAGCAGGAACATTAAGGGCTATAATTAACACTCAAAGCAAATGGCAGGCAGCACCCAGAAGCAGGATGAAAAGGGCAGCTTTTATCATAACCTCTTACATGTGGGTTTCCTATCATCTTCAGCCAGGGCCATACCCCTTCAAGGCTCCTCTCCACAGCAAATCTAAGCTGACCCTCTCATCGCACCTGTAGCTCAAGTCTTCTGAGAAGCCGGCAAGCCAGGCCTGGGCTGCTGCCTTTGCCTGCCTGAAATGAAGACATGAGTTATTTTTGACTGAGATCCAAGGCTCAGCCCTGAATTCTTTGTCTTCCAGGAATCCCCGAGTCATGTTTGAAGTCTGCAAGTCCAAACAGCAGACCTAGCTCCAGGAGGAGGCCGTCACTTGGAATCCAACCACCCTCCATCCCCAACTCCAGCATTCTTCGGTTATTGCCCGCTGTCTGTGAGATCAAACAGAACAAGGCTGCTAAGCAGAGTTTTTCCCTTTCCTTTCGTCTCTTCACTCCAGGGCCCTCACTTTTTTGAGTAACTTAAATCATTATTGAAAGATGTCTAGGTTCACAGACACCAAACCCTTTCAAAGAGAGTTGTGGGCACCCAATGGCTGAGCTCAAAAGGCAGAGAGGAAACTTTGCCAGTCCCAAGACTGATCTAATCACACACTCAGATCCCCTGCCAGTTGCTTTGCCTCATCTCACCTTCCTTCCCTGCCATCTCCTTGGGGGATGGCTGGTCCCCAGGGTCCCGTTTCTGGGCCTGGAGCTCTTCTGCGTGATGACATGTGGTTATGCAATGGTTAGGTATTGTCTGTTGGATGAAGGTCCTACCATGTTGCCTGACCCTCTGGTGAAAACCCCGAGGCCTGCCATCCTTCCCTCAATCTCCTCGCCAAAGCTGGCCCTTCCTTCCTCCCTCCCTCGGAAGCACTTCCTTCCTTTCACCTTGCATTGCATTAATCTAAGTTTTATCTTCCTGATGCCAGCATGTGCATTCTTTGAAGGTTATGGCTTATTCAATTTTCACATCCATCACAATGCACAAGACTACAGACGGTAGAAGCCAAACAAATGTCTGTTAATGAAAAACAGAGCATGCCTGGCTTGATATGGCACAAAGTCTAATTACATAGTTATTACTCTCAGACTCCAACAAAAGACAAGTTTTATGTTATGGAGAAAAGATGTTTCTGCACAATCACAATGATACACTTATGTGTGTGAGCCTTTATTTCAACACACTTCCTCATTTGTTACTTCACATTATCCTCAAAAAGATACCTACATTTTACAAAAGGAATATTAAGACCCCTGGAACTGGATGAGGTTTGAATAACCATTCCTCTCACCAAACTGTTCATTGTAACAGTTAAAGTATAGGGCTCAGCTGCAGAGCTCTGATCTGACACAGAGCTCAATTCCTAGCCCTGTAACAAAAATAAACAAATAAGTGAGCCAATAAACAAACAGTAAACCTCCTGTCCATGATGGTATAAATGCCCTTGGACTAAACCAGCAACAGGGCTCTCCCAGAGCAATTGAGTAAGGCTCAGAGTGCCAAATAGGGCTGGTCTAGGTACAGGTTTGCAGGGGTCAGGAACTTAGGGTGTGTTCCAGGCTATGGAGCAAACAGCAGTCTACTTAATTGTTTCTTGAAGGAGAACGGAAGGAAGAAAAAGGATGTGGCATCTCAGTATGTAGTACAGGCTGGCTTTAAACTTCATATCCCCCTGCCTCAACATCCCTAAAGGCCAGGATCATCAGAGCATACCACTGTATACCACATTGTACTTTGTACCTATCTTTCTCAAAATCTTCCTGTGATGCCTCGGCTAGCCTTGATCTCATGATCTTCTTGTCTCAGTCTCTGTTTTGTTTTTCTTAGATGATATATGTGGAATGACAGGGGAGGTTTCTCTTGATATACCACTACACAGAGCCAGGTACTAGTTGCCCTACAGACTCCACAGGGAAAGAACTGATGGGTATCCTGGAGAACCAAAGGCAGTTAGCTACATGGTTTGTGGTCAATCTTTACATAAAGGTGAGGACCTGGTACTGTTTGTAGTGTCTTAATTGGTTCCTAGCACACAGAAATCCCACAAAAAGGCTGGATGTAGTGGTACACACCTGTAACTCCAGCAAACAGGAGAGGCAGAATGATCCCAACTTCAATGCTAGCCTAGGGTACACAATGAGTTCAAGGCCAGCCTAAGTTATAGTGATGCCTTGAACTGGGGATGTGGATTAGTGGTAGGGTGCTTACTCAACATGCACAAGGTCTTGAGTTCAATTGCCAACAACACTCATGCATACACACAGACACACAAAATGTGTGCTCAATGAATGAGTCCATCTGTTTTCTAATCCACTAGGCCTTCGGATGGCATTTCAGAGTCAGTGTGTCCTAACAGGACTTCACCAGGCTCTTTTTTCTGTGAAGAATGGCTTGGAATGCACAAGGCAGGCTTTATGACAAGGAAGCAGCAACGGCAGCTGAGGAAAAGTACCCTGAACCTTCACATTTAGGAACATAGGAGCCAGCTAGCATCTGGGAGGTACTGCAGATGGCAATGCAATAGCAGCAGCTTCCTGAGAGCAGAGGAGGGAGTGAGGCAGTGGGCATTAACTCTGCTTCTTCCATGTCTCATCTACACAGCCCAAGCAAGGCTCTGGGGGAACTCCTCAGTGTGCATTGTAAATACCATCTGTCACACTGCCTGTCCAGACGTGGCCTTCCTCCCTGGAAGGAGAATGTTCATTATTATTTATGCAGAACACACCCTATTTAAGCATGGTGCCACCAAGAGAGGGAAGAAAAGCCTAGGAGAGGCAAGGTCTCCAGGGACCTGCCCCTTGGAGAGCAGCTGGTTGGGAGGGCTAGGCCGTCCACCATTCTGGGATGGGAGGTTAACTCTCAGCTCTTGGGAGTGTAGCAGCTGGGCAAGAGCACAGCCCCCGGGATCAGGAGGTATGCATGCTCAGCCCCATCACCAGCT
Organism: Cricetiscus sungorus; assembly: GCA_030556225.1. Lineage (NCBI taxonomy): Eukaryota > Metazoa > Chordata > Mammalia > Rodentia > Cricetidae > Cricetiscus > Cricetiscus sungorus. The sequence continues at coordinate 57,880,065 of JANBXA010000069.1, read as the reverse complement.
TGCCATGTGACCTTGGGCAATCTCTTCATCTGCACCAGCCCCCATTTTCTCATCTGCAAATGCAGAGGTTGGACTAGATGAGCCATGACCTCCCTCTGAGCTCTGAGATTTACTGGCTGTCTCTCTAACCCTCCTCTCTCTCATGCTAGCCCAGAAGCCTGATCATTACCCATCAGCCTTCTTTTCCAGACAGGACAGAGAAAATGCAGTTCAGGACGATTCCTTAGTGCCTGACAGCAGGAAAACGGGTCAGTAGAGCTGTGTTCTTGTTCCAGCTCTGTCATTATTTAGTCCTAGGACTTCAGGGGAGGCACAGTTCCTAATCTCATCTTTTGTGGAACAAGGGAGAGGATCTGCAGTTTTCTGCAGAAGGCTGTATCTATCTATAAAAAAAAAAAAAAAAAAAACAAAAAAAAAACAAATGAAAACACACACACATTTTAACCCCAGAACCTGGGAGATAGTTTTCTGTGTGTATATTTTTAAATTAAATTTAACTATTTCGTGTATATTCGTGTTTTCCCTGACTCTGTGTGTGTGTGTGTGTGTGTGTGTGTGTGTGTGTGTGTGTGTGTATGTACTACATGTATGCAGTGCCTTTGCAGGACAACAGAGGGCATCAGATCCCCTGGACCTGGATTTATAGATGGTTGCCAGGTACTATATGGAATGCTAAAAATTGGACCTAAGTCCTCTGAAAGATCAGCCAGTACTCTCTACTGCTGACCTATTATATTACTCCAGCCCATATTTTTATTTATTTAGAGACATGGTCTCACCATGTAATTCTGGCTAGTCTGTAACTTACTCTGTAGAACAGGCTGGCTTTGAATTTACAGCCTGTGTTTGCTTTCCACGTGTTGGTATTAAATGTGTCACCTCATCTAAAATATGTTTTAAAGGTGTGTTGTTTATGTGTTTATGTCTGTGTGAATATATGTCACATGTATATTGGTACCCACAGAAGTCAAAGAGGGCACTGGATCCCCTAGTGCTGTTGTTACAGGTGGTTGTGAACTGTCCAACATGGGTGCTAAGAAAGAGCAGCAACTGCTCTTAGCCACTGAGCCATCTCTGCAGCTCCTGGAGGCTTTATCTCTAATTCCTGTAAATGTCTTTCTCTACCCCAACCTACCTCCAGGTTCTCAGGTAGCCCTGGGTCAGCCCCTATTTCGCTATGTAGTTGAGAGTGACCTTGAATTTATGACCCTCCTGGGATTGCTGGCATGAGCCATTTTATGTGGTGCTAGTGCATATTAGTTGACCAATCTACCAACTGAACAGCATCTCTGACTTTCCTTTCCAAAACACTGCAGATAAACATCTTTCCTGGCTGTATCCAACACTGGTTAGGTAGACATGGCTTTGCTTTAATGAGGACAGTGTCAGGTGGGAAAGACATTGACAAAACCTAAAGGTACCTAGTAGAGATGAATGCAGAAGGTGGTTCAAGTAGGTGATTAAAGCTAATTCCTAAAGCATCAACAAATGGATGGGGCTTGAGGTATTCAAGGCAGTAGGACTGTGTGTACTAATATCAGGTGTGAATCTGCATAGGAGCTGCTTGCTGTTGTTAGTGTGATTGTGACACTCTGTGAGTCTTAGGCATTGACTGCTTCATCTCTGAACCCCTTTAGGATAATCCAGTGATCACTTGGCTGTAAATGAGTGGGTATACAGTTGATAATTCAGTGTGGCCATCATGTCTGTGAAGGACTCCACCAGTGAATGACTGGCTGCTGGTGGTGGCACACACCTTTAATCCCAGCAATTGGGAGGCAGAGGCAGGTGGATCTCAGTGAGTTCAAGGCCAGCCTGGTCTACAGAGTGAGTTTCAGGACAGCTGGGACTGTTACACGGAGAAACCTTGTCATAAAGAAACAGAAAGAAAGAAAGAAAGAAAGAAAGAAAGAAAGAAAGAAAGAAAGAAAGAAAGGAGGAAAGAAGGGAAGAAGAAAGGAGGGAGGGGAAGAAGGAAGGAGGAAAAAAGGAAGAGGGAGAGAGAGGGAGGGAGGAAGAAAGGAGGAAGGAAGGGGGAGGATGAAAAAAAAAGCAAAAAGAACAAATCTATCCTTTCATATCTGTTCTCTGAATGCAATCAGTGAAGCAGCCTGGAAGCAGGAGGCTTGCTCAAATGGGTTCCAACATGACCCTCCACTTTCCAACCTTGTGTACCATCAAGCCAGGTCAGGGGAGAAAACTGGTTTTGTGAACAACAGGGCAGTGGGCAGTTTCTGTTTCCTAGGCATTCATCTCTGCAGCAGTAGCATAGAACATGTGATCTGCCCTAAAGCTGTGGCAGCCTGCTGTGGCTCCTCAGGGAGCTGTCCAAGTCCTCTGCAGAGCTGGAGTTAACCTCTCCCTTCTCTAGGAAGGATGTCCTACCACAAGAATGCATGTGCTTTGCCCAGCTTCTCCATCTGGTTGCTGTAGCTTTGTTTTGCAGCTCCTGTGTCTGGCTCTGCACACTCCAAAACGCACAGGAACAGTAGAGAAGAGAGAGGCATGTTTCCAAGAGCTCATTAGCTGTGAGCAGCTCCATAGGCAGTGAGCTAAGTGGTTAACCAGGCTAGGGAAAGCCTGGGAAGCTCCAGTAAACATTCAACTGGCTTGGCTTGCTGAAGCAATTTATATCCAAGAAGGGGGAATTACCAGGAACACTGAAGGAATGAAGGAAGGAGCACGTTTGCCAGATGGTTCCTGGTGCACAATGGCATTTGCAGAAGGACAGTCTGCAGGGGGAAGTCCTTTCACCAGAGAGCAGACTCCCGCTGAAGGCTCATTCATTATCCCAGGGTTTAGGAAGAGTTTGGTGGCTTGGAACACACCCACGCTTGTCCTTGCTTCCCAGAACCTGGCTGCTATGATTGCCTAAAGCAGAATTTTCAGGACTGGGCTTCTCCAACCGCCTCCTGGCTCTGCTGCATTTGCCACCTGCCACCTGTGTCTTCTTTCCTAACCTAAACCAGTAAATCCATCCTCCCCACTGTCTGATGTCATTTGCTCCTTTGTAACCAAGGCATTAACTGGCACAGCTTGAGTTCTGGTGACAGGGGTCTAGTTGTGTTGCCAGGGCAGGAGAAGGGAGTGTGTAAATGGGTTCACAAAGGCCTAGCAGGAAAGCATTTAAATGCACACACTGTGTTAATACAGAACATTCAAGAGTTCACTGGTTTCGCTCAGATCATACACGTGTCTTCATTAAACTACAGGACTGGAATAGAGACTTGGTGGGTCTTGGTTTTGCTACCTGTTTCAGGTGTGTGGGAGTGGGGGAGGGGTGGAAGGTGGGGGAGAGGGAGAGCACTGTGCTAATACCCCAAAAGCCTTGGTCCTGGAGAAAGGGAGAGATGAGTAGACAGCAGCACAAAGGTATCTCCAAGAGCAGAGCCCCAGTGATGATGTCATGTTTCTAATGATAGATGGCTTCCCTCTGCCGAAGCCAGCATCATAGCTATGGAAAGGGTTTGTGGAGATCAATACATGGGGCATCATGACAAGAACACTCATTAGATTCTCATAATCAGACATCTGTGCTGCAGTGCTATCACAAGCACTCCTAAATATCAAGGTGTCTTTACAAAGCCCAACATTTTCTACATCATAGGACCACAGCTGTCAGGTTTGGTAGGAAAAAAAAATTATTCATCTAAAAGTCCACCTGTATCTGGTAAGTGGTCAGCCTCAATGAATCTGCTTCCTTTGACTTATTTAGTTATTTGGTGCTTATTTTGACACAAGGTCTCTTCTATGGCTCTGACTGGCCTGGACCTCACTACCTAGACCAGGCTGGCTCTGAACTTGTAGTAATCTTACTGCCTTTGACTTCCAACTAATGAGATCACAAGTGTGAGCCTACACCTGACAGTCTTCTTTCTTCTCAGTTTCCAGTGTTTTATTTTTGTGGTGCTGAAGACCAAATGCAAGGCCCCATATATAGCTGGCAGGTAGCTACTCGCCCAGCCTCATGTTTCTTTGGGACTTCTGTTGTTTTTCAGGACTGGGTTTCTCTGTGTAGCCCTGGCTGTACTGGTGTCCTGGAACTCACTCTGTAGACCAGGCTGGCCACAAACTCAGAGATCTGCCTGCCTCTGCCTCGAGAATGCTGAGATTAAGTCAGGCGTTGGTGGTGCATGCCTTTAGTCCTACCACTCGGAAGGCAGAGGCAAGTGGATCTCGGTGATTTTGAATCCAGCCTGGTCTACAAAGTAATTCCAGGACAGCCAGGACTGTTACAGAGAAACCTTGTCTCAATACACACACACACACACACACACACACACACACACACACACACACACACACACACAAAGTGCTGAGATTAAAGGTATGTGCCATCATGATGACTTTCTTCTTTGAGACTGAAATAAGGCTATTACCATCCATCTTGTTAGGATGCAGATAACAAGGAGAAAATGGACAGGGTATGGCTCAGGCAGCTCTCAGTAAGGATCAGTCTCCTCCCTCCCGCCAACAGACTCAAGACATGGTATCAAAATCAGAAATAATTATTTCAAAGATGAGCTCACCTTGGCATCTTGCTTGGACACATTCACTTTCTAAAAAGACCATATATGGCAGTTAGAAAAATCTAACCAGGTAACCGAATTTGCAGTTTATAGCAGGAGGAAGCACCCTGTGGAGAGCTAAAATAGTTTCCACCAGATGACATTGCTGATGCTTTAAAAGGCAATACGAAGAAACCATTTCCTAATACAATGTCACAGGACTTTGTGTTTGACCTCTTCTATCTCCATCCTTGACACAGGAAGCACCCAGTTGGTGCCTAATAATAAATATGCACTAAATACTGCCTCCTAATAGGCACTGCAGTAGCAAAGCTGGCTAGGAGCCACACGAAGTCCTGGAGCCACAGTGCCCTCTAGTGGAAAGAACAGCCATAGTACCCCAACTGGGACGAGTCACCAGGAAAAGCAGCCAGGGCAGACTCCTTAATATAAATAACATCTACGCAATGCAGGCATCAAGGCAGACTTCAGAAAGTAATAGTCAACACACTTCAAGAAGTGCCTTCCTAAGTGTATTAATTAGAAACAATTTCAGTCACATGTTCTTTTTTGTTTTTTTCAAGACAGAATTTTTTTCTGTAACAGCTTTGGCTGTCCTGGAACTCGCTCTGTAGACCAGGCTGGCCTTGAACTCACAGAGATTCACCTGCCTCTACCTCCCAAGCTCTGGACTTAAAGATGTACTATCAACAGGCCACATTTGCTCTTCAAAATTCATTAGGAGTTGCTGGGCAGTGGTGTCAAGTTCTAGAATACCCAGGGCTATACAGAGAAACCCTGTTTTGAAAATACAAATAAACAAAACCAAACCCTATTATAGAGGTAAACAATGAAATATTTTCAGGATAAATAATGTGTTGTCTGGAATGTGTTCCAAATAATTCTAGAGATTGTAGGAGAACAGATGAAACCAGACTGCCCTAGTTGATTATTGTTGGAGCTTGGTGATGGGCACAGGAGGCTTCATTGCACTGTTTGTTCTAAGTTTTGTTTTTGCTTTAGATGTAACTAAAATCAATCCCTGCTAAAAGACATTCTATCTTGACTGTCCATGAAAGGGCACACAGATCCAGTAAAAGTCAGCTGTTGCTGCTTGTAGAACAAAGCAAGTGCTGGGTATTGGCAGCTTCTGCAGGATGGGATGTTATAGGTCACTTTCATCTGGCACACTTGTGTGGTCAGATGAGCTCAACTGCTCTGCTTAACAACCATACCATTTGAAAGCACTTCTGTTCTTTTATTTACCCTGGGTAACCTCAAGGGAGAACCAGACACTGGTGGACAGAACTTTCAAGGGGCGGATTCAATATCTACTCAGACCTGGGGAGCCAGCCAGCTGTTCTTATGTTCTCTGCACACTGCAGAGAACCCTCTCTTGTCAGAAACAACTCCAGACCTATGACCTGACAGAATGTGCTGTCTGACAGAGCATGGGCAAGTAGAGGTGAGGCAAGCTCCTGCTTTTTTGTAACCTCAGACTCCCTTCTGCCAACAGTTTACATAAGCACAACTGTATCAGCAGCCTGCCAGCTGCCAACTCTTCTGGAAGAAAGTCGGCACTTTCCCTATCCTGGCTAAAAATAAGCCCTGGGCTCTCCTGGGCATTTGCAGGTGGCGTGCTCACTATGCCATGCTGGGCTTTTCTCGAAGTGGTGTAATTCAGAAACATTGGGCTGCTTATACCACATCCATGGGGGAGGTTCTGCATGGCCCCTAGGGGAAGGCTCACAAGCAAAGTTAACTCTGAGAGAGCTGTTCTGCCTCTCTCTAAGGGCCAAGGACAAGAACTAAGCCCAGTCCTGTTGCAAGGCTAGGTCTACATCAAGCCAATCTAACTCGTTAGCCTCAGTTCCATTGTATTTATAATGGGGGTGGTGGTGGTAATTATGATTCTTCGTTACTATAATTAAATGACACGTGAGAACTCTAGAAATCATATTTTATAAAATGTGCTAATTTTCAAGGGTTTTTCTTTTCTTTCTTTCCTTCTTTTAAGACAGGGTCTCCTTCTGTAACCACAGGCTGGAGCTTGCTATATAGGCCAAGTGATCCTCCTGCCCCTGACTTCTGGGTGCTTGAATTATATCACTATGCTTGGCTATTTTTTATTTTACACTCCCAACTCTTCAAATCAATAGTCTCAACCTTCCTAATGCTTCAACCCTTTAACACCTGACATTGTGGTAACCTCCCAACCACAAAATGATTTCATTGCTACTTCATAACTATAATTTTGCTGTTATGAATTATAGTTTAAATGTATTTTTTTATGGTTTTAGGTGACCCCTGTGAAAAACCCTCAGGTTGAGAAACACTGCCTTAAATTGAATCTCTCACTTCATCCAATAAATACCTAAGCATCTGCTATTCCTGGTATCACTCTAGAAACAGTGACCAAAACAGACAAAACCGTGGCCTTAGGGAGCTTACAGTGTCTGGAGATTAACAAGTAACAAAACTGATTAATTATATAGAAGAATATTGCTGGATGTGTTGGTGCATTCCTTTAATCCCAGCACTCAGGAAGCAGAGGCGGGTGGATCTCTGTCAGTTCCAGGCCAGCTTGCTCTACAGAGCTAGTTCTAAGACAGCCAAGCCTAAACAGAAAACCCTGTCTCAAGACCAAAAAAAAAAACCACTAAAAAAATAGTATAATAAAGCATATAGCACTGGGTGTGGTTGGGCATGTGATCCTAGTACAGGAGGCTGAGGCAAGAGTACTGACTTTGCTCAGGCTACAAAACAAGACTGCATCAAAAAGAGTGGGGAGACAGCACGGGGGCGGGGGGGGGGTTTAGGGGCGGGTGAGAAGATGGATTATCATTCAGTGTTCTTGTAGAAGACCAGAACTCAATTCCCAGCGACCATGACAGGCTCACAACTGCCTGTGACTCTATCTGGCTCAGGGGATTCAATACCTCTGGCTTTGGCAGGTCATGTTTACTTTCAAAAATAAAAAGACTATAGTGTTTAAGATGGTGATAAGCACTATGCATAAAAATGAAGAAGTATTCAAGATATCAAGATAGGAAGTGACTGTGGGATGGAGGAGTGAACTTCTAAGCAGGCAGACCTTGTTTAAGATGACATCTGAATACCCCTGCAGGAGGTTAGACATGCTATGTAGATATGGGACATGAGCATGTCTACCAGAGTGGCAACCAGGTGCAGAGGCCCTGGAGTAGATGTTTATATTGTACAGTTTATGAATAAAGGGTAGCAAAGTAGCTGGAGGAGTGAAAGTATGAGATGGAGTCAGGCGACAGTGTGCTGAGAGGCCTTATTGGTCATTTAAAAAATGTCTAAAAACATGTCTTTATATATCATTCTGTTGCTGCATGTTTGAGACAGAGCATCATTATGTAGCCCAGGCTGACCTCAAACTCACGATCCTCTTGCTTGAATCACCTTTGTGCTGGCACTGCAGGTGTGACACCAACTCCAACTCTCTCATATTAGACTACATAAGGGACAAACACTCTAGCTGTCCTGTGGAGGAAAGTCTGAAGATGGGCAAAGGTAGAAATTGGGAGGTTTAGAGACATTAAACAACAAATAAGACCCAAATTGGATCTTTATAGAGATATAAAATACAATGTCTAAAAGAGACAGACATTGGAAAGCATATGAGAAAAAAAGTCAGCTTGCAGACACATTATTATTTAAAATAAAATACAAAAAACCTAAAATCAATCTAGTATCACTGAGCAGTGGGATATCAAGCCTGGAGAAAGAGAGAGCTGGAGAGACAGCTAGATGGTTAATAGCAACCACTGTGGCAGCAAAGGACCTGACTTTGATTCCTAAAACACCTACACAGGTAACTCTAGCTCCAGGAGAGCCGGTGCTCTCTTCCGGATTCTCTGCACTCTATGCATAATTTAAAAAGACAAATTAAAGGGGCTGAAGAGACAGCTCAGCAGTTAGAAAACTGAGATCCTCTGCTGGTCCAGAGGATCCTGGTTCAATTCCCAGCACCCACGTGGTGACTCACAACCATCTGTAACTATAGTTCTAGGGGATGCCTTCTTCTGACTTCCTTGGTCAATGAACACAAATGACACATATACATGTATGCAGGCAAAACACTCATACACATAAAAGTAAATTTAAAAAACAACAACAAAAAACTTATAAATGCAAGGCCAATGAGCTATCTCAGTCCATAATGGCACCATAATGACAATCTGAGTTCAATACCCAGAAGCCACACTGTGAAAGGAGAGAACTGATTCCCATAAATTAACCTCTGACCTCCACATCTATGCCATGGTATGTACACATTCCCTGCTCACAAATAAATAAACGTGTAAAACCATTATAAATCAGACACAAGGAAGTCAATGAAATCTAAATGACTGCAGATTTATTGTAATATCAATGAAGGAGGCTGGAGTAGTGGAGCACATCTTTAGTCTCAGAGGGAGAGGCAGGTAGATCTCTGTGAGTTTGAAGCCAGTCAAAGCAAAACTGCTGGGTGTTGGTGACACATGCCTTTTGTCCCAGCACTAGGGAAGCAGAAGCAAGCAGATCTGAGTTCAAGGCCAGCCTGGTTTACAGAGCAACCTCTAGGACAGCCAGGGCTACATAGAGAAACCCTGAGTGCTGAGATTAAAGGGCCACTAGGCCTGCACAGAACCTCTACTCTTGTGTTTTTATTTTGTTTTTCTGAGACAGGGTTTCTATGTGTAGCCTCGGCTGTCCTAGAACTCACTGGTTAGTCTGGCTCTCGGGATTCTCTGGTCCTGGTTTGAGCAGGCCTCCCTGCAGCATGAGATGGACCAGTCTACTGTACTCTGAGAAGATGGGGGCAGGGGGAGCAGCTCATCTTTTCCCTGGAGTAGGAGGGCAACTGAGAGCATTCAGATATTTTGAGATGAAACTGTTACCATGGGAATGTTTCCCTATCTTTTCCCTTAATGATGGGTAGAAACAATGAACAGTACAGCTCTCAGAATTCTAGAAATATGGAGAATAAGAAAAGGAAAACAAAAGCTAGAAGAACAAATCCCTAAAAAAGGATTGCTTAGTTCAATTAAAACTTTGCACTGGCTGCATTCTAGAAGAATGTGAGGGGTTCACAGACCAAAAATTTGTCCTAAGGTCGTTTCCCAAGAGGCTATAGTTGACGGGTCCTGAAAGTGAGCAGACTCTAAGACACTTTCAGTAAGAGCAGTGCTGGTCTTTCCTTTCACGCTTTGCAGAGGGTTGAGGTGGGGACTGGGGACAGAAAATTGGAAACCTAATAAATTCAGATGCTTCTAAATCCCCTCCATCTTGTTCTGTACAGGAGCCAAATTTATAGTCTCTCCATGCCCAGGACCTCAGACTGTCCCAGGCCAGGATGGTACACATTTCTATCTTGCAAACTCAGAGCATCCTAAGTTGTATCTTCCAACAAAGGTTATCAACTAAGAGACTGTCCCCTCCACCCACTGCCTGGAAACTGTCAGGGGAACTCCTATTTCTCTAGGACACATGATTTCAAATAATCTACCTGCAAAATTAACGATCTTCTTTAGTTGATATTTTACCTGTGGGCCATAATCCCACACCTCAAAGGGCTTGTTGCCTTTGTTTCTTTTCAGTCTTTTTTTTTTTTTTTTTTTTTTTGAGACAGGGTCTCATTATGTAGCCCTGGATGGTCTGGAATATGTAGACCAGGTTGGCTTTGAACTCATAGAGATCTACCTGTTTCTGAAAGGGCCTCTTTATATATATAATATATAAACATATTGAGGCGGGGTCTTATCATGGAGCTCTGGCTGAGAGCCTAGAACTTGCATAAGCCAGCCATCTATTAATTGTTTTTATCTAATTGCTAGCCAAGCAGAGCTTCTCATTGGGGCTGGACATAGTCATTTCCCCTTTCCAAATGCGAATGTGGCTGAACCCCGATGGCAATGCAAGGTGACATTCTGTCTACACTGGCGGGCAAGTTGTACTCTGGTGTATTTCAGCTGCCACTTACAGCTAACAGCCGAGCACTGTTCCCATGCTGTTTGGGATGAATACCTATCCTGTTCCAAGCACATTATTACACAGTGTACTTTCAAATTCAGCTACTGTTTTGACAGATTTTACAGAAGTATGAATTTCAATTCTTATACAAGCCAAGCTGGGGGGCAGTTCTTTCAGTGAAATGGGAACTGACCGCCAACTCCAGCAAGAGACACACAGGCACTTGAACTTTCCAACTTAGTAGACACTTTTTTTTTTTGAGACAGGGTTTCTCTGTGTAACTGAACTCTGTAGACCAGGCTGGCCTCTGCCTCCCAAGTGATGGGATTAAAGGTGTGTGCCACTATCCCAGAGCTGACAGACAACTCTTTTAAGTGTAAATTATTTCAGGTATAAATCGAACATCATCTGCAGAACTTTCAGGGAACTCAACTGAAGAAAAATTTCTGGTGACTGAGTTTAGCTACCACTGCACTTATAACTTCTCTACTTGTGGTACTTACTATGACTTCTCCTCATAGGAGTGGAAGACCAGGCACCACCTGGTCAAATTATTTCACACATGCCCCAACATCCAGATCAGAACCCATATAAAGGAGGCTCCAAATATATAGACACCTCCTTTGTTTCCATACAAACACAACTAATGTTTTTACATTCTTCTCAGTGTTGTACATTTCCAATTCCAAAATAATCAGGTGATTTAACAACTGCTGCTCAATTAAATCACTTTCTGTACATCTAAAAATGAACTCCAGATTTTTTTTTTTTTTAAACCTGAGACAGGTTTCTCTGTGTAGCTTTGGAATGTGTCCTGGAGCTTGCTCTGTAGACCAGGCTGGCCACAAATTTAGAGATCCTCCTGTCTCTGCCACCCAAGTGCTGGGATTAAAGGCGTGCAACATCAAAGACCGGTGAACTCTAAATTTTTAAAGGTCAAGTAAACCCAAGAGAGCCAGGTGTGGTGGCTCATAACTTTAACCCCAGTACCTGGGAGGCAGAAGCAGAAGCAGGTGGAACTCTGTGAATTTGAGGCTGGCCTTATCTAATAGCATGTTTAGTGAGATATTGTCTCAAAAAAACAAAACAAAGAATATGCAAGGGACTGGGGAGAGATGACTCAGTATAACCATGAGGACTATGGTTCAGATCCCAGAACCCATGTAAATACCTATTGGGCATGGAGGTCTGCACGTAATTCAAGTTCTTAGAAAGTAGAGATGGGATTCCCTTGAGAAAGCTGGCTAGACTAGCAAAATTTGCTTGTTCTGTGTTCAAATGAGAGACCCTGCTTCATCAATAAAGTGAAAAGCAATTAAGGAAGACACATGATGTCACCTCAGGCCTTCTTATACATGCATACACTGATAAACACACACATATATACTCTAATATACTTACATCAACTCACATTACACATGAGAAAAAACAAAAACAAAAAAACTGATCATCAAAGAAAAATCTAGAAAGACTTCTGTGACATGTAAAGGTTGTGGGAAATCCTAATTTCAGTTACATGAAGTCTTAATGGAATGTAGTCACATTTGCTTACCTTGTGTCTACAGGGGTCTTCATTCTACACAGGGTTCTGTAGTGGAAGCCTGATGTTTGCTGTTTGTACCTTTTACAGAAAGAGTTTGCAACCTTTAAGTTAAACTGCTACATGCACTCTGATAGGAATCACTCTGATAACAAATCCTGGGTTATTCAAATATAAAACACAATTCAAACTATAAATAGGAAAATGTTCAAAGAGAAAAATCATAACAAGTAGACTCAGAATCGTCCATTTAAAAGATGATGCAACTGGTATTCAGTGAAAGGTTTTTTTGTGATACTTTAGTTCCTAATTCCCTCATTTTTATTAGTATTCTTACAGCTTGCATTTTTGGAGCAAACTGTCAAAGTCAGAAGAAGCCTCTTACTGTTTTTTCTTCCTCATATTAACTAGTTCCTAAAGAGTATGTAAGACAAAGGAGCACACCTACACACCTCCAAGCTGAAGAGGGAAACAGTGACATAACCTCTGCTCACCACACTGCCTTAGCTGACACAGTTGAGGGTAGCCAGGCTACCCTCAGTGTGGGTCATTCACCAACAAAGACAAATAGGGTATGGTGGCCTTTAATCCTGGCACTTGGGAGGTGGATCTGTAAGTTCAAAGCAATTTTGGTCAATAAAGGGAATTTCCAGGCCAGCCGAAGTATTTAGGTGAGACCTTGTCTAGAAAACCTCTAAATTAATTAATTAATTAATTAATCAATAAGATTAAGGAAAGGAGTTTAAATATATAAACCCAGCACTTTCCATACACATACCCCAACTCAACTGGACACAAGGTTTCTCTGTGTAGTTCGTACCATTCTGGCACTCTGTAGACCAGGCTGGCCTGAATTCAGAGATCCACCTGCCTTTGCCTCCTGAGTGCTGGCTTTAAAGTGTGTACAACCATGCCTGGCCAATTTCCATCTCTTGACAAACTGTTTTCTTTCCTGTTTCTCACAAACACAGCAATCTATAAGGCATATTAATCAAAACAAAAAGAAATGTTGAAAGAAACAGCTGTCTTTGAAACGTATGTAAATGAGGTCAATTTATTTGGCACATGGGAAATTGCCAGAAAAAAATCAAAATTAAGGACCTGAAAGATAGGTCAGCAGACAAAGACACCTGCTTACCAAGTCTGACAGTCTGAGTTCCATTGCCAAGACCCACACTGTACCAGAGGACCAACTCTTCTAACTTGACTTCTGACCACAAACATGCTGTGGCACACACTGGCCAATATACACATGGATACACCAAATAAATACAGTATAATAAAAAATGTATAGAAAGTAATAAACATAAGGTGTTGCCAAATTTAATTTTCTTTTTCTTCAGGAGGGAGAGATGGCTCAGCAGTTAAAAGCACTGGCTACTCTTTTAGAGCACCTGAGTTCAATTCCCAGCAACCACATGGTAGCTCACAATCATCTGTTATGAGATCTGGTGCCTTCTTCTGGCCTACAGGCATGCATGCAGGCAAAATGCTGCATATATAATAAATAAATATTTTAAAAAATTTTTTCCTTCAAATTTAGAATGAAAATGGGAAGAGGAAGGAGAGACAGGGAATAAGCAAGAGAACAAGTTTGTGATGGCTAAGTTGTTATTAGTTGCTCACAAAGTGTGATCATGTGAGAAAATATCCTCAGAAGAGCAGAGGGAAGAACAATCATGTTAAAGGGGAAGACTAATACGTGAGCTAGCAGAAGCCACAGCAGTAGGTGCAGGCAGAGGCACAGTGACCTCTGAGGACACATCGATAGACTTTAGAGAGATCATATACACACAAATCCTATTTGGCTTCTTTCCTACTGAGCACTACATTTTTGTATAAAAAATAACTTCTACACTAAGAAAGATAGAAACCAGAGGAGCTGACTCACATCTGGACAGAGATACTTACTTCATAAGACAAAAAAAACCCAAGATCACATTACACAGCAGTTATTTATTTAAATACCTGAAAAGGTCAATGATGGAAAAAATAGGTTTATTGTGAGAGTTTATATTCATTAGATTTATTTTATCATTAAAAAAGTGTTGTCTCTAGATTATCCTGGCCAGATATAGAACACTTCATGACACATGCAGCTACAGCGATATACTACAACAGACACGGCCATTATAGAATGGTTTTCACTTCAGGTGAAATTCAGCAGTGGTCAGGGTGGCTTCTTTATTTAAACTAAAAACATTGATAATATACAAATTGTTTTCCCATTTGATTGAAAGGGCTATAAAATCCCACACACTGACAAAGAAGCAATGTAGTCACACAAGTATCACCTCTGCTACTGCTTCTGCCTCTGCTCCTCAGTCACACACTCAACTACACAATTTTCTAGATTTCACAATGGCTTCAATGCTGGCCTACTATAAGTGATGGAAACAAAGTGGTTTTGGAAAGCTGACCTTGACTCCTGTGTGATCTTAAAAACAGACAAAAACGGCTTATAGAAGCCAAAGGATCATCCTGAGTCAATGTGAAATAAATGTGTGATCCATGAGTAACACAGTTTCTGGTGACTGAAACCTAGCAGGATGAGCCAAGCGAACACTATGACACTAATGTAGAAACGTTTGCCACCATTTCTAGATCTCAGTGTGGGAAACCGTATCTTGCTTAAATATATACATTATTTACAAAATATTCCCTTTTGGCCTCTGAAATTTAGCCACTTAAGTTTGGCTACTAAGGTGTTTTCTCTCCACATGCCAGCCAATACTGTAGTCATTACTATCAGTAAAATACTCTTATGCATGAATTACAAATATTAATAAAGTAACTCTGCGTGTATAAATATCTCAATATTTCTAGCAGAATTTAAAGCATTCAGAATGTACATAAAAGTATTTGCTTTTGGTAGACCTTGTCTTTGTTTTTTTAATCATCGCTGTTTCAACAATGCTTTGTACATAGCAAAGCCCAAAACTGCAAAAACAGTAGCACCAAAACTCGCTCGAAGCCAGAACGTGGAGCTCTTGAGGTCAGCTTGTGTCACATGCCTGCAGTCAGAAAATAGAATTAATATTTAAAACATTATTAGTAGGAAAAATTTACAGCAATCATCTAATAATCTATCTGGAGGAAGTATTAGCACACTTGTCAGGCTAATTGCGTACAGTAATGCTTATTACTCAAAAACATTTATAAATATGGCTTTACACACAATATAGACACCAGTAAAGACAAACGTCTTTACGATGAGCAACTAGTTGGAAGCTGACATCTAAAATTTTATATATTTTTGTCACATGGGAAATAAAGTTAGATAAATCAGCTGAATACTTCTTAATGTCACCACAGTCCTTCCAAATGAGAATTAGGCTGGAGTCTCACAATTCTGAGGGTCATATTCATAAAATGTAAGACAAAATCTTCTATACTCAGCAATCAAAAACTATCTTGTAAGCAGTTAATTGACAAGTGACAATAATACTATCTCAAGAGTGATGCTTAATAATATGTGAAAAACTAGAGACTAATAAAATTCACCCCCTCTAAAAAATTCCTTTCAAAGAGGAACTGACCAGCTTGTATTAGTTTGGTTACTGACAATTGAAGAGAAAAAAAAAAAAAACTAAAACTAAAACTAAAACCAACAAACCTTGATGTTAGACAGGCAGTGATAATGATACCAAATAAAGGGCATGATGGAATATGATGCATCAACAAGTAATGACACAAATGAAGTTATATTATACACAACAAGAACAGGGACAGCCAAATACCACAAACTGAGTTTGTGAGCATGCTCAGTTAATACCACTGCTAAGCACCCTCAGGTATCTCAAGTATGACAGCTTACCATGAAGAGGATAAAGATTAAGACAATGGCTGGGACATTTTATTTAAGTGTCAATGAAGAGAATTAGGTGGCTTCTTGGTTAAGTGCAAACAATTGAGGTGATGTAAAAACCTCCAGAATTAAGAGCTTAGTGAGACAGTATTGGTTACTTTACAATTAGGCAGATTTCAAGCAAAAGTCAGACATTAAAAGATCAAGATGCTGTCATATGCTAAGAAGTTAAGAGCCAAGAGTTCAAACTGCACACTATTACTTAGCCTTGGTGATAGTTACAGACTGTTTGGATTAGCTCTCAGGAAATGCAATCTGTTCTTCTCTAGAAACGACTGCAACACAGCCAGTGTTCCATGCTGGTCACCACAGCCTAACAACACATGCATGCCACATTGCATTCTCACAGCAGTCTCTTCCCAGTTATGTTTTACAAAGCAAAGTGATAATACAGGCTTATTCTACATTGCAAGTTAGTTCTTCCAACAGGCAATGTTTTTTTGTTTTTTTTTTTTTTTTTAATTTTCTTAAAGGGTTAGGGAAGAGAATATTTAGATTTTTCTAGCTCAGAAGATTCCAATAAGGCCAACTCACTGGTGGCGGGAAATGTTACCTGTCGTCAAGAAAAAGCTGACCATGAGATGACTCCATGAAGATGGAATCTTCTACAGAGCTGACGGCGTGCACCTGGTGAGTAATACTGCCTTCGTCGTCTGCTAACAGCATGGCACCCCACTCAGCTACACGGGCTTTTAACCTTTCATACACATGCACACAGTTGGCAGTTCACAGCAGGGCTCACCAAAGAACGGGACTTAAAATAACATCTCTCAAATAAGCATCCTACATATATTTTGGGTTGCTTTTCTATAAGATTGAATCTTATGCTTTCTGTATTTAAAATATATGCATTACATAGATAATTGCTGAGTTAAAAATTATCTCCATGTACTCTTAAAACATTCATACACTGAACAAGGAAACCTGAAGCTGCTACATGCATCCCCTACATATTCCTTGGAGGCTAATCTTTGTGTGTGTGTGTGTGTGTGTGTGTGTGTGTGTGTGTGTGTGTGTGTGTGTGTGAGACACTGAGAAAAATCCTTTAAACCACTACCATAAACATTACCTAACAACATAAGATAACTGACGTTAACAATCACTAATCATACAGTTTATATGCTTAGAATTTCAAAATGTTGAAAAGTTAAAAGTTCTATCCACGAAAAAAATGACTTCAACATTCCAAACTGTTAGATCATCAAGCATCCATACTGAGATAAACAGTTTGCATTTCCAGTAGAGACAGAGATGACTTAAAGCAGTGATTCTCAACCTGTGTGGCAAGAGATGTCCAATGAGCCTTTTACAGGGGTTACCTAAGACCATCACAAAACACAGATATTTACATTATGATTCCTAACAGTAGCAAGGAAAGTAATTGTATAGTTGGAGGCCACAACATGAGGGTTGCAATATTAGGAAGGCAGAGAACCCCTGACTTAAAGAAATAGCATAGGCTGAATGTGTATAAGAGCTTTTGTTTCAACTTTGAATATTTTGTGAGTAATACTTTGGAATAACCTAGGGCCTAGCACATTCCATCACTGAGCTATTTCAAGGCAGGGATTTGTGACGTTGGTTAGGCTAGTCCCTCCCACTTCTGCCTCTCAGGGCTGGAATTACAGGCAGGAGCTACTATGTCCAGACAGCTTGCTTTTGTTTTTTAATTTTCTCCTTTATTCTTCAGTATACATGTACAGAGAGAAAGGGATTAGCATTAAAGTTAGCCATAATCTCATTAGTTTATATCAGAATTACTTCTCATGAGCAGCCCTTAAATGAATATGTGCTTCACAAAGCTCCCCTTGTTGCTGTCATTTCAAATTTTATTACTTGTAGGGGTAGGGAAATGGGGCAGGGTAGTGCCTTGGCATACCTGCAGAGGTCAAAGGCTACAATGTGTCACTTCTTTCCTTCTATTTGGTAGATCCGAGGGATTGAACTAAGGTTGCCATGCTTAGTGGAGAGTGCCTTTATCCACTGGGCCATCTTGCTGGCTCTTTATTTGTATTTGAGACAAGGTCTAATTCTGCCCCCATTTCCTGAGTTCTGGGATTTTAAGTGATGCCACCACAAGCAGCTTCTTTTTTGTTATGTTTGTTGTTGTATTTTTAAATAGATTATTTTGTTTTGTTATTTGGGGGAACTGTTTCTCTGTGTAGACCAGGCTGGCCTTGAACTCAAGAGATATGCCTGCCTCTACCTCCTGAGTGCTTGAACTAAAGGTGTGTGCCACCACTGCCCAGATAAATTTACTAGATTTTAAAAAGTGTTTTGCCTTTACGTATGTATATGCACTACATTCATGCTTACTGCCCTTGGAGGTCAGAAGGAGAGTATCAGTATATAGGATCTCCTGGAACTGGAGTTATAGATGGTTATGAGCCATCAAGTGGGTACTGGAAATCAAACCTGAGTCCTCTTTAAGAACAACAAGTGCTTTTAACCACTGAGTCAGCTCTCTAGCCCATTTGTTATATTTTCACTATTACTTTAATTAGTATTCTTCTATAACTTCTTAGAAAGGAGTCTGAAGTTTTGATTTTCATTCCTTTCAGCTTCCCATTTATCCTTTCTAACTATAATGCATAGAAAACAAATGCACTAATGTAAGTGGTGCTCCAATTTTACAACTCCTCTTATGTATCTCAGGGATGAGCTTTTAAGAAAATACTCTTAGATAACTGCAATGCATGTGTTATTAGGACACAGAAGTATTATATATAGCTTTTTTTCTAATTATATATTTTAAGCTGAAAACTATACCAAGGTTACCAAACTACAATCAAATTCTGTTTCTAAATACAAAAAAAGGTTTCTGGACTTCCTTGCCTCAATTCTCCAAGTGTTTCTATCTGGTATTTCCTACATTATGTTTAATAATAATGCCATTACTGTTACCAGTTTATTATTTTGGCTTCATTTTTCATATGTGTGTGGTACTAGGGATCAAAGCCTACATGTGAGGCAAGCACTCTAACACTGACCTACAATCCTGGTTCTGCTAATAGTTTTCCTAACAGAGCTGGAAGGCATGAAATATTAAATTTAACAAGAACTTTCTCAGGAGAGAGTAAGAAATCAGTGCACAGAACCAAGTAGAGATGAACTGGGAAAAAAAACACAAGCAAACTGTTAACTGAGCATGCTTAATAGTGATATACTTTGGAAAAGGGTGTAGATATGCGCCAGTGTCAAGAAATGTTTCCCTAAGCAGCAAGACTGCAAGTTTATAGATGATTTAAATACACAGGAAATGCTCCACAATCTCTGTTGACTAGGGATGCTTAAAGAGCAAATCAGGCAAACTCCACCTTGTCATGTTTTTAAAAATATGAACCAAATGGAAAATAATCTGAAATCCTAACCATCAGTAGCTGAGAATCTGTAACACAAGTTCTTGAGTTATCTTAAATTTAACTATAGGGGCTAGAGAAATGGCTCAGCTGGTACAAACACTGGCTGCTCTTCCAGAGGATCTGGGTTCAAGTCCCAGCACCTACATGGTGGCTTACAACCACCTGTAACTGCAGTTCCAGAGGATCTGACACCCTCTTCTGGCCTTCTCAGGCACCAAGAATGTGTGCATATACACACATGCAGGCAAAAGTCATATACATAAAATAGGACAAATAAAAAAAAAATCTACCACCTATATGTTACAGAGATTCAACAAAGTAAAGCAGATGATGCATACAAGACACTAAAACAGGATTTCTTTATATATGTTACTTTACTACAGCATAGTATTCTAAGAGCACTTAGCGTCCTAGTATCTATGATTCTAAGAACCCATCTTTTTCATAAGACAATTCTTTGAAAAAGCAATTCATTTTGGTCTGACAATAACAATAAAGTCTTTCTTTTAAAAGGGCACCTAACTACAGTAACATAAATTCAAACTTTATAGGGAAAGAAGTTGGGTGATTATCAAAGAAACACAGACAAGCGAAGTAACCCATTAGTAAACAGCTTAATATAAACACTACATATAATCAGTTTTAAAATGTATTAAAAACACAATGGGGACAATGTCTATCTGTAGTATCCTTTTTGTTGTCATTGTTTTTGAGGCAGGGTTTCTCTGTGTATCTCTGGCTATCCTGGCACTCACTCTGAGACCAGTCTGGCCTTGAATTCACAGAGATCCACCTGGCTCTGCCTCCCAAGTGCTGGGAATAAAGGCGTGTGTCATCACCATAGTATTTTTAAGTTGGCAAATAATGTAAATTATGCACTTAGTTACCAAATATGAATGAAAAATGTATATGGCTAATGCAAATAAAATGGAATGAAAAAATACTAAAACCAAACTAAGCACCTAAGAAAATAGCACCAAAATATTGAATTGTAAAATAAACAATTATTAAATTGTAAGTTAAGAAATGTGGGAAGATTACATACAGAAACCTTGCTTTAAAAGAGATCAAGAGTACTCAAAAAATGAGAAAAAATATGACAAAAATATACTGTATGAAAAATTTAAAGAGATAATTAAAAATCACTAAGTAGCACCGGTGCCTGAATGAAAAGAATATCTAAAGGACAGATCAATTCTGTAGCACTCTTCTGCAAGTCATCACATAAAGCAGGAGTCCTCTTAAGTCAGAATAATAGCTAGTAAGTAAGAATTCTGGGGATTTCAAACCAACATGCAAGCTCATTCGTATATACTCAGTCTATCACCTTCAGATCCAAAAAAGTATTTAAAAATTAAAATAATCTCAAAAGGTGTTTTCTCGATTAGCATAATTTGCACTATTGAAAATGAAAGCATTCCTAAAAATAAAATGATCTGACTCTTATGTTTTTTCTTTTGTTTTGTTTTTTTAAGATTTATTTGTTTATTATATATACAGTATTCTGCCTGTGTGTCCCTGCAGGACAGAAGAGGGCACCAGATTTCATTACACATGGTTGTGAGCCACTATGTGGTTGCTGGGAATTGAACTCAGGACCTCTGGAAGAGCAGCCAGTGCTCTTAACCTCTGAGCCATCTCTCCAGACATACCTGACTATATGCTTCCCCCCTCCCCCGTTTGTTTGTTTTTTGAGACAGGGTTTCCCTTTATCTTTGGAGCCTGTCCTGGAACTCACTCTGTAGACCAGGTTGGCCTTGAACTCACAGAGATCCACCTGGGATTCAAAGAGTGCCACTACTGCCTGGCCTTCCTAATCAATCATCCTTCAAATATATTTTAACTCATAAAATTCTAGTTATTCATATTTTTTTTAAAGAAAAACATAAAACTATTCAGATTATAAAATATATGTGTCTTTGCAGCCCTTGATGTCCTAGAACTAAGTAAACCTGGAACTCACAAGTACTGGGATTAATAGCAAGCATCTGTGAGCCCACCACCATATACCACTTCCTTTAAATCAGACACTTAGTGGACACTGAAAACCATCCTCAGGGAATGAAGCTTAGCGAAAAGTTCTTTGATGACTTAAAAAATAAAAATAACTGGTCTTTTCCTTCCTTCCTTCCTTCCTTCCTTCCTTCCTTCCTTCCTTCCTTCCTTCCTTTGTACTGCTCATATTATATTAACTAAGATATGTTTAGCATGGCAAACCAATAATGACCAACCGCCAAATACTGTCAAAGCCTGAGAAAACAGAGAAGTTTCCATTCTCATCCCACCATCCAAGTACTTTTTCTTGACTAAGAAGTAAATCGTGGGGCGAAGAACAGAGACACTGTCATTCCTTAGGTGACCTTTTTTTCTATCATATTTGTTTGTGACAGGATTTTCAACTTGTGGCAATCTCCTGCCTCAGCACTACACTATACTCTGTTTGCTTTCATTTTCAGGGAAGTTTTATTAAAGAAAATTAAAACTGTAAAATTGTAGCTTGTAAACATGCTTTGTACTGATAATTTCTAAAGTTTGTAATGGATATTTTCTAATTACCAGGAAATTTCATGTTGAATTTTATTTTTTGGTGGGTTTTGTTTGTCTGTTTTTTGAGACAAATTCTCTCTGTGTAGCTCTGGCTGTTCTGGAACTCTATCTGTAGCCTGCCTCAAACTGTAGATCTGCCTGCCTCTGCCTCCTAAGTGTCCGGGATTAAAGGTTTGCACCACTACACCAGGCTTTGTTTAGTTTTGTTTTTGAGTCTAACCAGCCTGATTTATAACTCATTCTGTAGTTGAAGCTGGCCTCAAACTCATAGTAATTCTCCTGTTTCAGCCTCCCTAGTGTTGGGATTAGAGACATGGGCCACCATACCAAGCTTATGTCAGATAAAAATATTGATTTTTTAAATCTTATGTAGAACCAGAAATCCAGCCAGCACCAGTGCTATAAAACACAGGGATACAGCCTCTTATAGACAGGCCTGTCTCAGCCACCATCTCTCCTCACACTTCCACATCAGATCCTTTGGGAACTGAGTTTTGACTCCAATCCACCTATGCTGCTTTCCTACATCCTTTTATAACACAGAAGAAATTTACTACAGAAGCCCTGAAGTTCATTGCACTTCTACGCAACACATGGTGAAGCAGCAACTGAGGTAAGAAAAGAGTCTTCTAAAACACTGCTTTCCTCCTCATCTTTCCATTCTTGATTACTAGACGTCAGCGATTGAGTGCTGACACCACTATTAAATTACGTCCCATTTGCACAGATGTGACAGAAAGGGCTGACTTGTTTGTGGATCACAGTGTAGAGCGAGCACATCAATTTAAAAGCGTCTCCAAACTATCTCACCTGCACTAAATCAACCTATGGGGGAAAACTGTCACCAATGACAAAGAAAATGAATTGGTTTTCTATGATAGCAATTAAGAGCTTCTAGAATAGATAAGGAAACAAACAGGTGGTTTTTAATCAGTAATTACTGTAAACCAAGGTGGGTTTACAAAGAATAAGATATCAAACAGATGTCACTTCATATTTAGTAGATAAACAATCCATTGGGGGCTGAAAAGATGGCTAAGTGGTTAAAACCCAGGTTCAATTCCCAGAACCCATATGG
Source organism: Cricetiscus sungorus (assembly GCA_030556225.1). Classification (NCBI taxonomy): domain Eukaryota; kingdom Metazoa; phylum Chordata; class Mammalia; order Rodentia; family Cricetidae; genus Cricetiscus; species Cricetiscus sungorus. The sequence continues at coordinate 57,857,180 of JANBXA010000069.1, read as the reverse complement.
CAATTCACAACTGTCTGTAATTCCAGTTCTAGGGATGATCTGACACCTTTATACAGACATACATACAGACAAACCCCAATGTACAATAAATATTTCTTAAAAAAAATAAAACAATTGGTAAGTTAGGAGAATGTGATAAAAATTATTCACTGGTTTCAGAGAAACCTTCCCTGAAACTCCTGATAGATAAGAAGATACAATGTATGCTAGGTAATACATACATGTGAACTAGGCAGTAATATACAATGTATATTAGGTAGTAATATGCAATGTATACTAGGCAACACTAAGAGTACTACGTAATATATAAATTATAATAGGTCAATAATATTCAATGTATACTAGATAATAATACAATACGCAATGTATATTAGGTAAGAGTATTTTGATTTTTTTGGAGCTAGGTTCTGAGAATGGAATTCAGTCAGGCCTCAAACTTACTGTGTAAACTAGGCTGACCTTGAACTGGAGATCCTCCTGCTTCAGCTTCCTGAGTACTGGGATTGCAGGTATGTGCTATTGTTGTGGAACATTAACTGGGCAAAGATATGTTACATTTGTTTATGCTGAGAATATTACTTTATGTGAAGATGTGTTACATTTCTTTAATTATGTAATGATGTGTTGAATTTGTTTTACCTTGCCTGCCTAGAGCACCTGATGGTCTAATAAGGCAAGCAGAAGGGCCAACAGCTACGCAGAAGAGGGATAGGTGGGGCTGGTGGGCAGAGAGAATAAATAGGAGGGATCTAGTGAGAAAGAGATGAGGAGAATGAGTGAGAAAGAGAAGCAGTCCCCAGCCATGGAGACGGACGGATGGATGGATGGATGGATGGATGGATGGATGAATGATTGATAGATAGATGACAGACAGACAGACAGATAGATAAGAAAAGGAAAGAAGGGAGGGAGAGGAGAGGGAGGAAGGAAAAGAAAGCAAGCAAGCTCTGAGGCAAAACTAGATTAAAAGAAACAGATTACAGGTGTATGCCCTCACACATGGCTCAAGAATGTTTTTTTTCACTAACTGAATTTTACATCTATCATTGACAGAATTTCTCTGGCTTGCTCACTTCTCTTTTTCCAGTGTTTGAGCAGTCAAAATTATTTATCAGTAACTTAAAAACTAAAACACATCTAACCTATGCAATTCGCAAATAAAAAAAATGATATATATAATGGGTCAAATTATAAAAATAATGCTTGAGTGACTGAGCTAGAACAAATGAATTAAAAATAACTTGGTAAAGAGATATATGTACCTACATTAACATTTAAAATGTCAACTAAATATTAAAAACACAGAGAGAAGGGACATTTGCCTTAATAGTCCTTCATATAAAGATGCAATTTTAATTAACCTCAAGTTAATGATATATGTCAACAGTGGGATGGCTGATAAAAACTTTAGTCACATACTAGTCAGGTGCTGAACATGTTCAGAACATGGCTGCTCTCAGTTTTGGATCAGTCAGACAACACCTGGAGCACTGTTAGCTACTCTTATTAGCACCTGCTAACAATTTAAGGGGATTTCAGATGATGACAATCAGGAATGATGAGGTCACTAAAAGCATATAATTTAAGTAAAAGCTAAAAAAAAAGTAGAATGTTCTGCCTGGAGAAGAGAAAACAAGGGAAGACATGATGTTCGTCCTGGAATATCTGAAGTATTGCTATGCTGATGAGGGAGAGTGGTTGTATGCTGTTTTAAAGGGCAGAACTTAAACTAACAAAGAGAAAGCTACAGGAAAAATATTTTAGCTAAAAAATTCACAGCAAAAGCAAAGCCTCTTTCTCCAAAAAGGCCAAAGCAAATAGCCACCTCTCAGGAAGGCATGCAGAGAAGGAAGCACTATCATTGAAATAGCCAGATGCACCCCAGAATCTTCCAACTATTAAGATCCCTAACACTAGTGCTCCTAGGTTTGTTTGGTTTGAACTAGCCTTGCATTTCTGTCAGTCATCATGGTGGAGTCTGGTTACTCCTTTACAAGATGCTCTCAAAGGACAGAGACAGAGCAGGGTAACCCCTTCAAAGCAGTGCCTTCAGGGCTGCATTCTTATTCTGGAGCTGCTGTGCGCAAAGCATCACTGAAACACAGAATGCCTTCAAAATTAGCTTCCAAATTTTAGAGAACAGGCAGGTTTTACAGGCTCAGCTATTATGTTGGTGGTGACCATATACCATGATTATTTGATCCAGCCATAGTCTAGCCAGTATATAAATGTGGCTAGAGTATTCAAGGAAGGACTAAGTAGCTAGGCCATCTTAAACCAAGTCTGTTATTTAGCTTGACCATCTGTTTATAATTAAGCTGGCTATTAATGATACTTAGATGACTTCAAAAACCAAATTCATCCTTAAACAGATACAATCTAACATTATGTAGGCTCTTAAATTAAAAAAAAAATCACTGATTTACAAAAGGGTAGCATGACCAGAATAAGAATAAAGTTCATTGCTTTGAGAGAATGAATGTATCCCTTTCCCTTTATTTTTGAAAGAATACATTATTTTATAGGGTTATGTCATAGTTTAGCTTACTTAAAATAGCTTCAATAAGTAATTTGTCTGTTTGCAATAAGCCTGGAGGAAAAGGCTCAGAATCAAGCACAGCACTGGCTCCTTTTTTCTTTTTCCATATTCCTTAAAGTCTTTAAAGTTGATTATTACTCTCATTTCCAGAAGTCATGTTCTTTCAAATAAATATTCCCCCAAAAGAAACACTGGAATTATAAATGGTTTCAAGGAGAAAGAATATGGTTCATATTAGTATAGTTTGCATCTGATATATCATGGGAACACCAACTAAGTACAATACAATGTTTCTGATTTTGGATTGACATGTCTTTGCCTTGCTATGAAAGTCCTCCTGGTCTACAACTCACACCCAAAAGATCCATGTACATATTATCTCCTAAAATGGAACAGATAACTAACTTTCCTAGTAAAAAAGACTCAAAATCTTGTTTTATAGTTCCCAAAATAGACCTATTAATTTAAAAGACATTATTAGTGATGATTCCCAAACTAAACATTGTCTCCACATTGAGACTTTCAGTGGGAGTTAGTGGGGGGTCAGTTGACTTGTTGCTGTTGTAGTGAGTAGCTGTATAATAAATAGTTATCCACTTTTTCTTTTGTATTTTAACAGAATGCCTGGTACCCAGTAAATAAAGTTAAGAACCTGTTAAGAACTGCAGTGAAGATTTTGTTCTTTACAGATTGCAGCAAGTCTGAGTTGAGGAAGTTCTGACAGATGCAAAATGTACACCTGTTGCAGGTGCACATACAGCGTAACCGGGCATGGCTGTGAAAACACACAGAAGGACAGGGTTGAGTTCTTTCTTATAAATATGGCACAAGTTGAGTGTGCCAACTTAAAAAAAGATTTAGGCATATGCAACACTCTTTGTAGAAAGGAAAAGGACAGTGTGGGGCATGCTAAAGTTGTGCAGAATTCCACATTTGCAGTAATAATTCTTCCTCCCTATAGGAACATTAGCTAACACTTTTTTAAAAAAATGTTGGAGGGGGGAATGGAATCATTATTAGATGAGTTTTAGTGGAATAAATATGCACAGCAATAGATGGCACCCTCATCTAAATTAATAAAAATGAAACTTGAGTAAGCCATAGCGCCAACTAAAAGGACAAGGTTTACTAGCATTGAAAAAACCACTCCCTCCTCTTCCTCCTCCCTCAGCATACACACACATGCCTGAAAACCAGGAAGGAGAAGAGTGACAAATACACAGAAGTCAACAGACGAGTATATTCAACCCTGAAAAGATATGAACAACATCGTCTTTAATTCACCAAGTACCCTGGCTTCCAAAGGAAATCAGAGTACTTCATAAATTTGTACTAGAAGAAATACAGGGTTAATTTAAGCTACAAAACACAGCAGCTATAAGTATGATGGATGAGACTCTAAGGATGTAAAAATCTAGTGAGCCAATTGAATCAGTTATGAAATTGAAGGGCTTTCTGACTCCTTTCTGGTGGAAAGGTTTACTGGTGAGTAACCAGGTGAGTGGTTTACTGGTTAGTGCAGCATGAGGTGACCCATTTCACCTAAGCCCTGATTACAATGTGGGGACAGTCAATGATTGCTCAGTGGTCAAACAAACAATGCCATCATACCACCCATGACGAGGTACTGACTGGAGCAGAACCCACTGAGAAGAGCACCATCTGATGAATTAATGCCATCACTTCCTGTGACATCTGATCATTTTTATAGGCTTCTCAGTCAAAGGACTGGCCCAATCTGTCTTGGCTTAGCTTGTGAGAGCTGATGATAACCACAGTGCATGGTGGTGTGGTTGTGGGCTTTAGCACCATCCCAAAAGTGCCTAACTCCCAATATGAAGAAAAACAGGATTTTGAGAATCAATAAGATATATCTTTTTAAAACTTGGCTTGTGATGAGGAATTACATCACTGCTACCAAGATACTGCCAGCTGTCATACTAGAATCCATCCGTGATTTTATAAACTGAATCTGACTTCCACATCCACAAGGTTCCACCCACCAAAAAGGAGAGATGCAAAGTATGCTGAGCAACAGGGAGATGCTTCATGAGAAGTAGTTTGGTATTAATTACATAAGAAGTATCTATGTATGTACATTTATCATATATACACACACACACAAGTTAGCATGAAGTGCTTTAGAGACACAGCTCTAGTCATATTGCAGTTACCTATGAGGCTGAAGAGGTACATTGACATAAGAGAGACGGCACCATAAGTTACAGCTAGGCAGTGAGTCTGACCAAGCAGTGCGTTTCTAGATATTTCTAATTATTAACAGCAAGGAAGGAGATTTGGCCACCCTATAAGAAAATGTAAACAAAATCCCACAGAATCATAAAGAAAAAGTAACTTACAAAGCAGTTTTTAGAAAGACCCAGATTTTTCTCAAATTCTCTATTCTATCAGTGCTGCCCATGTCTCGGGAGAGGCTGCCTCTGTAATGATCCTCTCTGTAGATAACATACATGAGAGTTTTAAAGCAAAGGTAAGACAGAAATAAGGTTTTTTAAATCTTATATTAATAGGAATGATTTGTCGTCCAATACAAATAGAAAGTCAAAGGTTTGTTGCTTTTCAGTGTTTAATAAAGTAACAGTATACTATGACTTCAAAAATCTGTACAAATTAATACCTTTTTGGAGAGCTTTGGCCTTTGTTTACAACGTTTAATTATTACTACTGTATTTGATTATATTTTATTCTAGTTTTCATGAGAAAATGACTTCAAGGCTAACAGAATAATAAACAGAATATGCTCTAAAGTCCTGAGAAACGCACTGCCTGAAAAGCTGTTTTGTTACAAAACAGAATTTATACAAGCACACTATTTGAGTAGGATGTCATTAAGATCATGCAATTTTAAGGCAGTTAGTGAACTATGAAGATAACCATAGTTATATGCTTGTACATATGCATGTATAGATATAATAAATGTACATGAAATATGTGGGTATAATAATGCAAAATATTTATATAGTGGACACTCCACTTGTAATGTTTTACAGCATTTTAAAAAAGACATAAAACCTGAGTTCAATGTAAATTCTCAAAAGACCAGAATTTTTCACATACCAAAGGTCAATTAGTCAACAGAAAAATTTAAAAATGAAATTGTGCTCATATGGAAATGCCTTATAAACATAAAGTGACATTATGTCAATTCCATTTTATCATAGCAAGATTACTGTCCAATGTTGGGTGGTAGCTATGTTTTATTATGCTATCCTATTAGGACAGCTACAACCTGCTGAAAAAAATATACAAGTACTCTAGAAGTACTGTTTATATCATTTATGACACGCAAACCAAACTTGCAGTTGCTCAAATTTATCCTTCTCATTGCAAAGTTTCTTTCTGTTGCTGAACAATTTCTATGTGACAAAGATGCTCCATGGCTAATGGCATGCAATGTTACTATGAACCATGCAACATGAAAATGAAGACAGAGCAAGTACTTACGGATACATGGCCATTGTTGTCAATTTAACAAAGATATCCTTACTGGGTGCATCAGCAGTGTTGCAAGTGAAGGCTTGAGGTGGAGGCATTTTGTGTTTCCTGCAGAAATCAGTAGGTGAGATACTATGTTCTTGTTTTACTTCATGCAGGTCTGACTTTGCAGCTACAATTAAGCAGGGAATTCTGCTGTCCATAAAATGTTGCTATGGAATAAAAAAAAAAATAAAATCAAATATTGATAGCAAGTTCAAAGATTACTATTTAACTAAATGTAAACACTTCCCCAGACAGACAAAGCAACAGTAATTCCAAAGGGATAAACAAAGTTTGGTACCAATAGGTCAGTCTCCTGTCATTATGCATGACAAGGAGTGTCATGTGTGTCTGGTGTGCTTAACAAAACAGATCTACCCTAATTTTCAACATATACCTATTTTGTATACTGAAAAGTTTCATTTTCTTTATATTGCCTCTAGACTTTTACCACATACATTTATATTTATATAGCTACAGTTATGATGCACACAGCATTAAAAATATAAGGTTGTATCATCTCTGTACTATAGAATGAAGACTATTGTTTTTAGTGTCTGCTTAATACTTCACAAGATATTTATCTTTTCTGGAAAACCACTCTTCTTCAAGTGTTCGATATCTGAATTTTTTTATATTAAAAGAAATACTAGGCTAAATACTTTTATACACATAGCTTTCTCCTCATATACACTCTTGTCGATAATCTCCAAATGAGTGATATGTTTTGCAAACCTGGCTGTTATTCTGTTTTGCTCTGGCTGTTATTCTTTAGGTAACTAGCAATATTCATAATCCATCTGCATTCCTAACAACCAAGAAGACCTTCCATTAAAAGTTCTCAATCAGGAATACACATCAAAGTCACATGACCAGGACTTTGTTGGTATAGAATGAAATGAGAATTTTTCAAGAATAGGGTACATAGATGCATATATTTAAAACAACAACAACAAAAATTCCTCTGCAGTCTATTTTGTTGTACTTTTCTGACTAGGGAACACCACACTGCAGACCCTTAAAACACTATATAAAGTTACAAAGTTACACTATATAAAGTTCATGGGCATAAGAACAAACCTTAAATATCCTGGCACAGTATTCAAAGGATTTGGGATTAGTGACATCATATACCAGGCATACAACATCACAAATGATCTCAGCCTCAGTTAGAAATTCCGACTCTGAGATATTGTGCAGCTTGTAAAAAGAAAAAGATAATGGGAAACTAAGAATCGTAATACTGGTATAAAAGTTTGATAAATTTCAAATAAAACATTATGAAAATATGCATAGCCCAAAACACAGAAAATGATTTAAAGAACAACATAAGAATACTAATAGTCAGGAATGTCTACTGAGTACTAATATTTAAAACTACATGAAATAAATGATATTTATTTATATTTATTTATTTATTGGTTTTTTGAGGTAGGGTTTCTCTGTATTGTTTTGGAACCTGTCCTGGAACTAGCTCTGTAGACCAGGCTGGCTTCAAACTTACAGAGATCCACCTGCCTCTGCCTCCCAAGTGCTGGGATTAAAGGTATGCGCCACCAACGCCCGGCTGAGATAAACAGTATTTAATAAGAAACTCACAAAACCCTTATCAGAAAGAGTAACATATTATTACATCATAAAATGTATAACATTTGTTCAATGTGATTATCTGAGAAACTATTTCCAAAAATAAAACATGGATGTTTTCTTCTTCTTGTTAACTTTTTTCTTTTCTTTCTTTTCTCTTCTTCTTGTTAATTTTTTTCTTTTCTTTCTTTTCTTTTCTCTTTTTTTTTTTGTGTTTTTTTTTTTTTTTTTTTTTTCTTTTGAGACAGGGTTTCTCTGTGGCTTTGGAGGCTATCCTGGAACTAGCTCTGTAGAACAGGCTGGTCTCAAACTCACAGAGAGCCACCTGCCTCTGCCTCTGCCTCCCAAGTGCTGGGACTAAAGACGCACACCACCACGCTTCTTTTTGATGTTTTGAGACAGTAATCTCAGCTGTCCTGGAACTCATTCTGTGGACTAGGCTAGCCTCACACTCAGAGATCTGCTTGCCTCTGCCTCCTAAGTGCTGGTACTAAAGGTGTGTGCCACCACTGTGGATGTTTTCTAATACTTAGTTGTCAGAAGCTCCCCATACAGTTCTAACTTGGGGGCTAGAGAGACAGCTCAGCCATTAAAGTCTAGTCTTACAACCAAAAATATAAAGTTCTAACTTGGTTAGAAATTTGTCTTATTACACAGTTAGTCTATTGTGAACCAAGTCTGAAACTGAAACCATAGCATCCAAAGAGAGCATCTAACATTTCTACTATATTTCACACTATTTTTTTCCTCTTTTCATATACTTTTATAATTCTATACTCCATTCAAATTAAAGATAAACCAAGCACCAACACTGATTTTATATTAATTTCTTGCCAATAACATCATAATTTAAAATTATTTTAAAGAAATTAGTTTTTTACTTATTAGCATGAAAGGCACATATATGTTGCAAGTGTATGAACATCAGAGTAACTCTGCATTTGGTTTTCTTCTTCCATCTCTATGTGGAATCCAGGGATCAAATTCAGGTCATCTGGTTTTATGGCAAGCACTGATGCTATCTCACAAACAGTAACTAACAAGAAAAAAAAAAGTACTTGGGAGGCAAAGACGAATGGATCTCTGATCTTCAGGACAGCCTGGTCTACATAGCAAGTTCCAGGCCTGCCAAAGATACAAAGTGGGATACCATATAAAAACAAAACAAAAACCTAAAATAAAACAAAAACTAAAACTAATTCCTAGCCATGTGGGTGCTAGGAATTGAACCTAGGTCCTCTAGAAGAGCAGTCAGTCAGTAAGCTTAACCACTGAGCCATTTCTCCAGCCTCCCATCTGATTTTCTTATTATGAGGTAGCTAACATACAGTTAAGCGCATAGTTTTACCTTTACCTATACCCATGTAATATTCACAAAAAAATCAATGAAATTAACATTGAAAAGTATCACACACATTCTACATACAGCCATTAAATGAAGCTAATTTGTTTCAGATTCATTTAAAAATGTACCCAATACTTCAAGTCTTTGTATCACACAAGATCTTACCAACAAGTATTTCTCTTGTCCATATACATAGACGGTGTTAATTGCATAATAGGACTTATGATCATCACGGATTTTCTTCTGTCTCTAAAAACAGAACCAAAAATTTCAGTTTATAATAGAATATCAAAGTAACTTCATCAGCACATACCTTTGTCCATGTGGGTGTGTTAGAAAAATTTCTTCGTTCTGAGGGTCTTGAACAAAAGGTGCATTTATTTTACATAAAGTAAAAGCAGTAGCTGAAGAGTAAGTAAACAGGACTAATGAGCACAGATTGTGAGTGAAGTTTCTTTTCTTTTTTTGGTTTTTCAAAACAGGGTTGCTCTGTATTGCTTTGGAGCCTGTCCTGGAACTCACTCTGTAGGCTCACATAGATCTGCCTGCCTCTGTCTCTCAAGTGCTGGGATTCAAGGCGTGTGCCACCAATGTCCGGCTGTGGATGGAGTTTCTTAAATGGTCTTATCTTACCAGAGAATGTCCAGTGTCCTATCTTCCCAACAGCTACATGACGTCTCTCTGCCACCTCTCTCCAGAATTCTCATCTCATAGCCCCACCTATACTTCCTGCCTGGCTACTGGCCAATCAGTGTTTTATTCATCAACCAATAAGAGAAACATCTATACAGAAGAACATCCTCCGTCAATAAATTCTAGAGCCATCTGCTGGCAATTCTCATTTGCAATCTGGTCTCACAGGAGAACCATATGTAAACAGTATTTTTAGTCAAGAACTAAGTATCAGCACTCATTGATACAGGAATTTAATGCCACACTCGGTCATGTGCTTTCATGTATGCAGTCACTTAATCCCTATATCTAAACTGATTTTCTAAAAGATAGTTAAAACCAGTAAAGCAAGACATATATTTCAATAACATTACTGTTGCTTTGTTTGTTCAACAGAATCTCACTAAGTAGCTTAAACTCTCCTAGAACTAGCTATGTATCCAAGGCCAGTCTCAGACTCCAAATTCTGGGTATAACACTAATATAAGTAGGCCAATGGCTTCCAATAATTATCTAAAAAGGATAATGCCTATGAAAACTTTTATAAACTTATTATTATAAACATTTGTTAGAAGAAATTATATTCTGACAATCCTCACCATTAGATTTCTTCCAAGGAGAGCCTGAAGAACTCCGCTTTTTCCACAGCCTTTTACTCCAATTACATTACATCTAAACACATTTCTCTGAGTCTGTTTTTTCTGCAGGTCAATCTTTTTATCTCTTGTTACTAAAAAAGAAAAACAAAAAACATGAACATGTACCATTAAGACTCACTACTAAGCCTCTACTCCACCATCTATAAAATTAGGTATTGGTGCATCTCACTTTTAGAAATGTTTGATTTACAAACACACACAATGCTGGGTGGTGGTGGTGCAAGCCTTTAATCCCAACAGATATCTGAGTTGGAGACCATCCTGGTTTATAGGTTGAGTTCTAGGACAGCCAGAGCTACACAGAAAAACCATCTCAAAAAAAAGAAAACAAACAAACAAAATAAACCAAACAAAGCTATGTAATCAGCACAATAAGGCAACCATTTTTCTTTCTTTTGGGAGTGGTGGGGTGGGAAGAGTTTGAGGCAGGATTTTGTGTCACCTAGACTAACCTCAACTCCTTACTAGCTGAGGATGACCTCACCCTCACTTTCATCATTGGAGCACCAGTAAACAAAGAGAAGCAAAAGAACTCTGATCCCTTTGATAAATAATAAAAGAAATTGCCAATTCATGTGCAAAACTAATAAAGATATAGAATGTGACAAGCTTATCTTCACCCTTTATAATATTTGACATGATTTCTTCTATTTTTGGCCTCCTGATAACTTTGTTCATATTTCTGAATCCTTTATACAAACATTTGTATTAGTATGCATTATTATAGTAATGGGCCTCATTTTCACACATGGATATAGTGCATTATGATGACATTTACCCTCCCATTACCCTCTCATTTCTTTCTCACTCCTGTTCATTACTTCTCTTTTCCAATCAGTCTTTTATGTCTTTTTAAAATTAATTTATTTTTATTTCATGTGCATTAGTATTTTGCCCGCATGTATGTCTGTGTGAGCATGTTGGATCCCCTGGAATTAAAATTGCATACAATTGTGATCTGCCATGTAGATGCTGGGCATTGAACCCAGTTCCTCTAGAAGAGCTGCCAGTTCTCTTAACCACTGAGCCATCTCTCCAGCCCCATTTTCATGTTTTTGGTTTTTTTTTCTTGACTAAACAGCATTGCTTACAGGAACATAACATAAGGAGTTATTTATAGGGATAGATGTCTCACCATTTCCAGTGGCTACACCACTGAAGAAAATATCTTCTCCTTCCCATAGCAACTATTAACTTCCTATAATATCCTCAGAGAAGAATGAGACCTTGTAAGTACCCAAGGTAGAAGGTACCAACCATGTGCAGACTCTGTGTAAGTAATCACAGCTATTGTAGTCAAGAGTGCAATAATCCTGTTTATTTTTTTTAATTAAAAAAATTATTAATGCTGGGCAGTGGTGGTGCATGACTCAAGAAGCAGAGACTGGTAAATCTCTGTGAGTTTGAGGACAGTCTGGTCTACAGAGTGGGTTCCAGGACAGCCAGGGCTACACAGAGAAATCCTGACTCAAAAAAACAAAACAAAGAAAAGAAAAACTAATAATGTGTATGAGTGTTTTATCTACATATATATATGTGTATGCCTGGTGCCCATGGACGTCAGAAGAGAATGCTGGATCTCCAGGAACAGTTACAGATGGCATCGTTGGGGTGTTGAGAATCTAACACGAATAACCAGAATAACCAGCGCGCTTTACCACCACTGAGCCATCTACCCAGATCCCGCCTTTTTGTTTTGTTATTGTTGTTTGAGAGGGGTTTCATATAGCATAGGCTGGTCACAAACTGGATTGTAACTGAGAATAACTTTAAACTTTTGCTGGTATTAGAAGTATGCACCACCATTCCCAATTAATACAGCACCAGGTATAAGACCCTCATGCAAACTAGGCAAGCACTCTATCAGTTGAGCTACACTCTCTTCCCCAAAACTAAAGTTTAAAAAAAATCATAGTCATGAGCTGAATGGCATCCATATATACTTACCTGTAATAGCTGAAGCTTGAGACTCTTGTTCCGTCAGTATGGAATAGCCTAGATAGCCCAAATACTCCAGGCAACGCTGTACATCTAAGTAGGTTGTGAGCCTAAAACCAGGAAGTTTACAAAGCTTATGTCTTAAATGAACATTTACAGAAAAAATTCCAATAACTAAAAAAAAAAAAATTACCCACCATTAGGTTTCAGATAATATTTATCAGGTTGTTCTACTGTCTTATGTGTCCATCTATGACTCTGTGTGTATGTGTCTGTATGTACATAAATGTAAAGGTGGGTGTGCAGGCCACAGGATCTTTGGTATCATTTTCTCAGGAGCTTTCCACCTTGTTTTTTGAGATAGTCTCTCACTAGTCTGGAACTTCCCAAGAAAGCTAAGCTGAGGGTAGGTGAGGTTCAGGAATCAGTCTGCCTGGCTCCATCTTCCCTGAGGGGATAAGGACATGCCGTATCTGTGTTTTTTTTTTTTTTTTTTTTTTTACATTGGTTCTTAAAATAAACCTCAGGTCCTTCTAGGCATTTTACCAATTAGGCTATCTTTCCAGCCTCTCCACCCATAACTTCCTACACTGTCATTCCTGTAGGAAAATATAGGATAAGGACGAATTCCTCTACTCTACTTGCCAAAGAAAGCAAGTCTGGGCAATTAGCTGCTGCATAGATAAATGCTGGTACAACATACAACACAGATATATTATAGTATTTGCTTCTCAGGCTAACATAGTGTCCTGTAAACACTGACCAGACAAAAACTAAGCAGATAAGAAAAGGTTGTACAGAAAAGCAAAAAATATGTCCTGAGAGTACACAAAATTGATCCTTTTTATGTACTTGGGGAGTGAAGAGTTTGGGATATAGTTCACATTATAGTTCAAACTAGAATCCTTAGTTTGATTCCTAAAAGCAAATAAAATGAACATGAAATCCTAGTTATTTATGAGGTAAAGGCAAGAAGATTAGGAATTCAGGGCTAATCTCAACTATATAGTAAGTTCTAGGCCAGCTTGGGATAGGTAAGACCTGGACTCAGAAAAGGGAGACAGGACTGGAGAAATGGCTCAGCTGTTAAAAGGTAGGCTCACAACCAAGGGGGGGGGGGGGAGTATGAAAAGGGAGAGACAGTGAGGAGGAAGGAGAGAGATGCGTAGAAAAGAGGAAGGGAGGAGAATGGGAGAGGGAGAAAGACAGAGATGGGGAGAGAGGTGGTGCAGAGACAAGACATAAAGAGAGAAAAAATGTTGAAAAGTCTGCCTCAGGTACCCTTCCTTGAGGTGGAGCCTGGTTCTCCTAATATATCTACCTCCTCTATGGAAAAAATTTTCTCAGCAATGCAAAGTAATGACGACATCATGAATAACTGAGAATTCCCTTAATGCTCTTGGCACAATGCCAAACATGCTTTAAATAGGTTTTAGATATATCCTCATTAAGTTTTATAAGGAATTAATTAAAAATCATTTAAAAGGAATGCAAACTGCAGTTCACAGTAAAATATGCTTCTCCCCGTTTGTCGAAGGACTGTGAAACAGTATCAACAGCTCCAATGTGCTTAATCAAATAAAAAGTACAAAATTTAGTTTCATTTTGATATGATGCTAATTCCTACAACATCATGAAAAGAAAACAGCCCTTTCTTGAAAAACTTATAAAACTTCCACACTTCATCTCAGAGACATGCTGATTAGAGGAAGTTAGGATTGAAGGATCTGCTAAACTTAAATGAGATACAAAATGACAAGTGCAACACAACCACAATTTAAAAGTAGCTATGACAGTACAGCAAAGAGGTGAGTTCTATACTCACGTCCACTGGGAAAGGAAGCCCTGGTAGGTTATCCAGCCTTTTTCATTTGTGCAAACTGTGTTATTTACATCTGGTCCCCAAGGTATGTAAGGGAAAACTTTAAATAAATCCTTAAGTTCATCAGGTGACAAAGCACAGTCTCTGTCCTGAAGACACATAAGGAAGTAAAATGACATTCAGATCACTGAGAGAAAAATCCTCAGACAAATGACCTAGCCTAAGTACTATACTTTGAAAATTCTGCCAGCCATGTTGGCACACACCTTTGATCCCAGCACTTGGGAAGCAGAGGCAGGTGGATCTTTGTGATTTCAAGGCCAGGCTGATCTACAGAGTGAGTTCCAGAACAGTCAAGGCTGAACAGAAAAATTGTCTCAAAATAAAATAAGAATTCTCTGTGTGTGTGTATGTGTGTGTGTTTTGTTTGTTTTCCAAGACAGTGCTGGGATTAAAGATGTATGTCACTACCACCCTGCCTGAAATAAGAATTTTCATCTATTTTATTAAGACAATTCCAAGTCAGGTGGTGGTGGTGCAAACTTTTAATCCCAGTAGTCAGGAGGCAGAGGCAGGCAGATCTTTGTGAGTTTCAGGACAGCCTGATCTACAGAGTGAGTTCCAGGCAGCAGGGGTTGTTATACAGAGACACCTTATTTCAAAAAACAAAAACAAAACAAAACATATTTCTTCACATTATGAAAATCTACTGGAAAACTTAACTTTTTAACCTGAAAATAATAAAATCACTGAATTAAAAAACTTAAATTTTGGTGACATATCATGAACAGCAAGCAGCTTAAAGGATAAAAGAAAATCACCCACAATATTTGAGCTGGGCATAGTGGTGTACGCCTCTAATTCCAGCACTTGGGAGGCAGAGGCAGGCAGATCTCTGTGAGTTCGAGGCTGGTCTAAAGAACAAGTTCCAGGACAGCCAATACTGTTACCCTGTCTAGAAACAACAACTCCCCCCCCACCTCCCCACCCCCTCCACCAAAAGAAAATTATTTGACTATGTACTTTGGAAAACTGTAGGCAAAGACTTACCAAATCATGTTTGTCAAAGGTGCTTTGAAGAAACAAATATGCGTGATGATTTAATTCAGTAGTGCAATCAGGAGGTATTTTTAGCCTGTTGAAAAAATTTAATAATAAATCATTAATCAGAGATTAAAATTTAATGAGAAATGAATAAAAAAACTGAAATAAGTATTTTGGTGGGATGACAGCATGAACAAAGATACCTTCTCTGAAGTCATATAGACATTCTCAGGGAAGAGTCTCTGAGGTGATTATGGCATTCCTCAGAAGACTTAATTAATCATGTTCATTCCAAAGTGGCATATACATATTCTTCCTAAATATCATTAGGGCAGGTTGAAATAACAACTTTACAAATGCTAATGGAATGTGGCTCAGCTGGTAGAATGCTTTTCTATGCACAAAGCCCTCAGGTTGATTTCTAGAACAATATAAACTGGGAGTGATAGCACATGTCTATAATCCAAGCATTCCAGAGGTGGAGGCAGGGGGATCAGGTATTCAAGGGGATCTTCAGCCAGCTTGTACAACTTCAGACCCAATCTCAAAAACAAAAGAAAATTTTAAAAATGAGCTAGGAGATGACTTAGCAGATAAAAGCACTTACTGAACAAACCTGACAACCTAAGTTTGAATCCCTGATATTCATGTTTAAAAAAAACTGGAGCCAGAGGCAGGCAGATCTCTGAGTTTGAGACAGTCTGGTCTACAAGAGCTAGTTCCAGAACAGCCTCCAAAGCCACAGAGAAACCCTGTCTCAAGAAACAAAAACCACAACAAGGTCTTAGAGTGATTTCCAGGACAGTCAGCACTATACAGAGAAACAGTCTGGAAAAATACAACAAGACAAACAAAGAAAAAAATATATTCAATGGTGTAAGTCACAACTATTGGCTTAATATTAATGGTGTTATTGTAATGAATTGAAAATAATATAAAGATAGTATTTAACAAATGTCAAATTCAGTAAGTTAGGTGCTAGAGAGACAAAAAACAAAATATGCTTCCTACTTTAGAACGTTTAAAAATAATTTTTGCCTATTTACTGCTTTGGAATTTTTCATTATTTATTCATTTGTTTTTGAGACAGGATGTCATTATTATGACAAGACCCACCTGTATATTTGCTCAGATGTAATAGGGTAAAAATTCAATAATGAATGTGTAAAATCTGCCGGTTGTAGTGGTATACAACTTTGATCCCAGCACTCCGGAGGCAAAGACAGGTGGATCTCTGTGAGTTTGAGACCAGTCTGATCTACAAAGCTAGTTCTAGGATAGCCAGAGCTACACAAATTACACAGACCAAAATGACCCTGGACTCTGTAAAGGAACACTAGCTCACCAAGCATGTAGTTCTGGCAGGCCTTGCCCTTCTGCCTAGTGTCCTCTGCCTTGCTAAAAAATGTTTAGCCAACAAGGTCTATTCCCTTATTTGGCCACTTCCTCCTCCTAAGGCTGACTACCAAGGTCCAGCTATCAAAGTATTGGAGTCCAGCAATCAGAAGCATCCTTTGGCTCTCCTAATTAACATGCTCAATTAAAATTAGATACCTCATCCTAACATGATGTTTCCCCTTGTACCTTTATAAACTGCCATCTTCCTATGTGCTACATCCATCTCCTCTCTACCCTTCCTCTTCTCCCTCTATCTCCTATCTTTGTCTCTTATCTCTGTCCTTTGCCCTCTGGGGTAAATAAATCTCCTTTGTGCTGAGCAGATACTTTTCCTTTCACTCTGAATCATGTCTCAGTCTCCCAAGTACTGGAATGATAGGAATACACCACCAAGCCTGACTAAATTTTATTTTTAGGTGTACTGGCTAGTTTATGTCAACTTGACACAGTAGAGTTATTAGAGTGGAGGGAGCCTCAATTGAGAAAAATGCCTCCATAAGACCAAGCTATAGGCAAAAATGTAGAGAATTTTCTTAATTAGTGATGGATGGGGAAAGGCCCAATCCATTGTAGGTGGGGCTACCCCTGGACAGATTGAGCAAGCCTTGGAGAGCAAGCCAGTAAGCAGCACTCCTCCATGACCTCTGCATCAGCTACAGTCTCCAGGTTCCTGACATTCTTGAGTTCTTGTCCTAACTTCCATTGAAATGAACTGTGATGTGGAAGAGTAAATAAACTCCTTCCTTGGCAAGCTGTTTTGGCTATGGTGTCTCATCACAGCAAATAGTAACCCTGACTAAGACAACTGTCATGGAATATTTGTGTTTATTGTGTTTACAGTATCGTAAATTCATATCTGTGCTAAGTGTAGTGCACACGTTTAAGCCCAGCACCAAGGAGGGAGAGGCAGGTAGATCTCTGAGAATTCAAAGTCTGCCTGGACTACATAGTGAGTACCAGGCCATTAAGGACTACATAGTGAGGAAAAACATACTTACCTGTATAGAATGTATGATAAAATATAATAATTAGTACTTCTATCTCCTCAAATACTATCATGTCTACATGTTAAGACACCCTTAGGCATCTTTTCTCCAGTGATTTTCTTCCTTTTTTCCTTCCTTCCTTCCTTCCTTCCTTCCTTCCTTCCTCCCTCCCTCCCTTCTTTCCTTCCTTCCTTCCTTTCTTTCTTTCTTTTGATTTTCAAGACAGGGTTTCTCTGTAGCTTTGGAGACTATCCTGGAACTCACTCAGTAGACTAGGCAGTCCTTGAACTCACAGAGATCTGCCTGTCTCTCCCTCCTGAGTGCTGGGATTAAAGGTGTGAGCCATAACTGCCCAGCCCCAAAGATTTTCTAATGTATAATTATTACAAACTATAGTTACACTACATTGCTACATATTCAGTTCATTAAGTTGCAACCTAGACCATAGTAATGAACCAATAATCTAATCAGAAAAATGCTCTAGGTCCTTGGGAATGCAAAAGGTTAGAACATTTTCTGAACCATTACACAGATAGCTGGAGGTGCAATTCTTAGACAAAGAAATGGCACCTTGAAGGTAATAGATGACTAAAAAGTAAGAAAGGCCAGAAGATGTCAAGGCCT
This sequence comes from Cricetiscus sungorus, assembly GCA_030556225.1. Classification (NCBI taxonomy): domain Eukaryota; kingdom Metazoa; phylum Chordata; class Mammalia; order Rodentia; family Cricetidae; genus Cricetiscus; species Cricetiscus sungorus. The sequence goes on along the minus strand of JANBXA010000069.1, from coordinate 57,839,068 downwards.
AATTGTGACAGACCACAATTTTCAAAAGTAGGGAAGAGGCACCTAAGACCAGGCAGTATCTCCTGGAAAGGCATCACTGAACCCACATTTAAACACATAATAATCAGACAGCATTACCAAAGCAAAATCACTACAAATACATCAGTTGTTTAGGAAAAAGTAATTCATGTGAATTAAAAACAAGCCAGAGAGCTGGAGAGATGGCTCAGAGGTTAAAAGCACTGGCTGCTCTTCCAGAGGTTCTGAATTCAATTCCCAGGAACCAATGGTGGCTCACAACCATCTATAATAAAATCTGGTGCCCTCTTCTGGCCTGCAGGCACACATGCAGGCAGAACACTCTATATGTAATTAATAAATAAATACATAATTTTTTTTAAAAAGCCATAAAAGTGAAGGGGAAGAAATAATAAAGGAAGGGAAAAATGTAACATTTTTCCCATCTTTTGACTCTAAAACTATGATTACTCAGCATCTTTTTCCCTCTGTTCTCAATAAAAGTTTTTTTAAAAGATTCATAAATTTGGGTGTGGTTGCACAAAGCTGTAATCCCAACACCTGGAAAGAAAAGGTAGGCAGATCTCTGTGAGTTCAAAGCCAGCCTGGTCTACACAGTGAGAACCCACTTTAAAACAACAAATAAGTTTCAACTAAGTAGCCAGGTGGTGGTGGTACATACCTTTAATCCCAGCACCTTCAAGGCAGAGGCAGAGTTGGTGGATCTCTGTTCAAGGCCAGCCCAGTCTATAAAGTAGGATGACCTACAAACAGCCAGACCTATTACACAGAGAAACCCTGTCTCGAAAAACCAAAAAGGAAAAAAAAAATGTGTTTATTATGTCGTGCTATATTAAGTACTGGCTCTCCAGTGGATTATTTTCCTTATGAGAGGTCATTTTTGTTTGTCCCAACTGGAAGAGGTGTTTAATGTATCTACTTATCATCCTATAGCAGAGAGGACAAAACAATATCTACAATAAAGAATTTTCTGGCTGGGTGTGGTGGTTCACACTCATGGGAGATGTCCTCCGGTATGCTGTGAATATATGTTTGGTTGGTGAATGAATGCTGGAAAGAGGAACACAGAGAGGGAGCTGCCAAAGACACCATGTAGCTGCCAAAGGAGTAATATGCAAGAGCATTAGAGGTGGAAATACATAGTTTCATAGAAATGGGTTAATAATTAAGAGAGAGCTAGCCAATAAGAAGCCTGAGCCATAGGCCAAACAGTTTATAATTTATATAAGCCTCAGTGTGTTTATTTGGAACTGCACGACTGCAGAACCAGGTGGGACAGAACCTCCATCTACAACATGCCTTTAATTTCAGCACTCTACAAGCAGAGGCAGGTAGATCTCTGAAGCCAGACTGGTCTACAGAGCAAGTTCCAAGACAGGCTCCAAAGCTATGTGATAGACTCAAAAAATTCTCTGGTCCAAAATGTTCAGAGTGCCAAACTTGACTAATTCTAAATTAGTCACAAGGCACTTAAAAATTATGCATAAACTAAATAACACTTAAAAAATACTTAGCAAATGAAATAAATTAGAAAGCTGAGGTACATACAGGGGGAATAAATACTCGGGCATCAGATCCAGATCATCATCATAACCAAATCGTCGAAGGACAGTCCAAGTTGTCTCATGCCTCCCCCTCTGGATAAAAAGTGTATGTAAAAAGAGAAAACCTGAAATAAAGTAAATCAGTAAATACAGTTGATGTGAAGACTGTTAACTGTGGCAGGGAGGAAAGCATACAATGTGAGCTGGATTTCTGAGAACTCATGAACTAGTTTCACAGTGAGGAACAAAACAGAGTCCCTTGGAGTCTGAAGGAACTCATTTCAGATTCATTTCCCATAAACACCCAGCTCTGCAAGAGCAAGCAATGGACAAAAGGGACAAAGTTACATCCCAAAGGAGCACAATGACAGCCAGAGCTACATGATAAAAACAAATGAAAATGATGTACAGATCCTCTGGCTCACTTCTATAATGGGAAATTCTGGGTTTTATTTTCATTTTTTAATTATACCATAACTCAGCAATAAACTCAACAAGAAACACTATAATTGGTAAATCTGACTCACATACACAGTCCCTAAAAGTAGTTTTTGCCTGAGGATGGCTTAGGAGTACTAAGATGTTTGTTACATGTATATCTTTCCCTCATATAGCTCTTGGCATATCTAATCTAACCAATTTCCCTATCTCTAATTTATACTGAGAGTAAAGATAATAATCTTCCACCAATACCAACATTTCCTTAATGTATAAATTATGCTATTTGAACACATTAAATTTATAGGGGTGGGAAATGGGCTAGAAACACAATTAATGCAGTGTTTGCCCTACATGAGTAAGGCCCTAACTTAACACCCAGCATCTGGGGGAGAAAGTGATGAAGAAACCATCCCCTACCTCTCAGCGTCAACCCACTGTCGGCCACACCATCACTTAAGTGCTTTCTAACCACATTCTTGACATCTTCCAGAGCTTGAGGGGCTAAAGGAGTGTTGAAACAAATTCTCTAGCAAAAACATAAAATAAAATAAATTTAAAGACAAACCAGAATATAAATCCACACATAATATAAGTGTTCATCTATAAAATCAAAGTGCTACAACAAAAATAAACAAGTAAATGAAGCCCCTACTTCCTATTAGCTAAGGAAAGGATGCCATCCTCGAAGAAAGAAGCCTGCAGCATTCCTCATTCTGGTTGAGAAACATAAAGTCTTTTTGTGGTCACATAATACAAAATCCAGAAGGAACAGTCATTTAGAGTTCGTCATTCTTCATACACCCACTGAATACCACAACCTCAAATTATCATAAGTCTCAGTTCCTAGGCATAATATGCTTTTCTTCTCTTACAATTTAATAGTTGGATGTGATACTTTACAGATGAGAACAGGTTGCTTAGAAGCATATTGTTAATCCTATCATTCTTAATCTGAAGCTAAACAAAGTTACCTGAAAGAAGTTGAGTTCAGCATCATTCAGAGTGCCATCATTGTCTTGATCAGATATTTTAAATATACGAGTGAGGGCTTTTATACAAGCTGGTTTCATCTATACAATAGAGAGAAAAGAAAAAATAATTTAAAATATAATTTTCACAGTACTGAGAAAACTTCTAATAGTTTTCAGTTAACTTCAGAAACTGACAACATGAAAAAATGAACTAAAGCTCAGCCATTTAATTAAGGATAGAGGACTGAAAATACGGCTTGTTGGGCAAACATTCTATAACTGTGCCATTTCCTCAATCCTTTAACTCCCTCCCCCCGAAAGTTTGTTCATGTGCCAGGTGTAGAAGTCAGAGGACAATGTTGGTTGTCAGTGCTCATCTCTCACCTTGTCTGACACAGAATCTACTGCCTACTTATGGGGAGTCTCCTGCCTCACCTTCCCATGTTTACAGAGGAGCACTGGGATTATAGACACAGGCAACTGCATCCAGCTTTATGTGGGTTCTCAAGACACTTATTCAGCAGGCATTTTACCAAGCCATCCTTTTTTACTTTGTATTTTGAGCCATGGTCTCACTTATTTGCTCAAGCTAAGCCTTCCAAGTAACTGGGATTGCATCCCTGCCCCAGCATGACCAGCAATGACTATTACTTATTCTCTTGAGTTCTCTCTCTTCCCTCTCCCCTTTTTTGCTTTGCTCAGGCTGGGATTACAGGCACATGCCATCATATCTGGTTCTCTCTGTGTGTGAAAGCACATAAGTACATATATACACTGGGCATCAAACCCAGGACCTTCTGCTAAGCAAGAACTGAGTTATAATCTTAGCCAAAGGAACTCAATATTTTGTGAAAGTTATGTAAAAAATGAAATTATTCACAAACAAGGTTACAAAATATCATGGTAAGTATATGACTTTTATTAACTTGCTATTGTAACATTATTTATATTTTGAAAGTGAATCTTGTCTTTCTGAGATCTGTATAACATATAAGTAATGGTGCCAGGCATCGGTGGAGCACACTACAGAGCAAGTTCCAGGACAGGCTCCAAAGCAATACAGAGAAACAAAAAACAAAATAAAAGTAATGGTGACAGAAATTCATTTTGGCAACCTCCTTAATAATTTTAGGATATATAACTAAGAATAAGGTTCATGAGGCTAGTCAAATAGCTCAGTCAGTACTTTCAGCAGAAGCATGAAGACCTAAGTTTGGATCTCTAGAAGCCACATAAAAGCCTGGCATAATGACCCATGTCTTTAAACCTGGTGCTGGAGTAGAGACAGGCAGATCCCTGGACATGCTGGTCAACCAGACTAGATGAAACAGCAAGCTTTAGGTTTAATGAGAGAGCCTGTCTCAAAAAGTATGATGGAAAAGTAAATGAGGGAAGACACCCTGACATTAATGTCTGGTCACATGCATACACACACATCCCATACAAAGACTTACACTCATCTGTCTACAAGATAATCATTGCCAACAATACTGAATAAATGACTTCTGGAGATTAGTGATGTAGTACAGTAGTAAAATGCTTCTGTAGCACGACTAAGGCTATGGGTTCAATTCCGAACACTATTCAAAGAAAAAATTATCACAAAGATTTTTGGAGACAGAATTTCTCTATGTCTTCTTGGCTGTCTAGAACCTGCTATGTAGATGGGCTCACTTTGAACTCAGAGATCCACCTGCCTCTGCTTCCCAAGAGATAGGATTAAAGGTATGTACCATCACACTTGGAGGAAGCTCTTTGAAGTTTATTTAAACTTGCAGGTAGATTCATTCCTATTGGCCCATTCCCCCTCTCTCAGCAAGAGTATGTCAAATTCAATGCAAACAGCAATAATCTCTTTAAGGTCACTTTCAGTACAGTTTTGTCATAAAGCATTCTTATTATGTTTTATATATATTTTCTGGAGGTAGAGTCTTTTGAACCCATTTGAGTCAGAGGAACAAAGATGGCAGGATGAAAAAGCATTTTCATTAATTTATAATGTCATTTCTATGACTACCCAGAGTAAATAATAATGATAACAGTTGTGACTGTAATATGAAACTGAATTGCAGAATTCTGGGCTGGCAAAATAGCTCAGCAGTAAAGATGTCTGCCTACAAGCCCAATGACCTGAGTTAGATCATCAGAACTAACATGGTGGAAAGAAAAGAACCAACTCCAAATGCATCCTCTGACCTCTACACTCACCCCTATACACACACACACACACACACACACACACACACACACACACACACACAGACATAGTTGTGTACAGCCATACAAATAAGTGGGAGAAAAGCAAAAAACCTTAGAGCACGTTAGTTTCTGAAGCATTTCATACTCTGATGAAAAAATACATTGTTACTTGCCAGGAGGTGGTGGCGCACACCTTTAGTCCCAGCAATCAGGAGGCAGAGGCAGGTGGATCTCTGTGAATTCGAGATCAGCCTGGTCTACAAGAGCTAGTTCCAGGACAGCCTCTAAAAGCCACAGAGAAACCCTGTCTCGAAAAGCCAATAAACAAACAAACAAACAAACAAACAAATAAATAAGACAAAACATTGTTCTTATATTTCATCAGATTCCTATTATTACTTTTGTTTTGTGAGATAGGATCTTTCTACAGAATTCCTGGCTATCCTGGAACTCGCTCTGTAGACCAGGCTGGCCTCAAACTCAGAAATCCACCTGCCTCTGAGTTCCGAGTGCTGTGATTTGTGATTCACATCACAGGCATGGTACTATTATTACATTTTTTTGAGGCAAGCTCTCAAAACTCAGGGATTCAAGGTTCTAAGCTCCTTCCTATCTCAAAAAAAAAGAAACGAAAAAGAAAAAAAGAAAACAATGTAGTAAACTTAGCTTGTACACATAATGTCTAAAAGTCGAAAATTTCACACAGTATTTTATTTATTAGATATACTTGAAAACTGAATAGCAGATGACTTTATTCAGGGACTGGGGGCAGGGCGAGGGATCAGCATAATAGCAGAACTAATAATAGGCCTAACAACAGAGCAACAGTTAAAGAATTTAGAATAAACTAAGGCGATAAGTGGCACACATCTTTAACCCCAGCACGCTATGGTGAGTTCCACGACAACCAGGGCTACACAGAAAAATCCTGTCTTAAAAAACAAAACAAAACAAACAAACAAACAATACTTAATAAGAAATTGAATGTATCAGAGGGGTAAAGGTCTCAGAGGTACATTTCTATAATGCTAAAATATTTTTAATATTTCATTGACTATGAAATATAGCACCTAGCTGGATTGGACTGAAATGCATTTCTGACAAGTTAACTTTGTTGAGACAAGTCTAACAAACACTGGGTTAAACTGGGTTAAGGATAATTTTTTAAAACTTAAGAAATCATAAATTAGTAATAAAAAAATGAGAAAACACAGTCAGATTAAGGTATAACTCAAGACTAATTATATTTACCAAGAGTCAGAACTTTTTCTGTCAAGACAACATAGCAAATATTTTAAGTTTTGGAGCCAAATATGCAAAATCACATGTTTTACTTACATAACATAAATTCTCTTCTTTTTACTGATATTAAAATGTTAATATAATAACAAGTAAGTATAATTTTGTCATGTAGGTCACCAAAAAAAAAAAAAAAAAAAAGAATTAGCAGGGTGGTGGTATTGCACTCCTGAGGTAGGTGGATCTCTGAGTTTAAGGCCAGCCTGGAATACAGAGTGAGTTCTAGGATAGCCAGAATTACAGAGAAATCCTGTCTCAAAAACACAAAACAACAAACAAAAAAGAATTCCCCTGGGCTGGGCAGTGGTGGCAGGTGGATCTCTGCAAGTTTGAGGCCATCCTGGGCTACAAGAGCTAGTTCCAGGACAACTTCCAAAGTCACAGAGAAACTCTGTCTCAAAATCAAAAATAAAAAAGAATTCTCCTGAAGGGATCAAATTTAACTCACTTGGGATTCAAAGTTAGTGTTCTTTATAGGAAGATCAGCTGCTGCAAATGCTTATACAACATTGCTGATCTGTAATAAGACTTCACATAACCTCTTAAGTATTTTTATGTTTTGTTTTTGTAGTGATCGAGACTGCCAACTTTCTTCTTTTTTTGAGAGAGGGTCTCTCTTTGCAGTTGCTGTGTAGACAAGGCTGGCTTCAAACTCAGAGCTTCTCCTATCTCTGCCTCCCTAGTGCTGAGATTAAAAGTGTATGCTATCACACCTGGCTGCACAATATATTTTGTTTTGTTTTTTAATTATCTGTATTTCTTTATGGGGGGAGGACATGACTGTGGAGGTTAGAGAACAAGCCTCAAAAGTTGGTTCTCTCCTTCTACCATGATCTCAAGCTGACAGGCTTAATGCAGGGGCCTTTATGCAATGAGACATCTCACTAGCCCCTAAAACATGATTTTAATTAGGAAAACCTATGACTTGGAAGACATCTATAGAGATGAATTAGACTCCATTCTTGGCATCTGCCTTTTAGGATGTAATCACACTGCAGATTCATCAGTTCTGGTTAGGCATCTGGGAGAAAATCAACTACAGAGTTAGATGGACTATGATATATGGAAATTTCCTTGGACTTGCATCAAAGCCTGAAAAACAATGCTGCAGCTGAAGCTTGGCTTCACCAACTATAAGTGCTTTGCTACTAAAACTCTCTTTGTCATTTGTCTTGTACTGGAATATGGTGTGGCACTTGGGAATTGTCACAGCACACAACAGTAAACTGTACACTTGGCAGCAGTGGGGCTGACAGTACTGAACAGCAGCACTGCTCAAACCACTCACAGCCACCATAGATATAAATAAACAAGGATGCCTGGTATGTCAATGTAATATAGTTTTCACATATCACAAAATACAGTTCCTTTGGATTTTCTTTAATAATTCAAATACAAAAAATATATTCATACTGTACAAAAGCCAAGGTTTGGCTAGTGGTCCTCAATTTGCCAACTACTCAACAATATTATAAATTGCAAATTTTTATTTATTTTTAGAATTATTTCTGTGTCTGTCTACATGCTACATATGTGTGAGTGCCTGAAAAGGACAAAGATGTGGGCAGTAGGACTAAAACTCAGGACTTCTGGAAGACAAGGAAATGCTCTTAATTGTTGAGGTATACTTTCAGCCCTCCAAAATTTCACTTCACCTCAGGATAGGCAGTGGTGGTGCACACCTTTAATCCCAGCACTGGGAAGGCAGAGGCAGGTGGATCCTACACAGAGAGTTCCAGCACAGACAGAGCTACACAGTGAAACAAAAACAAAAACTCAGGATTAGAGAGCTGGCTCAGCAGTTAAGAACACTTGTTGCTTTTGCAGAGGACCCAGGTTTGATTCCCAGCACTCATGTGCTGGCTCACAATCATTTATAACTCCATGTACAAGGATCTGAAATCATCTTCTAACCTTCTTAGGCACCAGGCATGTATACAGTACACATATATACATTCAGACAAAATACTCATACCCATAAAATAATAAGTAAATTTAAACTTTTTAAAATATCTCAATTAAAAATTAATCTAAATAAAAAATGGACATAGGTCCTTTGAGTAGATATTTCTCCAAATGAGCATATAAAAAAATTAAGATCATGCTGGGTGTTGGTGATGCACTCTTTTGATTCCAGTATATGGAAGCAGGTGGATATCTGAGAGTTCAAGGCCAGCTTGGTCTTCAGAGTTAGTTCCAGGATAGAACCCAAAACAATACAGAGAAACCCTGTCTCAAAAAACCAAAAAAAGAAAAAAGAAAAAGAAAAAAGAAAAAAAAAAAAAAAAAAAAAAAAAAGATTACTCATCAGGGTAATATAAACAATTAAATAAAATGATGTATTTTTTAAAATTTTATGTGCATTGGTATTATGTCTGCATGTATGTCTATGTGTGCTTTGTGTCTGTGGGGAGTATCAGATCTTGGAGTTAGATAGTTGTTAGCTACCATGTGGCGATGCGAATTGACCCCAGGGTCCTCTGGAGAAGCAGTCAGTGCTCTTAACCACTAAGCCATCTCTCCAGCCCCCAAAATGATATTTTCTAGAATGCTTTAATTAACCAAAAGACCAAGAACATAAATGACTGCTGACAAA